>CM033351.1:12982597-13582597 GCA_019395295.1 Osmanthus fragrans | reverse complement strand
TTCCTCCTCATTACTTTCACTTTCCTCCTCTTCAATTTTCTTACCTTTGAACTCGTTGGCTAGTACGTAATTATTAGTCATAACAGGCGGTAGTGTACCAAACTGAATAGTGAGAGGTTGCTCTGGATCTTCTCCATCCTTATTTTTCTTTTCACGCTCAAATTTTGACCTTCCAGGAGAACTTTCTGATAGTTCTCCCATCGATTCACCAGTGCCAGCTTCTTCATCGTTCTTAAAAATACTGAGAACGTTTTTGTTAGCCATTTCGAGCAATTTAGGTGCTTTGGGACGCGACGACGTTTGCTGTTGCCTTATCATTCGTCTATAGTTTCTTTGAAAATGCCTTTGTTGAGTTCTGGTCATCTCATCAAAGGGTATGACTCTTCCTGCATTGTACTGGAAGGAGTGTCATACATTTGGTTGACGAGATTATGGCCTGAATGTCCTCTCATTGCTTATCGGTTTGAACTACCTCTCAAAAGGCGGTCTCCTATAGCACGACGTACCTCGTCCTCTATTAGGCCGAAAACCAGGAATAATATTAAGACGATGTTGGCGATGTTGGTGTTGCCATATTCTTGACCCTTCCATATTTTCAGCTATTTCTCCTTTGCATCTGGCACACAGGATATCTTCGTCTTTTCCAGGTTCCTCTTGTTTGATTCTTTCAAAGACGCTGGTATGTAATTTAGAGTCCTCTTTTCCATCATCTAGGACCAACTTGAATTTTGGCAACTTACTTTTGAGGCCAACTATCATCATATTCACCCCAAGTGGCTGTGTAAAAGGATTTTCATCCACTGTCATTTTCTTCTTATCGTCAAACGTGATTCACCCTGACTCAATAGTATCCTGTAACACATGACAAAAAACCAGACAGTTGTTAGTTATATGTGACCATACATTATGTCATTTACAATTTTTTTTTTTACCCCTGATTTGTTCAGAGCCTGGCAATTTATGCTTGTCGCTCAACTTTATCTGTTTATCCTTATACAATTTATCAAATATAAGGTCAATTTTGGTCACATCAAATGAGAACGTCCTAGCCTTTTTATTTTCACTTTTTATAGGCTCATCCTTGCTTGATGCTCTAAACCTGGCGATTACAGGACACGCATATGCATCTCCTTTAACTAGTTCGACCAAACATATTTTTGCCTGATCGTAATATTCACCATCAACAGCATGAACGTCAAAGTTTGGGTCTCTGTAATAAGTCCATTTACTAGAGTTTTTCATTTGTTCTTCTTCCCTCCTAATCACATTAGCACTTAATTGGAAAAGGTCAGAGAATTCTCTATCCTGGAATTTCATTTTTAGATCAAAACTCAAACAGCTTTAAGCGATTTTGACAAACTCCTTTTCAGCTAAAGGTACAAAACATTTGCTTCTGGCTGTTTTAAACCTCTAAAGGAAACTTTCTGCCCACTCGTTTGACATTTGACGTAAATTCGCCAAATCGACCAAAGTGACTTCAAATTCAGTTTTGTAAAACTGAGTGTGGAACAATTGTTCTAGTTGTTGCCATGTTTAGACAGAATTTGCTAGCAAATTAATGAACCATGAGAAGACTACTCCTGTTAACGAACTAGGGAATAGGCTTACCTTGTGGTAATCAGTTACTTCACCACATTGTAATATGAATCGCCCTACATATTCCAGAGTGGAAACCTCTCCCAGACCGGTAAATAATGAGAATTCAGGTATTTTGTACCCTCTAGGCCACGGATATGGTTGGTCCACCCAATCAAGGTATGGTTTTGTGTAAGTCGGCCTAATGAAAGGGCGTGCCCCAAAAGTCATTTGGTCCTGCGCTATTTCCATAATTTGATTCATCAACACAACGTTAGGATTATACGGGACTCCTATAGGTTGGTTTATTGGTGGAATGACTTGAGGCCTAATATTTGGTCATTGGTTCGCAGCGTAAGAGCCGTTATTCAGACCATTATTGTCATTAAACTGAGTATTTCTGTCATAATTAACACGCGGGGCGTTCTGTCCATTGGTTTGGATATTGTCCCTTGCATTTGGGTTACCCCCCAGGTTTGTTACTCTATTACCACCATTCAAGTTGGCCATTCCACCACTTCCTTGATTTGATGTAGATGGGCCAAAAGGTGGGTCTATTCCTTAACTCGAGCTCGGTATCGGGGAACTATGTCCCACGATCGTCCTAGTTTGGAAATGATTCCCTATGCTTGGCATAATTGGCTGACAAATTTGGCCAACTAACTTATTCATGATTTCATTCAAAGTATTAAGTTGTTTAGCCATGTTGTCATAGTGTGCATTTCCATTTTGCGTAAACTTTTCTATAATATGAAAGTTTTGCAAGTTTCTTGTTCAATGACGTGTTGAGTGAGTTCACCGAGCAATGCTCGCATGGTCCGAGGACTCAATTTTGTCATTGATTCGTAACGAATTTGATTTTGTCCATCTATTCCTGGAGTATTTTGCTATTCCTCGAATTGTTCGATCACAGACTGGACTAGTCGTTGGTTTGTTGGCTCCTTATCAGAAATTTTATGAGGCATATTGATTTGCTTGACGTATCTTCAAACACCAAACGTGTCCAACTGGGCATGCCAAATTGTTTCGCATGGTAATCACTAACAATTAAAAGAAGGTTCAGACGATTGTGTAAGGAACAACGACCTCTCGAGACAAAGTCTCAACAAGGGGTGTTTATTTATGAAGATTACAATTCACAAGACACGAAATGCCTCTAAGGGGCACAAGTACACAAAATAACTAAGATTTGACAATGAAAAACTTAAGGGAAATGAAATTACATAATTCTCTGTTTGAGAGTGATTTGTTCGGTCCCTTCTTCTGTATTCTTTTTGTTCTTTTATACTGTTGGAGCAGTTTCTCTTGTAGAACTGTCCAAAAATCGCTCGTCGCCCTATAACCGCCCACTTTCTCCATGATATGCAGTTCGCCAATAAACTGTTGTTTTTAACTGATGCTCATACTTCATCTAACCACTTGTAGCCAAGATTCTTGGATCGTGGAACATGATAAGATCGTCCATTAACTGTTTTGACAACCATTGCCTTTAAAGATGATGAGATGTTATGATCGCTCAGATCTTGGGCGTCTCGCGCAGCTGAGCGATGTCTAGCAGGGTTGAGCGATTATGGGCTACTGTACCATGACTCCTTCTTGGGTAGTCTCGCTTAGGCCTGCCTTTCGAGCTGGGCCTTACTCTTTTCTCGAATTGCGCTCCATTGTTTGGGCCATTTAATTGGGCTCACTTGATTGGGCTTCATTTTTGTGTGTCAACAACTCGAAAATTATTTTCTATTCAAAAACAGATTTTTAGAAGATGAAAATAAAATTATTTAAAAGCTAGAAACATGAAAAACAAACAATCAAGCATGGATTGTTTTCAAAGATTCAAAACAATTTCTAACAAACATAAAGTAGGTTTTGATACCAATGTTGAGAATTTACTTAATTTTCACAGCGAAAATTTATTTAAAAAAAAAATTCAAATCATACCAGGGATCTTCTTTGTACTTATAGAGAAATTGTGATAAATAATTATACATTTAATGAATTCCTTGAAGAATAGTTCTAATCTGAAATTCACAGATGTCAAATTGTCCAACATCCAATGAAAATCCACACAAGGAACAAAATTGATAAAACTAAGATTTTTCTTTTCTTGTACTGGCAAGAATATAATTGTATTGTATATGAATTTCCAAACCCTTGCAGCTTATTAATATAAATCCAAGTGGGATTGGCACGTCTCTTAAACATAACTTGGTCCAATTTTAATTAATTCAATTAATTAAAATTGGTCCATGAATTAATTAATTTGGACACATTAACAAGCAATCCAATTAATTAATTGTCCAACACTTGTTAATTAATTAATTGGTAAATCACATTCTTCTAATTATCCTTTTGTGTGTGATCCATTAGGTTTTCAATCACGATGTCAAACGACGCGAATTATTATTTTGATCTAATCAAAATCAATAAATTAAAATAACCTTTTTAATTTATGACTAATTCACCTCTGTCATCCCAAATTAACATCTAGCAATGTGAAGGGCAATACATGAGACGAAAAATATCACGTGGTATGACAAAATCATACTTGTTCATTTACTATGAAACAATAATCCTTTTGTAAATATGATCCGATCAATTACGGTATATGAATATGTGTCAATCTCTATTATCCATCATATGTTTCATTTCACTATTAAGTAATGTAAGTCGAAAATGAGTTTTCGACTTATAAGTACGCATTGGTCAAAGATTTCGTTATCAACTTAACTAAATGAAATGTAGATCATAATATCTTATTATTTAAGAGTGATAAATCATCTATTACTCATTCACAACATTCATATGATTATTGACTTACTTGAACGATGTCGTATTAGTGACCCTTGACGGAGCAATATCTAACATCACCAAAGTATGACTATCCTTATATAAGGCCCTATGATGACATTAAGTCAAAGGACTAATTCCATTACTGAACGTTAGAGATTAACTACTGACACTTGGATAGTTATACATGTGGAATCTTCCCAACGGGTCTCCAGTGTTTTGTTTTATAACAAAACATCCACGTATTCATTTTATTGTCACCACGTTTTAACTTGTGAGATCAACTACTTACTTCACAAGTAAGAAATGTCATACGTGATGGTCGATTCGTAATAACGATATCTGTATATCGTTATTACTTACGACTGCAAATGATTTAAGATTCAGTCATTTGTAATTTGTATCTCACAATCACAACTCCTTTTGATTAACAGATTACCAAGACTTGAATCTACGAATTCTATTATTTAAGTTATTAATTAAATTAAATGATAGATCTACCATAAATGAAATGCATCAATTATATATTAAAAGTGTTTATGTCCAAAGTCGATTGGACTTAGGGCATAACACTTAAAAAAGTTGCACGTGCTTTAATCCCAGAAAGGCAATATATTGAAATTCTAGCCAAAGCAGTGTGTAAGTCAGCTGCTTGCTTTGCTATTTACAAGATCATTGTTAGTTGGTTCGTTTCGTTTGGGAAATGAATTCTGCCTTGAAGTAACTAGCATTGTTGACTGCTTTATGCAGTAATTGATACCCCTTTCTTTTTTGGTAAATCTTGCTGCCAAAAACGTAAGCTGTCCAACAGAATCCAATTGATTTAAACGATGGATTAGGTCTAGGGCATTAGCTAGCCTAAATGTGTAGACCAAAGTTGTTATCAATTGATTGACATTTCAATCTTTGTTTTGGATCATTAGACCTATGTAATGTTTCCTTTTGTAAGCTCGGATATGTGCAGAATAGTTGTACTCAAATTTTGATCTATACAATTTTATTTTCGGACCAATCAATTTAGATTGTTTTGTACGTTCTGGATTTATGTCCACGTATAGATCTCTTTTCTTGTCACAAAATAGTTGAGGTATACTATCAGGTCGAATGCCTATGTCTCCAAGGAAAAATGTAACTCAGAATTGGTAGAGGCCATGAACCTACACACCAGGAAACACAATTGGATCCGAGGCAGCACAGTACCTGGTGGTACTTCTACTATTCTTTGGACAACCTACGCAATCTACGTCACTATGCCATTCAATTCGAAAGGACTTTGAGCAAAAAACTTGATACCAAAGTTCATCATTCCTTTGAAATAGTAAAATATTATTTTTTTACTGCTTTTAATATCTCCTTCCACTTGATCTTGGAGGTGTTGGCAAACCTTGTTCGTGGCTTGGACCATGTACAGAGGAGTGTAGGTTAAGTCTTTAAGAGCACCTACTGAACTTCTGTATTGTGTTGCCTTGAGATTGTTGAGCATTGAGAGTCATTGGACTGTTAAAATGTGAGGACTCCAGAAGCTCTCTTTGTGAGGGTAGATTTTTGGTGTATTTTCTTTAAGGGTGTGTGATTCCTTGAGGAAAGTCGAACATCTAAGCCAAAATATAAAAAAAAAAATACTGTAACTCTCCAAGATCCTTCAGTTAAAACTCGGTCCCTAATTTAAGCAGCTAGTGCTTGACGTTTGACTTCCTCCAATACATAGATACATACAAGCAACTTCCCGTGTTGAGACTTGACAACAAATTTGTTAGCTAGATTTTGAATGGTGCAAGAATTTTAGAACAATTTTAGCAAACTTTTATAAAATACAGTCTCATTGCTCCAGAATCGGCATATAGAGGTTTTCATCATCGTTTTGAAGGCTCAAGGAAATCAATGCTTTTCAGAGATGATCTTGAAGCAGGTTCTTCATCTTCCCCCTTGACAGATAAAAGCTTGGCCATGCCATAGTGTGCCATCTCTTTCCTCATCATTATAGACATGCATTTGTTAATGGGCTTGCAAGGCTAACACATTGATTGTAAGATATTGTACTTGATATCATCCATGCATTAGAATCAATTTCGTATAAACTTCATTCTGTAGTAACAGGAAATATGTAACCAAGACAATGACCGACATAGTAGACGTGCAAATGATTTTACTCAGTTTCAGATTAACAGAATAAATGTATAATCAAGACTAATATATCCGTCTCTATGTTGCTATCACGAATAAAAATCCATCAGCAGTTAGCTGAAGCACTATTCAAATAACAAGTTCCAAGCACAAAGAATACAACAGCATAAAAAATAAAAATAAAAAATACTACGAAGAAAACAAATGCACCATCCGAAGCACAAAATTCATCAATAATCAGAATCCCCTTTTCATCTCGAATCATATGAGCTGGCACAAATGGCCCTTCCATAATCGGGTCAAGTTCCATCAACATATTCCATTACACTAAATTTCTATTGGGGCTTCTACTGCGCCGTGCACCATACCTATTGCTGCAGATATATAACAATATAAAGACAACACACATCAGACTATAAAGAGAAACATAGACAAGCAAGATACATTAGATTTACTAATAATATAAAGACGAAGACATACATAACCATGTAAACGAAACAAGCTGAGCCGAGCCAAAGCTCGGATGAAAAACCGAGGCTTGGCTCAAGCTTTTAGGCTCGGCCTGGGCCGGGCTGGCTCTATTTTTATTATTATTATTTTTCCCTGTTGCAGCTACACTGCTGCTTGCACGAAGCAGACTGCTTGAGTGCAAGCTGCAAAAGGCAGCTACTGTATCTGCCTGTATAATCACAGGCCAAAAATGGCCTGTGTCACCACACGAGCCGGCCCAGGCTCAGGCCATTGCTCAAAAATGAGGCTCGGCAGACACGTGCCACGAGCCAAGCCGGGTTGGGCTTTTCTGGGCCGAGCCAACAAGCCAAATTGACATCCCTAGAGATACACTATGTTTTGTTCCTCAACTTGAATTGGTGCCTAGAAATTTGAAGTCGAGCACGTTTCCTAAATGAAAAACATGATGATTTAACAAAAATTTAGATATTTTTATAGTTGGAGGTTGATTGGGCGACTATAATAGAAGGTCAGGTAAAACTTGCTCCTTTTAAGACACTGGGGACCAACTTTCTACTGAGACAGTAGGCTAAGGACATATGCTGCGATTTTCCCAATTTAAAAATGTAAAAGTAACTGTAAGAACCAACAGAAATTAAAAGAATCATACCTGCCACGTCCCGCATCTCGTCCACCATAGACGGAACCATAATGTCCAAAATGACCTCCACCAAGTATACTAGGGCCTGAACCCCACTGGCGTTTTGCCTTACCCATTCCATTTCCACGTAAAGCCATATCACGAATTTCAACAGGGACACATTGATTTGCTCCATTCAAAACTTTGACAAGATCCGATGCATGTTTAGCATCCTGATCACAGAAAAAAGTAAAAGCCACTCCAGTGGCACCTGCCCGTCCTGTTCTTCCAATTCTATGAACATAATCCTCTATTCCCGTGGGAAAGTCAAAGTTTATTACCACCCTGTAACAATAGAATAAAATTAACGAAGAGGACGGTGGAAAAACCAATCACACAAAAAAAAAAAAAAAATCAGGAGCAACATAATTTATAGCATGTCACAGATTGTCCATATTTCAACATAATCTTTTTGAGTATTAAGGTAGAGAGGATTGGATACCACTTGACTGTATTAAGGAGGAAAAAGAGCTAAGAATAATTATACTATTGAGTGTTAATATATTATCCACTATTGTGTATCAAACATGAACTTAAAAGTCATGAATGCAATGCAGCATTTTTCAGGACACTCTAATACAGTTAAGAAACATGAATGCGATGATCTCATGTATATGCTGAACTAAGATATATGGCACAAAGAAAGAATTATGGACTAGCCTATCTAATTTTTCCTAGAAATTGCATATGATCTATCATTAAGTTCTGATTATGCCAGAGATCCTGCTCATAATATTTACAATATTCATGTAGCAACAACTTGCCTGATATCTTTAATGTCCAGGCCACGAGCAGCAACATCAGTGGCTACAAGCACTGGTGACCTTCCAGTGCGAAACTGACTCAACACATGATCCCTCTCACCCTGAGATTTGTCTCCATGAATAGCAGCCGCGTCAAATTGTCGGGTTAGTTTACGTGCAAGTTGATCGCACATTTTCTTTGTTGAACAGAATATTATTATCCTTGATCCTGGTTCTTGAGATCTCAATATCTGGTCCAGCCGCCTGTGTTTCTCCATGGGTGAAAGGACTTCAACATACTGACATATAAGATAATTGCTGTCAATAATTCTATGCAAATCAAAAAAAAAAAATCATATGTAACTGTCGACGCAATAAAGATAAAATAAAAGCTGAAACTGTAACTGCAATGACACAGGCTGATGGAAATTTATAGGAAGATGGACCTGGGTAATAGCCTTGTTTGCAGCAAGCTCATCAACATTTCCAATGTTAATCTGAACAGGTCTAACCAGTAGATCAGCAGCAATTCTGCGCACCTCCTTTGGCCATGTTGCTGTGTACATAAGTGTTTGCCTACTAGTAGGCACCTCCTTAACAATCTTTCTTATCTGAGGTTCAAACCCCATATCCAACATCCGATCTGCTTCATCTAACACCAAGTATGAAACTTGACGGAGGCTTATTCTTCTCATCTCTATAATATCATTCAAGCGACCAGGAGTAGCAACTACTATATCTACACCTCTGTCCAGGTCTCTCAACTGAGGGCCTTTTGGTGCACCTCCATACAAACACTTCATTGAACAACAAATCAGAACTGGAATCAGCAATAAATTCTCACACACATAATAATATACTAAAGCATACACAAAGTAAGGCTCTTTTGTTTTGGAGGGTTTTGGAGGGTTTATAGATGTGTGTGCGTATATAGATATTGCAAGGTCACTAAGTAAACACAAGTAGAAAGCAACTTTATAACAGCAACAAAACTATTGTATTTGATCCATACAGTGCAAGATATCTTAGATGATTTTCCAAACTTTGCAGCTTCATCTTGTATCTGAGTTGCCAACTCCCTTGTTGGTGACAACACTAAAACTGTCGGACCCAATTTGGGATTATTGCGTCGTTGCATTATGTGAGTAAAGCCAGGAATCAAGTAACCCAAAGTTTTCCCTGAGCCTGTCTTGGCAATGGCTACTACGTCAGAACCTTGTAGAGCAATTGGCCATGACTGTGCCTGTATTGGTGTGGGAGCAGAAAATCCAGCATGGTAAACCTGAACAAACAAAAACCAACCAATAACCCCTGTGAGCAAAGTTACTGTCTTTAAAATTTCTGAAAGGTTACTGTTTTCAACTTATTCGAGTAGCCAATGCAAGAAGAAGCATCATCCCACAATGTAGACAGTCATTGCTTACTGATGAAAGCTAGAGTAGGAGGACACCTCTTCTTCTTTTTGGACCAAACGGCAGACTGAATCACTACCACCAGAAGTCCCGGCCACGAACTTGGATGATTCGGAAAGCCCTTCAGAAAATTTGGTCCACCAAATAAGGGCAATCCAAATATATGCAAGCCCCATAAGAGGTCAGCACAGTGTACGACATTTGGCTCCTCCTTGGAGCAAACATCGCACCTGCGACAAAAAAGTACAAATGGAAACTAAGAATGAGGTTCTTAATCTCCACATTGGACCTCCATCAGTCAACAAAGGTTGCAAAAGAATATTGGACTCACAGTTTATTGTACATACCTACAAAGTTTCTAGACATCCAAGAATTTTAAAGAATGAAATTAGGTCCATACCTCCCTAAGAATCTCTGAAGGGAAACCAGCAGCTTCAAATGAAGTGAAAGGTGGAGGCACATTATCTCCCTAGTTTATTGAAGTACAGAAAAGCAGTTAAAACATATATAAATATGATTGATTTAGCAATAGATAAAGAAGAACAATAAATGACCAAGCATGTACAAGAAAGCATAAAAGAACAGGAGAAAGTGCACAAATCTAAATGAAATCCACGGTTTTGACACCAAACTTACAGTAAACTCGCTTATCTATCTAGCTAAAACAACCTTTTACTTTCGAATGCTTCAAATTAAACCTAGGTTGACAACTACCAACTGAAGCAATATAATGTTCAAATCCATAAAACTGCTGCCAACATCAACAATGGAGATGTATGATGTATTTTCTATTATTTCTATTGAAATATGTGAGGACATATGTGAATTGACAAATGAAACAATACCTACCAAGAATATTTCCCAACTATGTCAATGGTATCGAAGTTTGGATCTCTAAATGTCCTAGGTGAACTTACACCTACTAGGTTTTATTCAACAGTAGATATTTTTGCGTTGCCATATTTGACCAATTTTAAAAAACCCATCTCTACAATTGATTTGTCAGGTTGGCTGCCACCCAAAGCTTAAGTTGATCCAAATAATTGAAAAAACTGGGTCTTAATGCAGATATGGTACTATATCTTCAATTAAGGCAGACATCAACTTAGTATCAAGTTTAAAAATACATTATTGGTGCTTACAGTTACAGTTATGTCATGCCATCAACTAAGTATCAGGTTTACAAATGCATATAGATGCTTACAGTTACAGTTATGTCATGCCGATGACAATAAGAATTGGCAGATAAACCACTTTCTGCAACTTTTGAAGAGAATGATCCAAGTCCAGAACTTTCTTTTACAATCAGATTATCATGTGAACGATCTGATCTGCTTCTTGCACTCTGGTAAAAAGTGAAGAAAAATTAACTGGTTAGTTCATCAAAAAAGGAACAAAGGGAAAGAAAATATGTGAGTCCAAAAATACCAACATGCATCCAAGTATTTTTTATGCACAAATGCTATTATAATTGTCCCAAGTATATTAGAACTCCAAATAAGTTGAAGTAAAAGGAAGATTGGAAGAGCAGAGAAATATTTGTAATGTTATTTTTTGGAAACCGAAAAGTAATTCATCAGCATCAAGGAACTAAAAACCTAATGGAACTATGCGGGTCCAAAAGTACCTCATCAACATCAAGGAACTGAATACCTAATAAAACCATCCTAGTCCAAAAGTACCAACATGCATCCGACTATTTTTTATGCATAAACACTTTCATAATCGTCCCAAGTAATTAGAACTCCAAAAAAGGAACGAAGGTAAAAACTAACTGACATGTAGAAGAAAGAAACTATGCGAGTCCAAAAGTACCAACAGACATCCAAGTATTTTTATGCATAAACACTGTTATAATTGTCCCAAGTATATTAGAACTCCAAATAAGTTGAGGTAGAAGGAAGGTTGGAAGAGCGGATAAATATTTCTAATGTTACTTTTTGGAAACTGGAAAGTATTTCATCAGCATCACAGAACTAAAAACCTAAGGGTACCAACTTCGATTCATATATTGGACTCTATCCTACAAACTCAGAAGCAAATAATATCATTAGAACAAATCTTCCAAAGTTTGATGCACTTTCAAAGGTAGCAGAGATTCATCATCCATGCAACTGGTCAATAACGACCCTTTTTGAACTTCTTTAAGTATTGACAATACTGTCAGGACAGTGAAAATAAATAATGATCCCTGAATATGTCGCACCACTATACGATTTTCATATTCAAGAAAATTCTCATAAACCATTCAGTATGCTGCTATACGGAATACCAAAACTGTTATGAGATGAATATTCAAATTTTAATCTGGAGAAGTTACCAAAATTAAACATTGGTGTCAACATAACAGATAGAGAGATAGGCCTTGCAAAGTTAATGTCACTAATGCAACAATATACACAAAAATGAAGGCAAATAAATAAATCAGCATAGAATCACCACTGCAACATTCAGTTTTCTTTTTTTTTAAATCATTCACAAATGTAATAAGAGAGGAACGTAATTCAACTTGTGCATCTGCAGTAAATGTCCTTTTACAAATGTTGAGCATATTTCTTACAAAACAATAAGCAAACATGACAGGCCATCGACCAAAAATTGTGCCCAGTGTAGCTTTACATGGATATCAACCAATACTTGGATTCAATCAAAGGGAAGTTCATGGTTGCAAATATTTCTCCTCATAAAAGCCAGGTCTAAAAACATAGTTGCATTAGCACCTGATAACTCCCTGTCCCAGAAGCAACCTTCATTGACCCACTGTTGCAACCTTTGTTATATCTATCATCATTCTCCGTGCGGCAACCTTCAGAAAACTTTTGAACTGATGAACTCAAAGATTTGTAAGGCGCAGCAGAGCTTGCATTCATAGTGATAACGGGCCTCTCATATTGGGTAACGTTGGTCTCCGGATTCCAGTAATACAGATACCCGGTCTTACCATCAACCAGGCCTTTCCATGGTTTTAGGAGCGTAGGGTCATCTGGCCCATATCGAATGTCAGTAGCAGGGGACGTAGCAGTGGCAGCCATACCAAAGGTTCCCTCTTAATTATCCTGTAGTTTCAATAAACAACATTCCAAAACAACAGTAAATAAATTTCTATGGAAGAGAGGACTGATGAAAGATCTTGAACTAGCAAATTTATTGCTCAACATAAACTAGAGGTCGATCAATAATCACACATGGAACAATATAGCTTCACTGTCCCCAAAAAAACCAAAAAGCTGAGCGCATAAAGACAATCAGACAAGCAAATTTGGAAATGCAAGCGCCCTAATATCTTAGGTTTCACCCTAGAAAGAAATCATTAGCAAATGTTATTTAGAACCATAGCTCATGCATCGGTACATACAGCCATAGCAAGAACAAATACCTCCGTAAGAAGGTAAAAAAAATTCCGACTTCAATAGCTGAAATCTAAGGATTGACCCAAAAAATCCTGATCTAAGATTATAGATTGCGTTACTGCGATGTGCCCAATAGAATTCGCATGCATAAATGGAGAATTATATTCAGATCTGAAACGGCTACAAAAAAACCCTAGAAATTAGAAAACGTACAGAGAATTGTTCCTTACCTTGTCGATTAAGAACTATAACGAGAGGCCACAAATGCTCCACCTCTCTCTCTCTCTCTCAATTTATTTCAATGTATAGGTGCAAGAAAGAGAGGACGGCTTCCGAGAAACCAGAAGCGTCGACGAATTAGAGGTGGGGAAATTTTGGGTGCGGGCGGGCTATTTATGGCCAACAGCCGGTTGACCCGGCCCATTTGTCAAAATCATCGTTGACCGTA
The DNA here is from genome assembly GCA_019395295.1 of Osmanthus fragrans. NCBI lineage: Eukaryota > Viridiplantae > Streptophyta > Magnoliopsida > Lamiales > Oleaceae > Osmanthus > Osmanthus fragrans. The sequence continues at coordinate 13,569,011 of CM033351.1, read as the reverse complement.
TTATAATTATAAAAAAAATAAATGGTTAAATACGTACAAAAGTCTTCATCCCATTTATATCCTTGCATGTGAAAAGTCACTTTAGCTTCCAGCTGACCCGTCACCGTCGACCACCAACCACCCAGCCGATCCCGCTGACGACCAGCTACAAATTCAGATGCCGACAAAGCCATCTGCATCTCCTAACTTAAAGAATATGAGTTTTGAAACCATTAAATACATTTAATTTTTGGAATAAAGTGAAATTAGGGTGTAGATTTTTTTATTATACTATGTCAAAATTATTGGAATATGTGATGTTTAGCATTTGGGTTATTAAAATGTGAAAAATTTGAGCGAAGACGTCGCCTGCGAGTTAGCTGGATCCGCTAGGTGGATCCAGTCGGCCCGAATGGCCCAGCTACTGGCCTGTCTGGATGGCCCAACTGCTGGGACGTCCACCCAGCCATTTTTTTTCTAAATGTAAAAATAATATTTAATTTCTTTAATATTTAATAATATTTTATATAATATATGATTAAATGTATATTTTCTTCATTTAATTAATTATATCAATTGTTTGTTTATATATTAATTATTGTAATTTAGTTATATTATGTTTAATTTTTTATTTGTTGAATATTTATTTTTATTTTTTTAATTATTAAAAGTAATTATTTAAGTTAATTGTGTATTTAATTTTTTAATTTATTTTTTTAATTACGTATTTAATTTTTGAGTCGATATTTTATTTTAATAAATATTTCATTAAATAATTAGTTTAATCAGTTATTTAAAACTTAATTACTTTTTTTAATCATTTATTTAATATTTAATCTAATCCTTTAGTTAAATATTTCATTAAGTACTTTAATTAAATATGTATATTATTTATTTAATATTTATTTATGTAATTATTTAATTTCTTATTCTAATTACGTATTTAATTTTTGAGTTGATATTTTATTTTAATAAATATTTCATTAAATAATTAGTTTAATCAGTTATTTAAATCTTAATTACTTTTTTTAATCGTTTATTTAATATTTAATCTAATCATTTAGTTAAATATTTCATTAAGTGCTTTAATTAAATATGTATATTATTTATTTAATATTTAATTAATGATTTGTTTATTTATGTAATTATTTAATTTCTTATTTTAATTGCGTATTTAACTTTTGAGTTGATATTTTATTTTAATAAATATTTCATTAAATAATTAGTTTAATCAGTTATTTAAAACTTAATTACTTTTTTTTAATCGTTTATTTAATATTTAATCTAATCCTTTAGTTAAATATTTCATTAAGTGTTTTAATTAAATATGTATATTATTTATTTAATATTTATTTAATGATTTGTTTATTTATGTAATTATTTAATTTCTTATTCTAATTACGTATTTCATTTTTGAGTTGATATTTTATTTTAATAAATATTTCATTAAATAATTAGTTTAATCAGTTATTTAAAACTTAATTACTTTTTTAAATCGTTTATTTAATATTTAATCTAATCATTTAGTTAAATATTTCATTAAGTGCTTTAATTAAATATGTATATTATTTAATTAATATTTAATTAATGATTTGTTTATTTATGTAAATATTTAATTTCTTATTCTACTTAGTATTTCATTTTTGAGTTGATATTTTATTTTAATAAATATTTCATTAAATAGTTAGTTTAATCACTACATTTAAATCTTAATTACTTTTTTAATCATTTATTTAATATTTAATCTAATCCTTTAGTTAAATATTTCATTATGTGCTTTAATTAAATATGTATATTATTTATTTAATATTTATTTATTTATGTAATTATTTAAATCTTAATTATTTAAACATAGAACGTCAAATGTAATTACTTGTAAAACATAGTAAATATTAAATAACGGGTATAATGTGTAAATAGTACATAAAAATTAAATTTTATTAAACTCCATTGCATTGTTACGTAGAGGAATCTGACTTGGACAAAATCTTCTAGTATGCCCTGTTGCGCTGCATCTACCGCACTTACGAGGTTGGAGAAATTTTCCGATAGATGGTATTCTAAACGTACGTCTACGTCCAGGAGTACGTATTCTGATGTCGAATGGCAACAAATTATTCAGCGAAAAATATGGTCGGGAACTTCTCACTCGACTTCATTTGGTACAGGAAATATAGTTTCAGCATATGATGCTCTCCAAAAATCAGCCATATAATAATGAGTGCATAAGCTGTGTGGTGAAATTCCTCTATACTTAGCCACTGCGACTGCATGAACACATGGAAAACTCTCCAACTGAAACTGTCTACATGTGCATATGTTATCATTCAAACTCACGAGATATCCAATATTACGTCCGCATCTCACGGAGAAGCGAAATTGATCCAGCGGTTCTACACTTAGCTTTCTCGCCACCTCCAGAGTTTTGAAAAGTTTATCTTCCTGAGTCGGGGTCAACACACTTGTGCAGTTTTGTGATTCTTCATGTCGGTCATGAAACCACATCTGCAGTTTTTGTCGAATATTCTCAAGCATTGCGAAAATTGGTAACTTTCGATCCTTCTTGAATAATGGATTGAGCGACTCCGCATCGTTCGACGTCATCGTGTTGTATCGGCGTCCTGAAAAATGTGACTGTGCCCAATGTTCAACCCCCCATCTCTATTAAATATTCTCATGCACCGTATGATTTATATTCTATTTCGACCATGAACTTATCGAACTCTTCAAAATTGTAAGCTTCTGCGGTTTTCCTAAACAATGTAACGATGCCACTACCCCGATACTTAGTTTTCATATTACCATGTATATGGTATATGTAATAACCATGATCTGCGTCCGAAAAAACTTCAATTATACCATTTATTATTGATTGCCCCCGATCAGTCACAAATGGATGTTAACCTCTTGACATGTACCAATAATCAATTTTCCTTCATATCTAGCTTTCAGGTTTGTACCATCAATTAGAATTAGGGATCGCTTGACATTTCGAAATCCTCTAATGCATTGTCTGAGAGCCATAAACAAGTACTTGAAGCGATTCTGATCATCGCTTTCAATAAAAAACGTCGAGTCAAGATTAGTTTTCCCCATATTATGGCAATACCCGGCCAATTTGGCATAACTCTCCTCGGTCGATCCCATTAAATCCTCCAATGCACATTCTTTAGCCTTCCAGATCTTTTGATAGCTCATCACCACCCCATACTCCCGACGCATGTTATTGATGATATCCGCGGTCTATAAATAGTATGTGGGTCTTGAAACTTGTACATTATCTCTCGCCTAATAAACAATGATCCAGTTTGCCTGTGATCATTTTGACGAATACCCACTTCGCAAGTGTTTTCTCGTGCATACTTACGAACTATAAAGTACTCATTTGTTTCTATCTTAGTTGCTCTCAAACGCCAACTACAATTATCGTCCATACAAATAATTGTGTACGTAGATTTGTTTGATTAGTTAACTTTGAACTCAAAGTTATATTTTATTGCAATCCAGTGCACAACTTCTTGCAAATCTCTTTTCAATTAAAACAGTTGATCCACATACAAATCTTCATCTTCAGGAACCACACGCGAACAATTAGAAAAGTGTGTACTTGGCCCAGCATGTGAACTTCCACCAGACTCATGTATCTGTCTGGATAAATCAAGCAAATCTTCATTCGTAAATTGCCTTCCAAACTCGTTATCTTGAACTTCATCGTGAATTTTGTGTATAACAGTGAGATCATGGTGAGTAGCAACTGTCTCGGGAATAATCACAACATCCTCACGAGCAATCTCAATTGTACCCCAAAAATCATTTACATTACGATCCTCTCTATCGGAGACTTCGTGATCACCATATGGGACATTCTTTCTCGATAAAGTTATGCCAATAGGAGTCGACTTTCGGTCTTTTGTTCAATTTAATTAGATATTTCATTTGCACTTCAGAAGTAATTTTCATAGGCGGAATACTCATGGTTGAATGCTTCTGAAATGAAAATGTCAATTCCATATCGTACTGAGAGGGATCGACGTAAGCATGTTTTGTAATTCTTGATACATTTTCGTAAACAATGTATCCTTTGTTATAAATATTGCATTAACCTTATCTCCTTCACTCGTCCATTTCCATTCTCATTGACTACTTTCATTCTTTTGAAATTCATCGAAGTAACAAATTGGGACACATGCTGATAATGTCATGGATCTGCATTATGAATTAAATACCAAAACATAATTACATTAATATATAAGAAATTATAAGGACTATCTTAAAAAAAAAGTGCGGATCCGCTCGTGCATACCATCTAGATCCAAGCCGTCTAGTACGTAGGGAAACTAACGATTTTATATCTGTTTGCTTAGAAAAATTATAGATACAAATTGTAAAACTTTATCTGCTAACATAAAAATAATGAATCAATTTACTGATTTAACGAAAGCGAAATTAAAACTACGTAAAATATACTTACCGATTTCAATTGATGGCTCCGAAACAGTATTTTTTGTTGAGTGTTTGATATGGTTATGAATTTTCAAGTTTGCAGCAGATGAAAAATGGAACAATTTTCAACTGTGTTTGAGTAAACAGATGAACAAAGTGATTTGGTCTTTAAAATTTACATGAAAAGTATTTGGGTGAGATTTTTTTTTAGCTTAAATAAGGGTATTATTATCTTTTAAACAATAACACAATTTTGTAACTGTATAACATATTTAAGGGTAGAATAGTCTTTCACGCACTGAAAGGTCATTGTGGTGAATGTTTCAATTGTTTTTGTCAATGTGGAAAAATGGCCATTTGACTTGCCTAAACTTAAAAGTACCCTGTGCCTTTTCTCGTAGCAAAATTGCAAAAGATTTGCTTCGACCGGGGTAGGCACCCATTTCACAAGCCCTATACATGATTTCAAAATCTTGTAAAGGGCTTGTGAAATGAGTTCTGTACTTGTAGCAAAATTGAATCTTTTATCCCTATTTGAGCTCCATCTAAATTTTAATAAATTTTTTTTTTCTTTTCAACCACAAAATTTTCAATAAAATAATACTACTTATAAACCAAATTTTTTTTTTAACTACATAATCTCCAAAAAATTACTATTCCAAAATATATTTTTTCCTAAAACATTTGGAGCCCAAACAAGAGCAAATGTTCTTTTTGGTTTAAGTAACGTTCCTCATAAAAAAATTTAGAATAAAATTCCTTTTAAGTGATTATTTTGAATAGATAAAATTACACCACACACATGTTTTTCAATTTTCTATTTTGATAATTAGATGATAAAGGTTTTTTTTTTTTTTTTTTTTCAAAAATTAGGAGTACCCCACTTGATTCCACATCACAATCTACCCTAACCCTATTTTATTTTCCATCGCAAGAAAATATTACGACTACTTTATTTCATTTCTTCCTTACTTCTATAACACTAATGACAACACTGCAACGATTAGTTTGCGCACACGCTCACTCATCACTAGGGACAATGCACGCGCGTCTTCGCTATCAAAAACAGTGGGGTTTCCTACGCAATGCCACATTGTTGTTATTGTAGCAACAACTTGTGATGATGTAGCGATTTGTAGTGCATCACCATTGTGACACACCATATAATTGTTGTTGATGATGATAATTGTTGTTGGAGCAATCTAGGTGATGGTGATGGTGTGTTTGTGATAGTTGTTGGTGCGATCTATATATCTATGTGGTACGATCTTGGCCTTGGCGGTGGCGGTGGTGAGATGGCGACGCTAGTGTTGGTTGTTGGAGGTTATGGTGGCGATGCGTCTGAGGTGATGGTGGCTATGGCTATGGCTATGGTTGTGGCGATAGAAGGTTGTGAATCTGAGACGACAACGACGTTTTTGATAGTGCCGACAGTGGTGGAGTCCGGATGGGGTGAGGTGGGGGAGATGAAGTGCAATCTATGACTATTAAATTTGGTTATTATGACTAACCAATTTGATAATTTGTCGTCTTTGTAACTATAATGCTTTATGATTTGTGATAATACTTAACTACGATCATAAATTATATGCTATTATTTAATTAATACAATATGATTTTTGGAAGAATTTCACAAGTTTCTTAAATTTTAAAATGTATTTTGAAACAACGTTAATTCTACAATTTTTTTCCCTTTAAAATAATGTAGAGTTAATAAATATGAAATTTTTTTATGATTCATCTAATAATATGAAATGGGCAGGCTAATCCAAAGGAACGAGCATGGTCCGGTATTGATAAAGGATCGAGCAGTGAAGGTTGGCATGCCGAGCCGATAAAAAAATTCAATAAACTTGGGGACCAACCCATGGCCTGATTATTAAAAAAAATAAATTAATTTATTATTATTATTATTTTCTAATACTTTGACGGACATTCATTTACCATATTTGACAGGCTTACATGGCCTTCTAATAAAAGATTGAAGGATGCTACACATACAGGGCCACATCAGCCCTATATTGGTAGCATTTTTATAAAAGATTATCGCCTACAGAATACAAAAGAAAGTTTCACAAAAAAATTGCCATAATACTCTCATGATATGGGACTTATCGTGAAAAAAAATTACCAAAAAATATCTCACCCACCCCATCAGCCATTTAATTAATAATTTATTTTTTGAGTATTCATCATTTCATTGAAATTCAAAATATCCATTTAATTATTTAAATATATTGACACGAGCCTGAATACTTATATCAAATCGGATTGGGTTTTTAAATTATAGGCACGTGAGTTGGTAACGTAGGGTCATGGGCCACTTTTAACGTGCCGACCATGGATGGTTCATATTAGGCCCGTCCAATTTGACACCACTGACCATCCACTTGCAAAACTATCCACTTGCAAAACTATTTTTATTAGAAAAAAAAAGGTGTGGTATCATGACTATGAGTGAGTTTAGGGAAAATCAGTCCTTTAAAATGGGTACCAAAGTGGGCATAAAGTTACTCTTAATTAACAATATGATTTTGTGTGAAAGAACTCAGCCCGTTTGATTCCCATTTTTATGAAAATATATTTTTCTTTCTCTTTTTTTCAATCATACATTCTTCATCAAAATAATATTTCACGTAAATAAATTTTTTTTCTTATTTTTCAATCACACATTCTCCATCAATCTACTATTCTAAAATGCATTTTTTTTTTTCATAAAAATGGGAATAAAATGGATTGTTGATTTAATTTTATCTGAATTCACCTCAATTTATATATATAAAGGTAAATGGCACAAAACTCCCTGCCTTTAACTCTATTGCGAAATACCTGATATCCTTTCGTATTGAAGAAATATTCTCTAAATGGCACAAACTTTGCAAAATGCAACCTTTTTTTTCCCCCATTTTCTTAATAAAACCTTGCGAAATTATGGATATACCCTCATTTTTAAATAAAAAACAAAACGAAAAGAAGAAAAACAAAGAATTAATTAAAATCATAGTCGCAAACTTAAAAAAAATAAAAATCAAATGAGTCTCAAATGAATAATTTAAAAAATTAAATTAATATATATATATTCCTACCTACTCCACCACTACTATATTTAAGGTGTTTGGTGAGAATTAAAATTAGATTTTTTAGTAGATTGTGATAAAAGTTTTTGAAATGTATGGTTGAAAAGTTGTGTGATTCATGAAAGATATGATTAATATTAATTATTTGACTTTAATTTAAATTAAAATCAGATTTTAATCAGAAACAAATATGGCGAAAATTATGATCATTTGGCAGTTTTGGCCCACGAGCCTAACACATGAGCGGGTCATGTTTTTCTTTTTCTTTTACATTTTTTTTGTGGACTTAGCTCGGTGTTGAGCTCGTTTCTATATAAGTCAAGCCAGCGGGCGACTTGGCCCTTTTATAAACTCTATGCATGCATGAGTTTAGTGCATTGAAGTCCAAGTTGTTTTTGTCAAAGTTCGCATTAATATATATATATATATATATATATATATACACACACACATACAAAAAAAAAAAAAAAAAAAAAAGGGTAAAAGTCGAATATGTTTAAAAAAAAATTAATTAGGGAGAGAATTACGTTTTTTGTCCAACTTCGATGGATAATAACATAATTTTCTTTTCAATAAAAACTTAACTATGTCTTCATTACCAAAAAATAAAAAAATAAAAAATCCGATTGTTTTATACTTTATAATAACACGATGTTACAAAAAATGTAAGACACCCAGTAAATTGAATTTTTTATTTTTTTTTATTTTCAACCACACAATCTTTCATAGAATAATATTAACCACATATTTTTCAAAAAAATATATATATTATTCCACCCACTAAAATTTGAAATAATGGGAGCCAAACGGGGGCTTAATTTAGTCATTCTCAATCACTTTTTCCACGATAATGATACCCAAAGAGTCGAAGATAAAGAAATGTCCTTGGAACATCTTCAACCGTGGTGTAATATTTGGTGTAACTTTGTATCTTCAAAATCATTTTTACATTTTCATTTACGTTTTGGAGGATCTAAATTCAAAATTTGCTCAAATAAAAAGATCTAAATCTACTTTTTATCTCTTGTGGATGTAAAAAGATATTAATTATGCAATTTGCATTTTCTTTTGCATCTCTCCATTAATGAGTTTTTCGACCATTTTGAAGATATAAATTGTAATTTAAATCTATTTTATAAAACTATGGGTTAAATTAAATACACAGAAAATGACTTGTAACTTATAAGCAGTTGGTTTTGGGTTTTTTTTATTCAAAAACCATGGACTCTTCCCAAAGCCCCTGCCGACCCCTTTTTAGTTCTACACACAGTTTTGGCCTCTCTCCAATCCCTATATATAAACAGATCCAAGAATTTCACTCCCACAAAGACACAGAAAAATTCCCTTTTCGCAATCAATCTCCAAGAAAAACCCATTCAAAATCTTGATTTTACAATATATCAAAAGATGAGTGCAGCAAGAAAAGCATGGATTGTGGCAGCTAGCATTGGAGCAATTGAGGCACTGAAAGATCAAGGAGTCTGTAGATGGAATTATCCTTTAAGATTACTGCATAATCATGCAAAGAACACTCTCAAATCCTATTATCAGACTCAAATTCTTCCTTCCACTGCAAGATTTTCATCATCTTCTTCTGCTGCTGCTGTTATTGCGAAGATGAGAGAGGAGAAAATGAAGAAAACTGAAAAAACTATGAAAAAAGTGATGGATTTGAGCTGTTGGGGTCCTAATACTGTTAGATTCTAAGAATTATCAGGTTCAAGTGTATGCATATGATGGCTGATGCTGTTAGATAACTTTGAAGATGCAGACAGATCTGCAATTTTGAGAAATATAATTATTTTAGATTTATGCTAGATGGCTTTCTTTTTGTTTTTAATTATTGATTATTTTTAAAATAATGCGCTCCAGCAATTGATCCTTCCCCTCGAAAGAAAAAGAAAATAGGCAAATAAAGATTTGTTTAATTACTAAACAGGGTTTGGTGTGAATTTTTAGTGGAATTTAATAAAAGTTGAAATGGATTATTGAAAATGTGTGAATTTTATGAAATATTCTTAAAATTAAGAGAGCTCCTTCGTCACTTTTATGGCCTCCTTACAATGAGGGGGTCCACAATTATATTATTTATGTGGACTCCGTCAACATGTAAAGAGGCTGTATACCATAGTTGTATATCATGATGTACAAATAAATTTATCCTAAAATTAATTATTGACTTTAATTTTAATTTTAATTCATACGGGCTTTAGTAAGGTACAATTGTATTATTTATGTTGTAGGGTTTATTTTACATCAGCTGAATTTGTGTGCTTGTTAAGACTACTCGGGTTTCTTCCGATTAAGGGGTTCATACATGCATCATTAGTAAGGGTTGGGGCTAGGCCGCTAGGGCGCGACTGAGATTTTTGAGGCTGCAGTTATAGGGGACGATGACTGGGATAAGGGGCGCTCAACGTGGATATAGAGTGACGGGGTAGCTTATTTATTTTAAAGTTATAGTCCTAATTATGTTAAAATTAACATTTTAAAACATTTTTGGATGAAAAATTGTATATTGAGCTTAATTGTTTGTTTTTACTGGGACTGAATAATGAAATTGTCAAACGGTAAATCGAACTCAGCTCGATTTTTTGAAATCGTTGGTTTGGATTAACGTGGATCCGTAAACGTTTTGATTTTAAAAACTACTTCGAAATGGTTTGATTTAGGTTTAAATCTTTGCAAACTGTCTAAAAAATTAAAAATAAATTAATTTAAAATTTATCTAACTCAATTAAAACTAAACACTTCTTAATTAAAAAGATACATCCACATTAAGCACAACCTAATTAAACTCAATACCTAAATGAACAATTATTTATCTCAATTAACTAATTAAATCATACATAAATACCTCCTAGTCATCACAATTGTGAATACAAAATCCTCAAATTTAGTAAAGTGTTGAACAACCGCTATTGAATCATATTTATTGACCCCATTACAATTGATTAAACAATTAATTTTTAGATTTTAATTCAAGCTCACATATTTCTTTTCTTTTTACAAATAATTTTTTCGATTTTCAGCTAAATTTTCAGGTTAGTATATACTAATTTTCTTATTTTTTTAATAATTGTTTGCTATATTTTATTATTTGTGTTTATCTATAAATTATGTATCATGTAAATGATGGAGGGGTCCCAAATATATTGACTTGACATATATTTTTCAATTGAATTGGACTTATTGAATTATGCAACCTCATATTGAGCTTGGACTCGGTTCATTAACCAACTCGGTCCATTTGCATTTCCTTATATATGTGAGTCCATTCACAAAAAAAAAAAAAGTATGAAATCTCTAACTCGAGACAAATTCCCTGTGGGAAAATTTCCTAAATCCTACTTTAAGAATAGTATAATTCCATAATCAGAAATTAAGTTTGTATTTCCAAAATCAGAAATTAAGTTTCAAATTTCCAAAATCAGATATTCATTTAAAAAATATTTATAATTTATTTAATTAATTATATATTTTATTCATTAAACAAATTAAGGTCACAAATTTACACAATTTGGTCACAGATTCACAGTTTGGTCACAGATCGGAATTTATTAGGTCACAAATTTTTTTCGAGATCACGGATCGAAATTTATTAGGTCACAGATTTTTTTCAAGGTCACGAATCGAAATTTATTAGGTCACAGATTTTTTTCGAGGTCACGGATTGAAATTTTAATAAATCACAATTTATTTTCAAGATCACAGATCAAAATTTATTAGGTCACAGATATTTTTCGAGGTCACAGATGTGAATTTTAATAAGTCACAATTGGTCACAAATTTGTTATTGGTCACAGATTAACCAATTTAGTGGTCATAGTTAACCAAATAATCTGTGACCATCACCCGACAACCGTTGCCGCCCCGCCACCCCTTCACAATCGCTAAAGCCACCACGAAGTCGGATATGAAAATCAACACCTCACAAAATCACAAAACTATCCTCACTGCCGCCGCTCACAAGCACCACCGCCACCACCTCACCAGCCGGATCTGGACTTGCCACCACCACCACTGCCAACACCAACACACAACCACCACCACCACATCATGATCGCCACAGCCACCAACAGATTTACAGACCACCACCACCACAACAAACCACCACCACCATCTCCATTTACATCACCCCCACCAACGAATCAACAACCCCCCACCACTACCACCAGCACCGCAGCCGCTACATAGTTCGCCCCACTCCACCACCACCACCGCCGCCTTCAACAACTACAAACACAACCGCAAAACCACCACAAAATCACAGTAACGACAAACCCACCACCACAGCACCCACAACACTGCCACACACCAAAGATCTACAACAAACCTGCAATTCATTACCAGATCCGGCACCACCAACCAACACCACCACTCCACAAGCGCAGTCAATTCCACACACCAAAGATCTACAACAAACCTGCAATTCATTACCAGATCTGGCACCACCAACCAACACCACCACTCCACAAGCACAGTCAACATCAATTCCACCACCCAATACCTGCAAATACAACCAACAAAAATCATCTCCAAATGCAGCACCTCTTCGAGCTCCTCAACAAGCTTTCTCCTCTCTACCGTCGTGAGAGGCGAAGCAACGAGCTAGAGGATAGGCGATGGGAGAACGGCCATGGAGGATGGGCGGCAATGAGAGAATTACCATGGAGGAGACGGGATTGTGTGGAATTCTAGGGGGAGAGAGAGAGAGAATCGAGAGATAGAGAGAGAAGGTTGGGTGGGGAAAAGAATGAATTAGGGTTTGTAATATATATATTTTAGTCAAAATCTGATTTTTGTATAATCAAACATTTCATCTTATTATTGAAATTGGATCTTGAAAAGTAGACTATTCTGTAATTTTCACTTCCCTTTTCCTATCTCTTACACTCACATTATCTCCAGTCTGATCGTTGACTTGATCGTATGAGTGCAAACGGCCGCCCACCTTTTTCTCAACCAGCGGCCTTTGCCTCTTGATAAGGTGTTCAAATGTGCATGTGATGTCTATATGGAAGGGAGGCATGCGAATTCTGTTGGCGCAATTTTTTAGATCAACAGATTGACGCCGTCTGTATGAAATCGGTACATTAACCATGTTCGACTACATACAAAAGGTCATTGGAAAATGAAGAATTTTTGGGGCAGTTCTCTGCCTAAAAAGTAAGGACAACCTCAAAAATATGAAGAAAAAGATCACTGAAAGCATATGAATTTTCCCTTGAAAAAATGAGCTTTCCGGCAAAGGTTGAAGCAACTGGCCATATTTGATTCATTGAACGGGATTGTTTGCAAACAAAAAACAATATGCCATCAAAAGAGAGGAGAAAAATCTGAAAAGAGGAGGTGATTTTTGCTGCTAGAAATTGTAGCGGAAAATTGGAGAATCAAAGTAAATCAAACCAAAACCGAAGGCCCGTGTTCACACGATTTTCTTAAATCGAATTCGCCGCCTCACCGGGTGCAAGAGGTTTTGATTGGTGTTCGATTTCCAAGATACAATCGGTTGTCGGTTCACGCTGCACAACGTTAACCGCCTACGAACTAACTGTGTCCATCTCTCAAAGGAATCGAGAAAGAAGGGCTGAAACTGAACGGTGGAAGTTTGATGCGGGAAGGAAGATGGTTTCTTATTTTTCTCCTCTTTTCAGCCGAGAGAACTCTCCTATTTATACCCATAGAGGAGGAGCCAGCTCTTTAATGCATTAAAGGAGGAGTTACAGCATTGAAAAGAGGAGTTACAGCACTGTAGACGTTTGTGTAGTGGATGGTGTTGAAACGGATGAAATTCACATGGATTTAATGGAGGTTTTCATTCAACATTTAATATTTTCCAACAATCCCCCACATGAATGAAAATCTAGAAACCAAAGACTCAAGAGAGAAAGAAAGAGTAGAATGAAACAATCCTTCATAGGATAGGTAGCATTTAGCTTTGAACCTTCCCTTGTGAAACCTATCGGGAATTACTAGCAAACCAGTGGATCTGATGCCTTTAACTGTTTCACCATTTCTGTAAACCAAGACAATAGATCTCATACAGGACCATTCTAGACACAACGTAGTTCTCAATGTTGTGTTCATTTTGGCCATGAACACGTCGCCTAGTTCTGCAAGTGTTTGTTCAAGGATGTAGCCTTCCCAATCCTTATAGAAGCGGCCCCACTTCACACTCACATAGGTGACCTCTTAACTCAATCTTTCACAACAACGGTTAATGGTCATTAAAAGCATAGCTCAGCCTGCATCTTCCAATCACTGTGACCACCATAGGAATGAGCAGAAGGAGAACCTTCTCAGTGATTCACACAGATATACATGATTTAGTTGTCCCTTTGAACCTAGATCCTGGGATCTCCATTCAGCTAGGTTGGGTTTCCACCATGATACCTTTCAACGTCATAGGCTCCAAGCCCATTCCCCTCGATACTTTTTCAACTAGCTCTCGAGTTGGCCCTTTGGTTAGCGGATCCGCAATATTATCCTTTGACTTCACGTAGTCCAGAGTGATAATACCTTGTGAGAGTAGTTGTCGAATGGTATTATGTCGTCTTCGAATATGTCGGGACTTACCATTATACATATTGCTCTGTACCCTGCCAATTGCTGATTGATTATCTCAATAAACACAAATTGCGGGCACGGGCTTTGACCATCTTGGAATATCCTCAACAAACTGGCGAAGCCACTCTACTTCTTCAATTGTTTTGTCCAAAGCGATGAACTCTGATTCCATTGTAGATCTTGCGATGCAAGTTTGTTTGGACGATTTCCAAGAGACAGCTGCACCACCAAGAGTGAAGACATATCCATTAGTAGATTTTGAATCTAACATATCTGATATCCAATTTGCATCAGCATACCCTTCAATTATTGCAGGGTATCTAGAATAATGCAGTCCAAAATCACGAGTGTACCTTAAATAATGTAACACCCTGAAAATGGCTTTCCAGTGGATAGCACCTGGGTTACTCGTGTAGCGACTCAATCTACTAACTAAGTATGCTATATTCGGTCTCGTACAAGTCATTAAATACATTAAACTCCCAATTATCCGAGAATATTCTAACTGTGACACACCATCACCAGTGTTCTTGGATAAGTGGAGACTCAAATCCACTGGAGTCCAAGCTACAGTGGTTTCTGACTTGTTGAACATGTCTAGTATCTTATCAATGTCATGAGATTGAGATAACACAAGTCCATTTGGTGTTCGAGTGAATTTTACTCCCAAAATGACATCCGCGGGACCCATATCTGTCATGTCAAACTTTGAGTTTAACATATTCTTAGTGGCTTTGATAATCTTGTCAGAGCTACCGACAATGAGCATGTCGTCGACGTATAGACATAATATGACATATCCATCATTAGTGTCTTTGACATATACACACTTGTCGCACTCGTTGATTCTAAAACCACTAGAAAGCATAGCATTATCAAACTTTTCATGTCATTGCTTTGGTGCTTGCTTTAAACCATAAAGCGATTTAACCAGTTTACAGACTTTCCTTTCTTGATCTGAGCCGAAAACCCCTCTGGTTGCTCCATGTAGATTTCTTCATTCAAATCTCCATTTAGGAAAGCTGTTTTTACATCCATTTGATGTATTTCCAGATTTCGCAAGGCCACAATAGCAATTATCATCCTGATAGAAGTTATTCTCGACACAGGAGAATAAGTATCAAAGTAATCTAAGCCTTCTTTTTGCTTATAACCTTTGATCACTAGCCGAGCTTTATACTTATCAATAGAGCCATCCGCTTTCATCTTTTTCTTGAAGATCCACTTGTAGCCCAAAGGCTTACAGCCCGGTGGAAGATCTACTAATTCCCAGGTATGATTCTATAGGATAGAATCGATTCACTCTCGATAGCTTCTTTCCACAGATGACCATCTGGAGAAGATATAACTTCTTTATAACTTTGAGGATCATTCTCCATCAAGTATGTGAGAAAATCAGGGCCAAACGTCTTAGAAGTTTTGGTCATTTTGCTCCGTCTAGGCTCATCCTCACCTTCTTCAACTGGATCTTTACTACTGCCAGAAGCAGAAGATTCCATAGTCCGTTTAATAGGAGTTAACTGTTTAGGGGATTTACAAGGAAATATATTCTCAAAGAATTGTGCATTCCTAGACTCCATAATCGTGTTCGAATAAATATCAGGTACATTCGAATAATGTACAAAGAACCTATACGCACTACTATTTTATGCATAACCAATGAACACACAGTCAACTGTCTTAGGTCAAATCTTGACCTTCTTAGGAGGAGGCACTGCGACCTTCACAAGACACCCCCACATTCGTAAGTATTTATACGAAGGTGTACGACCTGTCCAAAGTTCATACAGAGTCTTATCCATATTCTTTCTTAACACTTTATTCAAAATGTAATTCGCAGAAAGAATAGCTTCTCCCCACATGTTCTGTGCTAATCCAGAACTAATCAACATAGCATTCATCATTTTTTTTAACGTTCGATTCTTATGCTTAGCAATTCCGTTCCGCTGAGGTGAATAAGGTGCAGTAGTTTGGTGAATTATTCCAAGTTTAGCACAAAATTCACCAAATGGTGATTCATATTCACCACCACGATCACTTCGTAGCACCTTTATTTTCTTGTATGTTGATTTTCAACTTCATTCTTATAAAGAATGAATTTATCGATAGCTTCGTCTTTGCTTTTAAGCAAGTACACATAACAATATCTCGTGCTATCGTCGACAAAAGTAATAAAGTACTTATTGCCGCCTCTTGTTTGGACAAATTTCAAGTCACATATATCACTGTGGACTAGTCCCAATGGCTCGGTACTTCTTTCAATACTATGAAATGAAGACCTAGTAAGCCAACCATCAACGCAGGTTTCACATTTATGATTTGAATCAATTTGAAACCTAGGCAAATAGTTTAGTTTGCTTAGTCTACGTAATGCATTGTAATTTACGTGACCTAATCTACCATGCCACAGATTAGGAGACTCAAGCAAGTAAACAGAAGGAGTTTTCTCATTATTCATAACAGTTGGGGTTACATCAATTACATTCAATTTAAACCGCCGTGAGGTTTAGGACAGACATGTCATCTGAGAGATGATCTCTCTCATTTCCAACCATATTAGCCTGAGAACGCTGCTTGTTATCCCTCCGAGGCTGACGGCAGTCTGCTAATCGATGCCCAACTTTGTCACAATTGAAGTACTTTCCATTGAATTGGAACTTGGGTTTCTTTCCTACCCCACCTGTAGGCTTCAACTAAGACCCTTTCATAGCCTGCCTTTTATCTTTTCGATTTACGTTGCCCTGTTTGGCTTGAAAGGAATGACCTTTCTTAGTACCAGAGCTTTGGCCGTGCTCCAATATATTAGCCTTCTCAGAGTAAGAATTCTTTGACTTATGTTCAGCCCGTTTGTTATCCTCCTCAATGCACAGCTTGATAATCAAATCCTCGAAAGACATCTCTTTCCTCTTATACTGCAAATAGCTTTTGAAAGCCTTCCACTAAGGTGGTAGCTTGTGTATTCAGCAGTAGCCACCTATAGAGATTCTGATATAGTCAGACCCTCAGCATGCATTTCTTGCAAAAGTACTTGATACTCATGCACTTGGCTCACCACTGAACGTGAATCAACCATTTCGAAGTCCATACACCGACTGGCCAAGAATTTCTTAGACCAGCATCCTCGGTCTTGTATTTCTTTTCTAAGGACTCCCAGAGCTCCTTAGCAGACTTCTTTACTACGTACACGTGATACAGAGAATTCTGTAGGCCATCCATGACATAGTTGCGATACAAAAAATCAGCACTTTTCCATGCATCCCAAGCCGCACGCCTATGCATATCAGTGTCGTTTTCAACCACGACAGGGGCATCTTCGGTGAGGAAACGTTCAAGGCCCAAAGTAGTAAGATAAAAAATCATCTTATTCTATCATGTCATAAAATCAGTACCAGCAAACTTATCCGGTCGAATTGCATGATTCACCGGAAATGGAGCTGGAAACGATGGCAAAGGTGCTGAGGCCGCAGCCCTAGGCATTGGCAAAGGTATTGTGCCAAACTGGATTGTCGAGGCCGCAGCCGTAGGCAAAATTGGGTTCACTCCAACATGAGGAATCCAGCCTCCAATTATCCCGTTAATGGGAGGAATGTCAGTCGTGGTCTCCATAGGGTTAACAGCGGTCCCAACAGTGTTGCTTCCATTGTTCACATCGTCAATTCCATGCGACGCCATTGAACCTTAGACAAACAACAAATAAATTATAATAACTATAAATTGTAGTGGATGGTGTTGAAACGGATGAAATTCACATGGATTCAATGGAGATTTTCATTCAACATTTAATATTTTCCAACAGAAATGTCTCTTTTGGTTTTTGTAGTAGAAGAGGTCAAGGAATATCACCTCATCCCTTCCACAAAATTTTCTGAAAGTCATGGAAATCATTCATGGAAATCATTGATTCTTTGTCCTACATTTGTGAAAGCAGGAAAGAAAGTGAAGAAATCAAAGGCAATTTTTTTACTTTCCTTCACTCTAAAATGAAAAACCCATAAATTTTAGGTTTTCTTATCAATCCAGAAAAGAAGAGAGAGTAGCAAAGATTTTGGAAGAAGCCATAATCTCTGACGACGGATGTCAAGGCCACTGGCGAAGATCATTGAGGCAGTCGGTGATGCATGGGCCTTGCTTTTGTCCACTAACTGGTTCAGAGTTTAATCTGACAATGACAACTTCTTGAAGATGGCTACATAATTATTGATGGAAAAAGGAGTATACTTTTACAACTTGGTTGGAAACTATCCTCAACTCAAGGTAAAAAAATTCATATTTAAGAGATTAAATATCATCCATTTTAAAATTAAGAAATAATGTTTAAAATTTCAAATATCATATGTTAATTAAAATTTATTTATGAAATAATTGATTAAATATGTATTTTATTAATTAAGTAAATTGATGTTACAATTTTATACTATTTTGTCACAAATGATCGAAATAATTAGTCACAAATTATTTATCGACCACGAATAAAAAATTTTATAGGTCACAAATCATTTCAAGGTCACAAATAAGAAAAAAAATACTTATCACAAATTAGTTATTAGTCACAAATAAAAAAAAATTATAAATCATGATTTATTTATTAGTCACAAATTATAAATTTTACAAATCATGACTCGAATTTTTATGCCACACATTATTTATTGGTCACAAGTTATATTTCACATATTATTTTATTAGTCGCAAAATATCCAATTTATTGATCACAATCTCAAATAATTGATTATGTATTAATCAATTTATTGATCACAAACTCTCTTTCTATACCACCACCACCAGATGCACCATCTCACCACCACCTCTATCCACAACTACCATCACCACTACCACCATCTCACCAATATCATGGTTTGCACCATCACCGCCATCATCGCCTGTACTAAGAATCACAACCACCATCCCCATCTCCACCACACCACCATCAAAAAATTCCCAAATTTGGCGTCATCGCCACCGCTACCATCACAACCACTGCCTCTTTCAACAATCACCACCACGACCATCTCAATTCCACCATCTGCCATACAACAACCATCGACACCAACTCAAAGATACAAACTAAGATAGAGAACTATAGATCGACGTCGTAGCAGATGAATGAAACATAGTAGATCCGTGAGAAAACAGAATGATGGTTATGTACATGATGAAAATTAATGAAAATAAAAGCCTCAATCCATTGGTACAAAATGGTGGTTCTGCACACGATCGTCGTGACAGTGGTTCTGCCGCTGCGAGGAGCCGTTGTGTCGGGTCGTGTACAGTAATTGTCGGAGCCGGAGCCGACTTTTTTTCTACCTATTGTCATCAGAGCCATCAGAGAGAAAGAGAGAATACGTAGGTTATATGATTTGTGATTTTGTATTTTTTTAGGGTTTGGGTAGTTATTTAGAGAGAGAAGATAGATAAAAGAGAAATTGAATAATATTAATATTAAATATTTGAATTAATATTTGATTTTTGTATAAACAAACATTACATCTCATTTTTGAATGTGGATCTTTAAAAATCTGGTTGTGTATAATTTCCACTTAACTCAAAATTTCATAAATCCTACTTTAAGAATAGTATAATTCCATAATCAGAAATTAAGTTTGTATTTCCAAAATCAGAAATTAAGTTTCAAATTTCCAAAATCAGATATTCATTTAAAAAATATTTATAATTTATTTAATTAATTATATATTTTATTCATTAAACAAATTAAGGTCACAAATTTACACAATTTGGTCACAGATTCACAGTTTGGTCACAGATCGAAATTTATTAGGTCACAAATTTTTTTCGAGATCACGGATCGAAATTTATTAGGTCACAGATTT
The DNA here is from genome assembly GCA_019395295.1 of Osmanthus fragrans. Lineage (NCBI taxonomy): Eukaryota > Viridiplantae > Streptophyta > Magnoliopsida > Lamiales > Oleaceae > Osmanthus > Osmanthus fragrans. The sequence goes on along the minus strand of CM033351.1, from coordinate 13,549,117 downwards.
TTTTCAAGGTCGCGAATCGAAATTTATTAGGTCACAAATTTTTTTCGAGGTCACGGATTGAAATTTTAATAAATCACAATTTATTTTCAAGGTCACAGGTCAAAATTTATTAGGTCACAGATATTTTTCGAGGTCACAGATGTGAATTTTAATAAGTCACAATTGGTCACAAATTTGTTATTGGTCACAGATTAACCAATTTAGTGGTCATAGTTAACCAAATAATCTGTGACCATCGCCCAACAACCGTTGCCGCCCCGCCACCACCTCACAATCACCACCGCCACCCCTTCACAATCGCTAAATCCACCACGAAGTCGGATATGAAAATCAACACCTCACAAAATCACAAAACTATCCTCACTACCGCCGCTCACAAGCACCACCGCCACCACCTCACCAGCCGGATCTGGACTTGCCACCACCACCACCACCACTGCCAACACCAACACACAACCACCACCACCACATCATGATCGCCACAGCCACCAACAGATTTACAGACCACCACCACCACAACAAACCACCACCACCATCTCCATTTACATCACCCCCACCAACGAATCAACAACCCCCCACCACTACCACCAGCACCGCAGCCGCTACATAGTTCGCCCCACTCCACCACCACCACCGCCGCCGCCTTCAACAACTACAAACACAACCGCAAAACCACCACAAAATCACAGTAACGACAAACCCACCACCATAGCACCCACAACACTGCCACACACCAAAGATCTACAGCAAACCTGCAATTCATTACCAGATCCGGCACCACCAACCAACACCACCACTCCACAAGCGCAGTCAATTCCACACACCAAAGATCTACAACAAACCTGCAATTCATTACCAGATCTGGCACCACCAACCAACACCACCACTCCACAAGCACAGTCAACATCAATTCCAACACCCAATACCTGCAAATACAACCAACAAAAACCATCTCCAAATGCAGCACAAATTAGGCCTCATAACCTCTTAAAAGCATTTGAGCCTATTAAATTATACAAGGAACCCTCATTTAAATCAGACTCTAATATTACTTTTCAGCATTTTATATCTCAAATATACTGCTATTTTAGAAGTACAAACGAAAAAAATAAAACACACAAATAGGGCCTCGATTTGCGCTCAAGAAATCAGATCACATTTCTTCCCAAACTCTTTCCTTTCTCAAAATCCCTAATTTTCACGCAAAATCTTCTCTAGTGATTTATGCAAATTTGCTTTTTTAGATGTTTATACTTTATTTTCTGTTGTAATCTTACATTCTAGCAAAAAAGGGAAAGACGGAAGCTCATACATTTTAATCAAACAAAAGCCCTAGGCCCTATGAAAGAATTTGGATGTAAAACCCATGCATCGCTCTCAATTAGTTCTGTTCTTTTTAGCTTTTTTGTGGGAATTGAATTATGAATCATCAAGGATTAATGGGTTGCATTGCTTTAACATTCTTGAATCGTTGACAATGAGAAATTCACCATTTTCAATTTTAAGATCCTCCATTTTGATGGTTTCCCACCTCTATGCTATGGCATTGTACTCAAATAGCATGTCAAAAATTTCAGTATAATAAGCCAATCGACACCTTGTCTCTTCAATTCTTTGTTGGCCAATTTCACTTATCGCAAGAATAAATTAAATAATCCAAGCAATCAGCTAGAGTGATTAAAAATGCAAGTTAATGATCAAAGCAAAAATAAGAGAACACAACACCAAATCATTATGTGGGAAAAAAAAACCCTCCAGTGTAGAGGGAAAAAAACCATGGGACAACTCCAGCCAAATCCATTATAATAAATAGAGGTTACAATGTTCAAGTTTATGCCCCAAAACTTGAATTCTTAACAAAATGAGAAATATAATAATCAATTTCCAAGACAACAAATAATCTCACCACAAACCACCAATTTGATGAAATTTGTGAGATGCCTACTTTGAATACTACACCTCTAGAGTACCCAAAATTCGCCTTAGAGAAGTCCCCAATTTGTACTTAAATAGAGAATGGATGGGAGGGAGAGAGAGAGAGAGAGAGAGGGGGGGGGGAACCTATGTGAATCCACACCTAAAGATTGGAAGAAAAACCCTTCTTTTTCTTTCCCATTTTTCCTTCTTTTTCCACACGTTCAGTCCTAATTTTGTTCTCTCTAATTTGTTTCCAACAACCACGGTTTTCAATGTCAATGTGCAACCCTTGTTTTTGTCTCCTCACTATAAATGCCACGGTTTTGCCTTGTATATATATTTCCAACAATTTTTGACCTACAATGACATTAAAGTGGATTTGGGCCTTTTTCCCTCATGAGCTGAAAGCCCATATAACAATATTTCTCTCTTGCCCATTGAGGAATGAGATTATCCTCTAATAGATTAGTTAGAGTCCATGCTAGCCAGTCCGACACAAAACTCAAGATTTTCTCTAGTCACACCCTTTGTGATCATATCAGCTGGATTCTTCTCGGTACGAATCTTCTCTAATAATGTCAATTGTTCTGCCACTACTTATCGTAGCTAATGATATCTCACATCAATGCGCTTCGTCCGAGAATGATAAATAGCATTCTTGTTCAAGTCTAATGCACTTTGATTGTCGTAGTTAACTACATACACATCTTTCTTCAAACCCAAATCTTGGAGAAATCGTTTCATCCAAAGCATTTCTTTCGCTGTTTCAGTTGTTGCACTATATTCAGCCTCAGTTGTAGATAAGGCAACACACTTCTGTAATTTTGACTGTCATGAAACAACTCCCCCTACAAAAGTAATCAAATATCCTGAGTTGGTTTTTTACCATCAAGATCACCAACCATATATCCATCTGTAAAGCCCTCCAAAGCTGGTTTTGAACCTCTAAAGGTCAAGCGTATCTTTGAGGTACCTCTCAAGTATCTAAAATTCCATTTCACTGTCTCCCAATGATATTTACCGAATTAACAAGAAATTTCTTGACCACCCCCAACTGCATGAGCAATGTGTGGTCGTGTACAAACTTTAGCATATCAAACTCCCAACCACGGAGGAGTAAAGAATATCTACCATTATTTCTTTATCTTCGTTCTTAAAAGGACAAGTCATCTTACTCAATTTGAAGTGACTACCAAGTGGTGTCCTTACCAACACTCTTTCTACATATTTCTTTTATGATAACCATAATCTTCTGGCTTTTCTATCACGATGAATATGCATCCCCAAAATTTGTCATGTTGGTCCAAGATCTTTCATGTCAAATGACTTGAACAAATCTTCCTTCAAACTGCGAATCAACTGAACATCTTACCCTACTACAACATGTCATCTACGTATAGCAAAAGGACGATGAAGTTACCACCATGAAATTCTCTGACATAAACACAACGATCTACATCTATCCACCATAAAGGAATGAAACTTCTTATACCACTGTCTTGAAGCCTATTTCAACCCATAAAAACTCTTTTTCAACCTGCAAATTATATGTTCTTTCCCTTTTACTTCAAATTCCTTTGGATGAACCATGTAGATTTCTTCATCTAAATTACAATGGAGAAAGGCAGTTTTCACGTCTAACTGCTCAAGCTCAAGATCCAAACTAGCTACTAACCAGAAAACCACTTGAATGGAAGTCATTTTGACTACATGAGAGAATATCTCATCGAAGTCAATCCCTTTCTTCTGATCGAAGCTTTTCACCACCAATCGAGCTTTATACTTCACTGGATTTTCACTATCTTTCTTCAACTTGAACACCAATTTATTTTTCAATATTTTTTTACCTTTAGGAAGCTCTGCTAGCTCATAAGTGTTATTCAGCTACAATGAATTTATCTCTTCCTGTATAGCATTCACCCAACTCTGTTGGTCCTTATGAGATTGTACCTTCTGAAAGCATTCTGGCTTCCCCTCATCAGTTATCAACACATAATTTGATATAGTCATATGGGATACTTGGTTGATGGATGATGCTCCCTGGCAGATCTTCTAATCCGATGCTCCGGTATGGTAGATTGCTCTCCCTACTCAACATCTTCTAGATCATTCTCATCAACCTTTGTTGGCTGATCATCATGACAGTCAACACGAGTCTCTATCCCCTGAGTGGTACTGTTTGGAGGCAAAGAGACATGTATAAGGTTAATGACTTCCTTAGTAACATGTCTTTGATTCCCAGATTTCTTGAAATCTCCTAACTTCTGATTTTCTTAAAAAATCACATATTTGGTTATGATTATTTTCTTTATTTTCTTCTTTCTGGGGCTAGGGCATGGTGCAGCGCGAATGGTGCAAAGCACCACTCTAGTGGTAGCTAGTTTGCTAGCCTTTGACTAGCTAAAATTAGCCAAGTTGTAGGTCACTTATTAAATTATAACTTGTTCACACATCCCCCTATATAAATAAGTATTTTTTCTTGTAAGCTTTCGATGTGAGATTCCTTTCCATATATAAGACACTTAAAATGGGCTTATCAACTCATGGGCCTTTATTAGAGACTTTTTCAATTCACCCAAATTAATTGCAATGACCCACATCATTAAATATCACATTTAACCCAGTTAAATTCAATTAATTCCAATAGATGGGTCCATCTCCAATGACAGATTTGGCCATCATCATTACCTCAAATAATCGAATGGTCTTGCTAAGTGTACATCAAGGTTCACAAAAGGAGAAATCCATAATTGAAGGTATGTTGGAGTTGATGACAGAGAATTCACTGGAATTTTAGAATACGAAGTCATTGGAATTGCAGACAAAGAAGTCGTTGGTAGAGAAGTCATCAGAGATAGGTGCGTAACCCTTTTGTATATAATAATATGTGTAATAATATATAAAGATAGTTACTTATAATTTTTTACACTAAAAACAATAAGCACTTGATTTTTTATTAAAAAAATATAATTCTTTATTTTTTAAATTACAACTTAAAATATAGGAATTTGGGTAATTTTCCCTTTAACAAACTATCAATAGCATATGGGAAAATTACATAATACCAGATGTTTAAAGAACATAATTCAAAAATCAGGGCAAAAGTTTCATTATTCAAAAATCAGGTATGAGTATAATAATTAAAATCAGAAATTTTATTTTAATTAATATTTTTACCAACCCTAATTAATATCTTCTATCTCTCTATCTCTCTACAATTCTCCCAAACCCATCGCCTCCATCCCTGCATTCTCTCTCTACCCTTCCGTCGATCACTTCTGCCCCAACTCCATTCAACCACCGGAAGCCTCAACAATGCCATCCATCCACTGGAAGTCATAGCGCCGCTACGAGCGTTATTGATCCACGGTACTGCTCACAGGCGTTATTGATCTACGAGTCATCCATCTACGGTACCGCTCACAGGTGCTACTGCGCGACGATCTGAACTTTTCTCCGGTGTTATTGATCGCAACGCCGCTTGTAGAGGTTTCTATGGTGATTTTTGCGGCATTGTGTGGCGATTTGTGGTGATTTTTTGGCATTTTTTGTTGCGATTTTTGAGGTGGTGGTTGTACAGTCGGTGATAGTGTGTTGTGGTGGTGGCGGCGTCGATTTTGTGAATTCTTTGGTGGGGGTGGAGGTTGGGTGTGATGTAAATGGAGATAGAGGAGATGGTGGTGAATGTGCTATGGGTGGTAAAATGTACGGTGGTGGTAGCGTTGTGGGCGTGTTGGTGGGGGTTTGGGGTTTTTTTTCTTTCTGGTTCCGATCTGAGGAGGGAGGCGGTGGTAGGTGTGTGTGCTGTGGGATGTTGTGGTGTTGGCGGCGTGATGGTGTGCAGTGGTATTGACAGTTGGTGGTGGTGAGTTGTGCGCTGACGTTCATCTTTGCTAGTGATGGTGGAGGTGGCGGTGGTGGTGGCTCTGCCGATGGGTGTGTTTGACGGTGGCAGTGTCTGTAGTGGTGGTGGGTTATTTTGTGGAGTTTGTTGGTTTTTGGAGTGATGGTGTCGTTGGCAACGGTTTTGGTGGTGGTGGTGGTGTTGGCGGGGTGGGCTAGTGCTTGTGACTAAGTATTGTATGTGACCAATTATTTATTTATTTGTTACGTAAAAGTTTAATAATGTGTGACTGAAATTTTTCTGTGACCAGCTAATTTGAAAAATTGTAAAAAAAAAAATTGTGACCCACAATTTGTGACCTCGAAATAATCTATGAAAATATGTGACTAGTAAATTAATTGTGACCTTTAATTATGTAAATGTGATAAAAAAAAATCGTATAATTGTGACCTTAAAATAATTAATTAATAAAATATTTTAATAAAATAACACATGATTTTTGCACTTCAAAACTTTACACCTAAATTTTAAATAGGTGTAAATAATACCCCCGACATATGAATTTTTCTCATAGTATATTATAGTGGTAGAGATGGGCCAAAGTTCTAACCACCTACGCTGAATTTAGCTCTTTGACCAGGCTTAGCCCATTGCTCAACAAGCCGAGCCTCAATCGACTCGTTAATCAAGAGCTAAATCCTGCTTTAGTCAACTCTTACACAAAGAATAAAGAGATTATATTATACAAAACTTAAAATAATAATAATATTGACTTGTCTTTACATTCACATTCAAGTAATTATACATTTAAGCAAGGGCAATTCATGAAAATCACGTCCCAACCTTGAAATTTTGAGTGTCTTGTGCAAAATCTAAAATAGTGCCCCTTTAATAAGTTTTTAAAAAAAAATAAAAAAATTCTTTACCAGAATTCAATAAAAATGTAGGTGAATACTCCAAACACTAAACCTGAGAATGGCAATGGGTGGGTTCGAAACGAGGACTTCATTCCCCTTCCCGTCCTTGCCCGATCGGGGATTTTTACATCCCCGTCCCATTGGGGATTTCCCCATCCCACCACCTCCCCATCCTTGCATAGGGCAAGATGAGGGCAAGGAAACTCCAATCCCCATCTAACTCAATTTTTTATTTTTTTAAATATGTAATTACAACTAAGAATGGATGTTAAATAGGTATTTAGCAAATATGACGATAACTTTTAGTTATTGTCAATTTAACTCAAACTTCGCACACAATTTAATATGGTGTCGATTGAATGCGCTCATTTTACATCACAAATATCTGAGTATGTGAATATTAACCAGAAATATTATGGCATTTGGTTCTATCAATTTCCTCTATAATTGTTTTATTTTAGTTTGAGATTAGAAAATTTTAAATTTGTTGTTTTAGATTGCCTCTCAAGTTTTAAAAATGGAATGTTTCGCAATTTTATTTTATTTTTAAATTTACCTATATAAAGTTAAAAGGGGTGATTTTCGAGGCAGGGACCTTGATCCTCATCCTCATCCCGTTCAATCCGATCCCCATCGGGATTGAGATTCTCGCGTCATTGCATCTCTAACTATATCCTGATTTTATTGATAAATAAGTATTACACCAACTCTATATAACAATTTTCAATGTTTTCCCTCGGCTTGGAAGTAATATTTTATAAATTTTAGTATGAAAAATGTGCAAACCAAGAACCATAATTAGAAATATCGAAATTCAGTAATAATTCATAAATTTAGCTTATTACCTTGCTTAGTTTCTTGTGTTATTGTCTCAATCCAGTTCGCTGAGAAAAATATGGACAATTAATTTAGAATGACGATTTTTATGACATTCACAATGGGCTTATTCTTTATTTTTGGAAATATTTTTGACGAGGTAGAATTTGTTAAAAATTACAATAATCGACGAAGGATTGAAAAGAATATTGAGAATAATCTATTGACATTATTTTTTTGAAAATAAAATGTGATCTTTCGCAAATGGATGGAAAAACTTACCGATATAGTATTTTTATAACATTAATTTTTTTCCCTTTGCTTATTTATTGGTTCCATTCTAATTACACTATTCCATAAAAAATTTCCTTTTGCTTGGGTATAATTTGTAGAGTAAATGCTACTTTACCCAAATTGGGTTACAAAATGAGACTACCAAAATGATGCAGATAGTGGGCCAGCCACCCCCTCCAATAAGAAGTTGCCACATCATTTGGACATCCCCATTTTGTAACCTAACTTGGTCACTCTAGCACAGTTCTAATTTGTAAACGGTCTATATTAGATAGGTTGCACAACCTTATTTTGTGCCCTTTAACTCACAAAAAATTTCCTAAGAAACAGTTATTAAAATTAGCACACCCACATATAAAACACATTGCATGTGCCCTGCATATGGAGTAACATGAAGAAATGAAGATAGAATAATTAACAATTAAATTACACAAACAAATTAAGTCAACAAAAGGATAATCCAGGTTGTTTCTCTGTGTCAGCTCAATAAATTAACATAAAACACAACAAATTAGTCTTGAGCATACACATGGTACACGACAATTCTAAGGAATCTCAGAACCCCAGGAAGAGACATTGCTTCTTAGCATGTTCGGGTACGAGCTTGGACAAGAGCTCCGAAGATGCACCTTTCAACTCTGTGAATGGAAGAATGACGGTCGAAAATGAATATTAACATGTTGAAAGAAGAACATGACCAGTGCAAGGAGAAGGGCAGAGAAAATGGTAAACAGACCTTGCGGTTTGAAGTTAAAGAGCGGAGGCAGTGGACGGCCATTAGGAAGACGAGTATTAGGATCACGAAGTTCATTGAAAAACGGGTGGATACAGGCCTCCAGCTGCAGAAGTAAAAATTAAATAAATTGGTTAAACAGAAGAAAATAAAGAGGTCACTACGATAAATGACCATGCTATTTGTACAAACTTGGTTTACAAACTATGTGTTGACAACATCTACGCCAATCATTTCAAAAGTAGTTTTTGAAATCAATGAAAATCAATGGTCTAGATCTTACCAACACTTAGTTTGTAAACAAAATTTGAACAAGTAGATCAATTCATGATAAATATTAACATATGGTACAGGGTTGGTTGCAATGAATTAATAGACGTCCCTTGAAGCACATAGTACTGAGGAGGAAACAGATGACAATAACACATGCTACAAAAGCCTATTGGAGATACTCACAGCATTACACCTCAGATTGGGTGAGTATTGAAGAAGTCTCGACACAAGATCCACAGCTTCAGGAGGTGTTCGTTTGTGGAAAATCTGCGAGCGGAAGAAATGAGAAATCAAACAATTTAGTATGCATACATACGAATTATCATTAAAAAAATAAAAAAAAGAAATAGGTATCATTACCTTGTGCCATGGGTGAGCCTTAATTTGTGGGAATTTGAACTCTGTATAATTTGGATTCATACATTTTATTTCCTCCCGAGTTGGGGTTCCAAGCACCTACATATGAAAAAATATAAGCTCAATTTTTTAACTCAAGAGAGCACTTTTCACCTCCTAACAAGTTTGGATTGGGTTACCTTTTTTTACTTTCAAGTTTGAAAGCAAAACATGCTTTTCTATCAAATAAGCAACTTTTTTCTTCAGCTTTGACCAACATAGAAATCATTTTATTTCAAAACTTACTGGTTTACTTAATAACTGTTTAAGCTTATGCTCTTATCCATAAATTAGGCACAGGGTTACCTTGATGATTTCCACAAGCTGATCGACTCCACTCTCACCAGGAAAGAGAGGCTACAGCCCAAAAAAGAAGAGCAAATATAATCAATTTCACTACATTGTGTCTCTGGTTCTTAAGAGAAATATGTGACTTGTCAAGAACCTGTCCAAGAAGAAGTTCAGCAAGAACACAGCCAACAGACCATACGTCAATTGCAGTTGTGTATTCAATTGCCCCAAATATCAGTTCAGGAGCACGATAGTACCGAGAACAAATATAAGAAATATTTGGTTCGCCTTTTACCTATTCCACGGAATTGATTGTTTATTGCGTTAAACACTTCACCAATGGGAAAAACAGAAGATAGTTGAACATCTTTAAAGAGAATAGAAATTTCAGTTCTTAGAAAAAATTGGGGCTTGCATGCTCAATGATGATAAAATCTTAAGAGCTGCTTACAAATTGGTTAGTGCACCATATTTGTACAACTCGAAAGTTCCATTCAAATCATAATAAAAAAAATTCGTCCTTCAAAGGAAGTTTCGTATAAATAAATTATATGGTCCAGTGGTTGGTTAAGGGCACAAATTTTTTTAATGTCTCCAAGGCTAATCAATCGCTTGAGAAAACTATATCATATTGTCATTACCAAAACTTTTGCACTTCCAAAATCACAGAGTTTGAGCTGATGAGTGTGTGGATTGACCTGCAACAACAAATTATATGGGAAAACATCATTAAGTCGGAATGTGTACACAGGTATAAAAACTTAAATACACACCAGAAGATTTTGAGGTTTGATGTCCCTGTGGCAGACTCCAATCCCATGAATATATGCAAGAGCTCTGAAAATCTGTTGACAGAAAGAAAGTCGATAAACGAAGAGACTTTGATTATGAGAGATTGCAGACTATTGTTCATAGGACACAATATGTAACTAAAAACACATCACATTAACTTCTCAGAAGATGCTCCTAACATGATATATGTGCAATGCAAGATCCAAAGTAACATTGCAGAGAAACTTGCTACATTTTAAGTGCATTCAAAATGGACTTATCTGCGTGTTAAAATGTTACAGCTACTTCCCTGGAAAAATGGGAGGAATTGGTAAAAGATTATATGCAAAGACTATGAAGAATCAGTATTGAAAATCACACGCTATTATTTTTTCCAAATAGAAATAAATGCCCGAACATTCTAGAATTCAATGCAGTATATGCAAATATACATGCATAAATAGCCATTAGGATAATCAAATTTGAACATTGAGATAGAAAAGAATTGAAGAGCAAGGGTGCAAGAGCAGAAAAGAATAACTGGCATCATTTGCTTTATTTTTTGGATTTCCTCTCATATGGAATAAGTGCATACAAATAGGGATGTATGATAAAGTTAGTGCAAAAAGACCAGTCATCGGAGTCTATTCGGTTGAAAAAGAACCAAAAAAAAAAAAGAATGAAACAGAATGATTCTTAGAGGACATATCTACAATCATCAAATGGTTAAACTTGTACAACCTTATTCAAGTTGGCTGACCTGATATGTATAAAGCTTGACATAAATAATAGGCATCCGCTGGTTTGCTTTGCTATAGTGTCTTGTCACACGATACACTGTCTCAGGCACATACTCAAGAACTAAATTGAGGTAAAGCTCATCCTTGTCTGTGGTAGAAAAGAAGCAGTGCTTGAGTGAAACAACATTGGGGTGATCAAGAAGGCGTATCGTCTGCAGTTCACGATTTTTGTATCTCTTATCCTGCAACACCTTCTTGATAGCTACTGTTTCTCCACTTTCAAGACACTTGGCCTGCGAAGTTATTTACGCACAGTTTTAAACGAAGCTATTTCCTGATAGTTTAAACTTAAAAAACAATGAGTATTCAACTCATTCATATTAATCATAAGAAAACATCATCTGTTTTTTTGTGTTTTTCAAGTTTTGAAAGTTATATCCCAAGGATACCATCATTTAATAACCAGGTGTAACGTTTCAGAAAATATGTAAAAATATGTAGGCTATAACAATTACCTGAAACACAATCCCAAAGGAACCTTGTCCAACAACGCGCTCCGCCATGTAACTTATTGTCTATCATAAAAGAAAGCAAAACAAAAATGAGGGGTATGAAATCATTCTACACCGACATAGCATCAAACGAAGATAAAATGCAGCACAAGAATTTTTTGAGATATTTACTATTACTATTGTCAGATATGTGAATGTAATCACAAACTCAGCATTTAGCAGGTAATTTTTAGTATTGAACATATTGTAGTAAGCACTGGCTAAGCAACAACAGATTAGTAGTCCTCATCACCATTGTTTTCACCTCCAGCCACACATATATAAGCAATTAAAAGAATGGATTTTATAGAGAGAAATACAAATATCTGATCTACTATCAACACTAGTTTGGGTGGGGATGAGGAGTAAAAACTGCATCATAAAATGAGGATATATCAAGACAAGCTAATTTAGGGTTCAAGAAAGACCTTGGCTTGTAGTAGAGCAGAATAAAAGAAGAGGATTCTAGAAGCCCAAACCATATCATAAACTTGAAGCTTTATACTACAGGAGATGAGCATTGCAAAAAAAATGTTTTTGACCAAATGAAATCCATGAAAAGAAAGGGCTTATTGGAACTTGGAAGTCGGTACCCTCCATGGAGAAGCAGCGGCAATGGTTTAGTGTGGAAAACTTTTAGTTGTATGTGTGCTTGGAAAATTTCACTAATCAAATCGTCACAATTTCCTTTTTCAAATTCTTCTTCTCCAGTCTCAACCCTACTTTTCTATCTCAAGGGGTAGAATTCGAAAAAAGTTAATGAAATGTGTGGTTGATAAAAGTTGTGGGCTTTTATCGAACTTTAAGGTGGTTTGTAAGTTATAATTAATAGGCCATACTTATATACTAGGAAACCATTGATGCAAAATTTTCTCTTTCACTACTGTTCAGTGTTCATAAACAATATAGGATTTTGACACTTTCCATTAAGAAATTTCGTTGTCTAATGTCTAAAGGTGATCCTACTGAATTTGATCTTCCGCCAGCACTTCAAACAACTTCACACTAAAATCAACAAAAACTCCTACTCCCAAGTAGCGATATTTCACCAAACTACACCAATTTGGCTTATTACTTCTTAAATAAAAGAAGTCCCCTCCCAAATCTGAGAAGAAATTTTTTCAATAATAGTTAAATATCTGGAAACTTTACCTGCTTAGGTTGACCATTTTTACCACCAATAGTCGTTACAATGATGTGCCCAGTTTCAGTTCCATTTCCATCCACTATCGAAGCTTCCATTTCCTACCACAAAGCATATATCAACAACACGACCAAAAAAAACAAAAACAGCAGAAAAAAATTCTTTGCAAGCTCAGGAATCAACCTTTTCCACCTTATCTTCCTTGATCTTCATTTCATTGATTTCTTCAGGAAGTTTATCAACAAGCATCGCGTCGTATTTCGTCTTTTCAGTGCCTAAAGGCACCACACCACCCGAAGCCATATTCCAGAAAAATCACAATGAATTATACTTCAAATCGGTCTGAAACCTAATAAAAACAGTCTGAAATACAGCATCAGGTTCCAGAACCTTGACAACAAAAATAAACTAAAAATCAGAGAAATTTCACACAAAACAATAACTATACCTACAAATTACCCGAACATTAAAGAAGAAATGCTTAATAACAACAACTAACACACAAAAAAAAAAAAAAAAAAAAAAAAAAAATAGAAAAAAACTGTTACCTAGAGCTGAAAATCAATCACGTATACGGAAACCCTAGCTACAAAATTCAAGTGAGTAGGAAAAGGGGAAGTATTATTAACGGGTCTTCCAATTTTCAGAGCTTTTGTCCAAAAGCTTTGACTGTCTGAATCTCTCACTACCTCTGATTGGATGAAATTCCTGAAATGCTGTTATAGAACAGTTACGGGCGGACTCCAGGAGTTTTATCTAATTCAGTTTAGAGGGAGTTTATAAGTTTGTGGTCCATTAATAGAGTGACACGTGTCTCAGAAATAAATATTGTTGTCTTGCTTTAATTATTTCAGGGCCTCCACGGGCTTATCGAAAGTGACCCGAAAACTGTATGGGCCTTTCTCTAAAGAAGAAATTGGAGTAGATAGTTAGCAGCCCACAAGGAACTAGAGGATCAAGGAGGCCAAATTTACCTTATGAGCCACAGCATCAAGTGGTCGGGTTTACTCATCCTGCTCACCACTCTGATTCTTCTCTTTGATTCTTGCCCCGCTTCTCAAGGAGGATACTTCCAAGAAGATCGAATGGCATATACAGACCATGATTTTTAATTTTTTACAATGCTAGTTTAGGCACGTGTGCACTGTAGATAATACGAGGAGCAAATTTTTTTAGCAGCTTGTCCTAGAAGTTTTTATTAAGGATTTGTTTAAGATCCAATTTTGGAAGAATAAATTTTGTAATAGAGATTTTTTTTTTTATCAGAGTATGTGATTAAAAAGTAAGGAAAATTTTGCATTTACCGTGTAAAATTATTTTATTAGAAGAATACATGATTGAAGAAGAGCTAAGAAGAAAATGAATTTTTAAATAATGAAACTCAGATACGGGATAATTGTTTTGATTTTAAGGCTCCATTTGATTCTCATTATTTGTAGAATGAGAATGAAAAATATATTCTTTATGGACCACCACACAATAAATGGAAAGTAAAAATAGTGGTTGGATGTTATTGATAACGATCATATTTTTTTATTTTTTTATAGATTATTAATGAGAAACAAATGGGGCCTAAGTTTCAATGTTTGATATAAAAATTAAATGTTCATCCATCTTTTTAAATGACGATCAATTTTGATTGATTTAACATTAGTTCTTTTTTGTTTTCCTCATTTCTTGATTAGGGATGTCAACGGTTCGGTTCATGGTCGGTTCGGTCAAAATCATTACCGCACCATCAAATTTTTTGTTATACCATAACCGCACCATAAGCATGTAAGTTGGTTCGGTTCAGCTCGATTTGTATCTCGATTCGATTTGGTTCGATTCGATTAATAATCACGAAAATAAATTATTTTTTATAAGTCTAAACTCCAACCGTAAAAAAAAAAATGAAGAAAAGTCAATAAAAACACAAACACAATTTACTTAATATCAATTTAGCAAACAATATTTCAAGTGAAAATGCAAACAATATCCCAATTTTCAAATGCAAAATTTGAATTTAACAAACAATATTATCAACATAGATCAAAACTCTTACTAGTATAGGTCAATTTTCATTCTTCCCCACAACTCTTAGTAGCATAGGTCAAAAGTCAAGACTCAAAGTTGATTTCTATGTAATAAATAAGAAATGTAATTAGAGTAATAATACAACTATACTATATAATCTAAGAAATGTAATTAGAGTAATTATACATTGTTTCTGTTGTCACTTCAACTCTCTGTCTTGTCATTTTCCTTCTTCGGTTTATGGAAAATATATCAATTGTTGAGGTTGCTCCAAAAAAGATTGTTAGTTCTGGATTAATTTTTCAGTGGATTGCTTAAGTCTTTGAGGAGAACTACATTTTATGGTTCAAAGCATGCTGACGGTTGAAACTCTTTAAATGCTAGCATTATTCCTCTATGAGTATGCAGAATGAACATAATGAGTATGATATTTGATCGAATTCAGAAGCATTCATAGGAAAGTGATGTTAGTTTACGAATCCAGGATCCCCAATCACATCTAACAACAAGGAGTTGAACTAACCATCAATGCTTTAAGTACATTTAAAACATTATCGCTGTCACAAATTCTATTAACAAATAGTATCATTATTACTTCAACCATTCAGTTGAAAACTTTATTAACAAATTCATGGGTTCGAGTGCAATAGCAACACCGTCTTTGAGATTATAAATGTCATTGGTAAAGGTAAAAGACTTGCAAATTCAAGGCATCCAAGAAAGTAGAGAGAATGAATGAAAAAATAACATGAAAGAATGGGTTAAGTTTCAAGTTGTTAGTTATCTATTTCTAATCATTGATATTTTACTTTTTTTACTCATATTTGATTGAAAACAATCGTTAGCTTCTCAATGGCGAGCAGCGATGACGATGGAGAGCGGCGAGCCGACGATGGAAGCTGATGTATAGCAGATTGTCGACGGATCCGTTGAGTAGAAGAGTGTTTGTAACTTTTGTTTCCAATTTTCAAATTTAACGTATAGTCGTGTAGGGTTAGAAACTTAGAGTGAGGTTAATAGGTTATAAGGGTTTATTTAATAATGTTCATTGGTCCAGAATTTTGGAGAAATCCAATTGTCAAAATTGTCAAATTAATTTTGGGAAAAAAATCATGGAAAGTCTAATTGTTCAATTAATTTTTTTTAATGGGTAATCGGTTCGAGGCGGGGCACCATCGCTAAATACTATACCCGTCCCACTACGAATCGGGTCATTAAAATCAAAATCATAACCATCACATTGCACCATCGGTTCAATTTTTTTCGCCACATTCAATTTGGTTAACCACGGTTTTCAATTTTAACAGTTCGAATTGTCATCCCTATTCTTAATTGAGTTATTGAAGTTTAGCATTAATTCTTTGATGTTTTGCCTACTTTTGATTGAAGTTCACTTTCCATTAGAGCTTGCCTCACATCAAGTATGAAAATTGTATAGAGTCAAGCTGGCATAAAACAATCTTATTTATAATAAGATTTCTTGTAACGTGTATCTCTTTTTGTTCTTTGTCTGGGAGTAATTTTGAACAGATTTTAATCCATTTTCTAAACGTTGTAAATGTACTTGTCCCATTTGTGTCGTCAATTTTGACTCCATATGAAACAACATATCAAAATTGCACTTTTATATAGAATATTGAATTAAATGTTAAAGGGGCATATTGGTCATTCTATTTGAAATTGGTCAATAATTATGGCTAGATTTACTGTATAACAGTATGATTTTCACTAGAAATTTGATGAAAGTCTCTCCTATACAGGCGTTTAAAATATGAATTTTTTTCTTTCTTGATTAGACTAACATTTCTTCTTTCTTTACATTATGATTTTAGTTTTCTTTCATTTTAAAATTTTAGCTCAGTTTTCTTATATTAGTAAAATTATGAAATTATTTTATCTATATAAATAAAGACTTTGTACACTTTTCAATCAATTTAATACAATAAAATTATTCTTTATAAATTTCAAGTTTTTCAAGTCTACTCTTACTTCAAAAACTCAATTTCGCATCTGTAACGAAATAGAGCAAAATAAATCATGAAAACATTTTCACAATCAAAATGGTAATTTTAAAATTTGCATTTAATTTGAGGGTCGTGATTTTGTACGAAAGACTTGCAAGTGAGGTCCACAATTTTTTTTAGACTCGAAGTCGTAAATGCAAATTTATTAATGTTGAATGAACGACACGTGATTTAAGTATAGGCAGGTGTTAGTGTTATATCATTGTAATTGGCTATTCTGTTAACAAAATGACCAACTTGAAGATTTTAGAAATTTAGGGATTTAATTGTAAAGTTTCATAATTGGTTGTATAGTGTAGGGTTCGAGATCTAAGTTTGGAACACGAAGGAAACTAGCCGCATTTTCGCTAGCTGCTCATGGGAGTCATGCTCGAGTGGATGAAGTAGAACATCCAGCGCTCGACCTTTGCCCACCATCGCTCGAGCGACCAATTACAGCCAGACCTAATTCGCGATTTCGCGAGATTTTTATTGGATAAAGTTTCCATATTCCTCCAACATATAAAAAGGGGTGTTGCACATTCAGGAAAGATGGGTTGAACATTATTCATTCAAGAGAAAACAATTATTCTCTCAAGAGCCAAACATTCAACAGTTCAATCACTCCATCTATATGCACCATTCGGATTGAAAACATCAAAACTTTCAATCAATACACTGATGTTATTCTTCACTTGGATCTGTCAGGAAGACTGTGTCGTCAACTTGGCTGACTGCGAAGATCAAGGAAGAAACTTAAGAACGATGAGTTCTTGGTGAATCTACAGGAGATAAACTGCGTGAAGAGTCAGTAGTGGAGTTCGTGTGCTCACTTCAGGAGGACTGCTTTACTACTAAGAGCTAGGATTGGTGTTCGTGTGCACATTTCAGGAGAGCTGCTTAGCTTGTGTCGTCAATTTTGCTAGTGGTCTGTAAGTTTATAATACAATTTATAGTGGATCTTTGACTGGCAAAGCGCCCGAAGTTTTTTCCACGTTGGGTTTCTCCGTGAACATATTGTTGTTTTTTTATTGCTTTCCATAATATTACAACTGCGATAATTCAACATAGGAATTGGACTTGTTTGCTTAATCATCTAGAAACTAATTAAAGTGACTTGTTGCTTTGTTAGATTAATTCCGCACATAATGTCAAACTAAAAATTGACAATTAGTAACGGTCTAGCGCTATCCCGATTTTTCAAATGGTATAGAGCCTAATTGCGTGTCCTGACCTTAATTTTGTCTAGATGAGTATCTCTTTACATGTCCCGCCATATTTTTATGGCAGTAATTATGCTTACTGGAAAGTGAGGATGAGAGCTTTTTAAAATCTATGGATGAGAGAATCTGGTTAAGTGTTGTGAAGGGTTGGAGTTCCCCTAGTACAAAAGTAGGTGATGTTGTCACTCTCACTCCCATAGAAAACAGGTCTAAGGCTGACTTAGATGAATGTAACTGGAATAGCAAAACCCTGCATGCCCTATTTAGGCCTGTTTCTCTTGATGAGTTTAGGAGAGTGCCTATGTGTGAGGTAATCAAAGAGGTTTGAGATATTCTAGGGATCACACATGAGGTAACACATGCTTAGATGACATTGTGAACTCGAGCTTCAACCTAGTTGAGAGGATCATCGAGCCTAAGATAGTGAGAAAAATCATTAGATCCTTACATGAGCGTTTTAGGTCGAATGACACAGTCATTGAGGAAAGTAAGGATATTGATTCTATTAAAGTTGAAGAGTTAGTTGGATCGTTGCAGACTTATGAGCTAACCTTAGAAAACCCTATTAAGAAGAAGCTATAGCTTTGAAAACTACTAGGACCAACCAGAATGAGTCTTCTGATTCTGACTCACCAAATGATGAGGAGTTGACATACCTTGCTAAAAAATTCCAAACGGTGTTTAGGAATAAAAACAAACCTCAAAAGAAACACAGAGATGCCTCGAGTGAATCTAGGAAAAGATCTAAAGGTGTGAAATGTCATAAGTGTCAAGGGTTTGGTCATATGATGAATGAGTGTCCTAGCAGGAAGAGATCTCAGAAGAAGGTTATGAATGCTACTCTCACTGATGATGAGTCTGACTCGGATAATCAGAGTAAGAAATTCACCCGTGAGGAAAGTAAAAAAATTGTTACTCTTGTTGCTAGAGTTAAGAGTGGATCTGACCAAGAAAGTAAAAAGGATGAAGATGTAAATAGCTGTGAGTGAGGTAGATATTTATGAGGCCTATGATAAAATGTATAAGAAGAGTCTTAAGATTCTTAGCAAGAACAATGCCTTGAGTGCGAAAAATGAGGAACTTAATTTGAAAATGAGAAGTTGAGAGCGCACTTTAAGGAATCCACCTCGATCTTGAGTGAAATGAAAACAATGAATGAAACTTTAGAGACTCAGGTTAAGAAACTCACCAGTGAGCTTGAAAGGTCCGCTAGAAAAGTGAGTGAGTTGACCATAGAGAGAGTGAGACTTTAGAGATCCAGGTTAAGAACCTTCTGAGTGATCTAGAATATTCTAAGTCTCAGTTGCTTGCCTTCTCTAGCAGTTCTGAAAAGAGCTAGATAACATTCTAGGAATGAGCAAGTCAGCTGGTAATAAGGGAGGTCTAGGTTTTAAGGAGAACACTGCTAGCACTTCTAAGACCACATTTGTCCCTGCAACTGACCATCCTAAACATGTGTCTAACCCTGATCCTAAGGATAAGAAATTTGTGAGACAGAGTGATGCGAAACCCCGTAGCAGCTAGACTACGAAACCCACGCCCAAATTGATGCGGCACCCAAGAACACCAATTAAATAGATTTTGGATCTAAGCCCAATGATATGAAGCTAAAACCCCAACGAGAACGATGCTATGTTGAACCCTTAGATTACATGACGAAAAGATCCACAATCTGGTTATTTGAACGCCACAAATATTCAACATATTTGATAAGTTCGATTGTTTAAAGCCAAACTTCAAAAAATAAAATTCTCCATTAATTCAATTCATCAAAAGTCTTAATTCCTACAACAATGAAATAAAATTCCTATTTATAGGGAAACTATGGAAAACTTAGAAAATCTGGAATAACACAAAATTTTGTTTCTTCAACCCCAACATGAAACTTGTTCATTGGCATGTGGTCTTCAATATTATGGATTTCATTGCTTGAACATGTAAATTTATAGCTTTTATCAACTCTTTGAAGTCTCGGACTTGGTTCAAATCTCTCTCCAACATGCTTCGGATTCTTGATGGTTTCTAGCGTAGCTCGGATCATATCACACCCCCTCTCTTTTCGAAAGGATTATTCCTCGAATCCATGTCTTGTGATTGCGTAGAGAATAACCAACATGCTAGAAGTCTTATCACTGCACCACCTGGATCAAATGGAAAATTGTTCCTCGCATGACATAGGATCAATACTCGATACCCATCCATTTTTGCAGGTATGAATGTATTGTAGCACAACCTCAATCAACCATAGATGTTGCGGCATGAACTCCCAGTAACCTTCACATAGATCAAAATGTGTTCGCCTTGACTGCTTGATCTTGCAAGTGTGGAGTGCTCCAATAACAGCTCCATCTGATGATTATCCATGTTTTCTCATGGTTTTACCTGACCCAAGCACATGAAACAATTTCAAACCCAATGCTCCTACATTGCCCTTCGGATCATCAATGGCATTCGACCCCTGTCTATGAAGTTCCTCCAATACCTTTGAAACTCCGTCGTCTCCTCGGGAATCACAAAGTCAATTACCGGCAATAAAGAAATTCTCAAACTAGTGTAGGGTCGGTTAGTTTCATCCACACCTTGATAGTCAATTTGAGGCTCAATCCCCGGGTCGGGTGGTATACCAATAGGATAGTTTGCTGGAAATAATTTTTCGGTAACCTGCAAAACAGAAGTATTCAAAATAGGGAGGGAAATATTAGTTTTCGCCAACTCCTCCTCAACTTCACGCTCCCCTTCCTTCAAGATCACTTCCGACTCCTCTTTTGTCTCCAAAGATTCTTCTTCATTCTCTTTTTGTAACTCAACTTCTCTTTCACTCTTTTGTAGCTCTCTTCCGTTTTCTTCACAACAAACCACCTCGCAATTTTCTCTCTTACTCGTTTGCTCCTTCTTATGATTATTCTGTGAGTTGATCAAGTCACGAATTTTTGAGAACTCAAGCTTATAATCTAACCCAGTATTGTCAACATGTTCCACACTTGGTATTTTCTCCTCTCTTGAATATCCAACTCCACTATATCTTCTAGGCTCCTCTCTAAATCTTCAATCACGTCGATCCCTTCTACAAAAATAATTAGGTGCATATCTTCTCCTCATGATCATTCTCAATTCATCTCAAGCTTTTATACACCTCTCATCATTCCTCCGCCTAGATCATGTCAACTCATCCACCAAATTAACGCATAATCTACAAATGAGCTCACAATCAACCTCAATTTTCTCTCCCCGGAATAATCATGACACTCAAACCTCAAATCTACATTTTTTTTCCCGTGCCACATACGCCTCGGGATCATTCCTACCCTTAAATTGTGGAATTGTTATTTTTACACCTCTCATCCTCCTATTAACACCAATTTCACCAAAATTCCTACATTTCCGTCTATCTCGACTACTCACATTAAACACATTATCCTATTGATTCCTATGAGTTCTATTCAATTTCTCATCCAACTTATCCAACACTCTTCCCATATCCACCAACATCCTTTCCAATCGATCCATCCTATTACTCATATTGACTCTAGGACTCAAAAGGATTTAAACTAGACAACTTCGGACTGCAATTTATAAATTCAAGAAAGTGGTTTTTGAATTTGGATTGGAATGAAAAGATACATATTTTTGGAATTAGAATTGATAGTATGAATTTTGGACAATTTTCAAGATTTTTTTTGGACATGAACAGTAACCTCAGATGAACAGTAATTTTTTTCGAATTTTTTTAATAAACTCAAAATTTGACTACAAGAACGACAAAGAAAATGAAAGTTGATTTGGACTCAAATTGAGCACAAAAATAATTTTTGAAATTTTTTGGTATTTTTTTGGATTCAATTCTCAAAATAAATTACTGGATATAAGAACATGAAGAACAATGAAAAAAAACAAAAGAAAAGACTCAACAAGGAAAATAAAAGGATATAACCGGATTAAATTGGAGTCAAAGCTCTGATACCAAATGATGTGAATCCCGTAGTAACTAGACTACGAAACTCAGCTCAAATTGATGCGGCACCCATGAATGCCAATTAAATCGATTTTGGATCTGAGCCCAACGATATGAAGCTAAAAACCCAACGAGAATGATGCTATGTTGAACCCTTAGATTACACGACAAAAAGAATCCACAATCCGGTTGTTTGAACGCCACAAATATTCAACATATTTGATAAGTTCGATTGTTTGAAGTTAAGTTTTGAAAGAGAAAATTCTCCATTAATTCAATTCATCAAAAGTCTTAATTCCTACAACAATGAAATAAAATTTCTATTTATAGGGAAACTATGGAAAACCAAGAAAATATGGAATAACACGAAATTTAGAGTCCTAAAATAAGAAAACTACCAAAAATAACAAATTCTAGTCAAAATAATGAAAAAACGCGGAAACAGAAAAATTTTTGTCAATCCGGATGACCGGATTTACGCGGACAACTTTCAATATTTTGGTCATAACTTTCTCTACCGACGTTCGATTGAAACGATTCAAAGTGGTTGAAAAGAATACTTAAAGGGCTACAACTTTCCTTCAAATATAATCCTCCAATTCGATCATTTACCATGTCAAAAATAGGTTTCAATACGAGAGTGAAAATAATTGCATAACTTTCGTGTTGATCCAATTGATTTCCGACCTCAACCCCAATATGAAACTTGTTCCTTGGCATGTGGTTTTCAATATTATGGACTCCATTGCTTGAACATGTAAATGTATAGCTTTTATCAATTCTTTGAAATCTCAGACTTGGCTCAAATCTCTCTCCAACATGTTTCGGATTCTTGATGGTTTCTAACGTAGCCCGGATCATATCACAGAGGCCTACTAGACAGCGTAGGACCCATCGACCTAGGAATAGACGTCAACATCCCCATAACATTGTTTCTAGGTTTGTCCCGACATGTTTTCACAGCGGTGAGTTAGGAATATACACCCTAGATGTCATCAAGTTCTGAACAGTCATAGACACATGAGTTTTAGTAGGAATAGAAATCAAGAGGTTGTTGGACAGATAGGATTCCTTACTACACAAGTGAGTCAGTTGACCAAGTTGGTGACAAAGTTGTCTGAAAATCATTATATCACTAGACAAGTTTGGATAAAGAAGAGTGATCTGAATAAATTTGATATAGATCACCGTGCTCTTAGAGGTAAGAACGTTCATGTACCTATCTGATTATGTATTTCTAATGTATGTCTGTGCTTAATGGTTATATGATGTTGACCTTTGCATGCATCACATGTTTTTTTATTACTTTTTAGAATGTAGTTTCATGTGTGTGCATTTTCCTTATGTTCGTTTTGGCACATGCGCGCTTTGTTTTGTTTTTGTGTGCTTGATTAGTTTATTTTTATTTTTGTGTGATGCTTTCTTCTTCTTTTTTTTTTTTTTTTTGAAAAATGAAAAACACAAAAAAAAAATTGATTGAAAAATTGAAAAACAAAAATTGGGAATGAAAAGTTTAATACTATATGAAGTATAACATGTTTGAACGTGTATGTTGTGATCATGTTTGGGTATAATTGATTAGCTATAGCACAGTTTCCATTACTTGCTTAGGTTGATTTGGAGTATTTAGTATAAATGTCTTCATGTACCATCTGCACTGCACACACTATGAGATTGTAAATTGGACTTAATCGCGTGTGTGAGATTGAGATGACAGTCACTTGTTGATAAGTTGACTTTAAACATGAATTGACCATCATTAGTAGACCTAAGATTAAGTATGTTCCCTTATGATAAAAAGCTTATATCTTAATGTTCTTTTTTGAGACTATTTGACTCGAGCAATTAAGTTTGAAGGGTATCTCAAAACCTAGTGCCTATGGTCAACTGACCGTTAATTGACCTAAAGCTCGCTACAAGAGTCATATTAGTTGCTCAATGAATTAGAACGTGCACTTAAGATAAAAATAACGAGTTGTTAAAAAGAAAAGAAAAATATGTTGAGCTAAGTACAAAATTGAAAATATGAAAAATATATATGCTCAAAGTAAGAGGGAGTAAAAAAAAAATTGAAAGATATATGCAAAATGAGCTTCCTGTGAAAGGTCCTACTGTTCTTCAAGATTTGACTTTTATTAGTAGGAAAATACACTAATTGGCAGTGATATTTAGCATGTCTGTTCTCACAAAATAAAGGTTTGGAGTCATGTTTATCTTAGATTAGTACTACTTTACACACATGAGTCACTTAAATAATTTACTCCATTTCGCCTTCAATTGAGTATGTGGGGGAGGATTATTACTTGTTGATTATGCATATGCATAAGCTCAGCTGCATTTATGGTTGTTATATATTCATGATTCCTTTGTCTTTAAAAAGTATACCTTTCGTCATTTGTGACAAAAAGGGGAAAACATGTTATAGTGAGGCGGAGATTTATTTGTGATTCGAACAACTACATTGTCATGTGCATGCTTGTCTTTTGGGGTCGTTGGGGTGAGATATAGATAATTGGTTACTTATGCATGCATTTGATATATGTCTTTTGGGGTCGTTGGGGGAGAGACATAGATATTGTTTGACATTTGACTTGATTTACATTGTATGACATTTATACTTATGTCTTATGTCGTTTGGGGTTGTTGAGGAGAGACATAGGTACTATGTTTAAGACATCACTGTGCTTTCATTTGATATATATTTTACATGTCTTGTGGGGTCGTTGGGGAGAGATATAGATACATTTACCTATTGTTTTAACTTCGAGTGAGTTTGCAGTAAGGGGGAGCTTGTGCTTTACATGTACATTGCATATCATGCACTGATATGGAGCATGTTGTCCATGCATTTGTGTTGCACTTTATGAATAGCTGTTTGAGTTTTGATATTTTGTGGTATTAATGCGTATATGATGTTTTGATTAGTATTAATATTGCATCTCAAACTAGCATGCTTATGTAATTGATTATGTTTGTAAGCTTCTAAGTATTTTATTACTTAATTCCTGTATCACGTACTTTTACACTAGGTATGTGAGTTTTGATTTCAGGATACATGATTAACAAAGTGGAAGCTGCAGTCAGATAATAGTTGGACTTAGTTTTTCTTTGATAGGTTTATTTTACCTTATATTTAGTTTTGTCACATAATGCCAAATGGGGAGTTTGTTATTGTTAGATCATTGTAATTGGCTATTCTGTGAACAAAAGGACTAACTTGAACATTTTAGAAGTTTAGAGACTTAATTGTAAAGTTTAATAGTTGGTTGTAGTGTAGGGTTCGGGAACCAAGTTTGGAACACGAAGGAAACTCGTCGCATTTTCGCTAGATACTCGTAGGAGTCATGCTCGAGCGGATAAAACAGAACATCCAACACTCAACCTTCGCCCACCTATCATTCGAGCGACAGGGCTCTCTCGCGGGCGAACATGCTCCTCGCTCGAGCGACCAATTTACGGTCAGACCTAATTCGCGATTTCGCGAGATTTTTATTGGCCAAAGTTTTCATATTCGTCCAACATATAAAAGGGGGCGCTGCGCATTCGGGAAAGATGGGTTGAACATTATTCATTCAAGAGAAAACAATTATTCTCTAAAAAGCCAAACATTCAACAGTTCAATCACTCCATCTATATGCGCCATTCGGATTGAAAACATCAAAGTCTTCAATCAATACACTGGTGCTATTCTTCACTTGGATCTGTTAGGAAGATTGTATCGTCAACTTGGCTGACTGAGAAGATCAAGGAAGAAACTTAAGAACGAGGAGTTCTTGGAGGATCTACAGGAGATAAACTGCGCGAAGAGTCAGAAGTGGAGTGGAGTTCGTATTCTCACTTTAGGGGGACTGCTTTACTATGAAGAGTTAGGATTGGTGTTCGTGTGCACATTCCAGGAGAGCTAGTTCAAACTTCACACAGGAGATCAGAAAGCTTGTGTCGTCAACTTTGATGGTGGTCTGTAAGTTTATAATACAATTTATAGTAGATCTTCGATTGGCAAAGCGCCCGGAGTTTTTTCCACATTGGGTTTCTCCGTGAACATATTGTTGTTATTTATTGTTTTTCATAATATTACAACTGCAGTAATTCAACATAGGAATTAGACTTGTTTGCCTAATCATCTAGAAACTAATTAAAGTGACTTGTTACTTTGGTTAGATTAATTTGGCACATAGGGTCAAACTAAAAACGAGTAATTAGTAACGGTCTAGCGCTATCCCGATTTTTCAGCAAGTGCTCTAGTTAAATTAGTATTATTTGAGAGAATAATATTATCTAGCATCAGTGTTGTTAGATCACCAATTTTGGTTGACACACTTGATAGGCTAGGGATGACAAATGAGTTAACTAGTTAATTGGCTCATTAGGGATCGACCCATGGGCTACTGGGATCACTTCGGGACGAGCCCGAGGCAAGTGAAATTTTGGAACAACGAGTCGAGTCGAGGTAGGTGACAGGGTCATGGGCTTGCCGAGCTATAGTGATGATACGGTCACTGAAATTTACTTATTTATTTATTTCAAACTCTATAAAATACTTCTCATATCAATTCATTTTTCACACAAATTCTCTACAACTATCTTCTATATTTTCTACAATCAAATTATTAACTCTCAATCAAATCTCAATTCAATTCACACATTCCACATTTTTATACATTTCATCTTTACACAATTCAAATCTCAGATTAATTATTTACATTCTACATGATTCAATTTATAAATTTCATCTTTATTCAATTTACATTCTCAACTATGATTCTATTTCAATTTTATTCATTTTAATTTCATTAGATACAAATTGATCCCAAATCTTTTAATGGCAACTCACCTATCACGTCACAATCTTAATTTCATGATGAAGTTTTCGATTTTAACGACATCACCATTCTCATGGATTTGTCGAATTTGGGCATTGACAAAGCTCACGAAAGTAGTCATCCAATTAATTTGGATGATATTGATGAAGAAGCTACGAAGTCGAAACTCGAAATTCTCAATGAAAGATGGAAGTGCAACGGTAAAAAAACTGCAAAATGTTGGGAACACTTTAAATTGGTTTCAATGGGTCACATAGTCGACAGATTCCTAGAATATAAAACAGGCAAATATTGCCAAACACGATTGGGATGGCAAAAGAAAATCGGTACTATCCATCCAACCAACCATCACTATGTAAATTGTACGATCGAACATCTGCTTGTTAATAGAACACAAACACAATTGCAATTTGGTACTTTTTCTCCCAGTACAGTACCAATTCTACAACACTTAGCTTATGAATGTATTTGGGGGGAAATACTTGTGAAGGAATGGTGAAGTTTGTTGTCGATGCTGAGTTGCTGCTAAACATGGTGGACAACGAACATTTCTCATAGTTCGTGACAGTATATTTTCAACCAATGTACGTTGAGGTTAGTATAAACACTATTCGTTTTGATTGCATTGATTTTCCATTAAACAAAAGAAACAAATAATACATGATTTAAAAAATAAAATATGATGGTGTTATATCATTTACATGGATTTATGGGAAGACATTAATAAGAAAAGTTATATTTACAACTGCACATTACATAAACTCATTTTTGGTTATGTATAAAAGAATAATTGATTTTAAAATAACTGAATTTCCTCACAACGCTGACCACATATTTAACTCTCTTATGCAAATTATAAAAGAATATTTTTGTGAATCTTCTATTTGCTTTTTTACGTTTGATGACGTTAATGTTAGTATCATTGTTATTAATAAATTGTATAGAGTTCTTAATCTTGATTTCGATAATTTTTTATTTCATGTTTGTTGTGTGTGTCATAACTTTAATTTAATTGTGCAAGACGATGTAAAGCATATTAAAGATAAAAATGATAGAATTATGGATGCATTAATATATATCAACATTATCACCAAGAAGTAAACAACCATTGTAATTACTGCTTTCATTTTCTTTGATAATACTGTCGTATTTACATTTGTTGGAGGTCAGGTCTATGTCCCCTCATTTAGGAATTTTTTTGTTTTTTAATTTGTAAGTCACATTAGTGGTGTTTTCTATTAAAAAAAGGGGGGATATGTACCCTTGATTCCATTGATTTGGACCTTAACTTGCAAGTACCCTTATATTTTTTTCTTTTGTGTTTGGATTGACACATTCTGTTGTCATCAAGATTTAGGGCATGTGAGAGATGATTTAATTAAATAAATAGCTCTAGCAAATGCTCCAATATCTTTTCCTTATAGCAATAGGTGGATTTCCCATTTTTTAACTGTCTCAAACCTCTTTATTTCTATGCACACTCTTATGGACCACTAAACAAACATTTATCTTTTCTTCTTCTTTTTTGTTGATTTATTGTCCAAGAAAACATGTGATTTCTTGTTTTTCAATTATTCGGACAACAAATAATTTTAACTTTTGCACGAAAACTCCAACAGACGCTTTTGTGCTTGGATATTTCAGTTTCCACACGGATGCATGCACAATGATTGCACACTAATTGAAAAAAGTTTGGAAATCCATTAATTTAATTTTTTTCTTTGTATTAGTTTAATTTCAGCAAATAATTGGACAATGAATAATGTATTTAGTTTAGGGTTGCTAAAAACCAATCACTTGCAAAAAAAAGGGTATAGTCCCGTCAAGTGGTTTAGCGACCAAACAACGTTTGATTGCTGAAACAACATATAAGTGACCAAACAATGTCCTCCAAGCAAAAAAGCTAATCTTCTCACCCTAGTCTTTAGCGACCAAATGGTGTTTCGTTACTGTAATTGAATCAATTATTTTTGTTGCAATAGTGCACGAACAATTGGTCCAATCCCAACCTACCAAAACTCTTTACCAACCATTTGTTGGTGACAGTGTCTTATAGCAACTAATTTTGTTTGGTCACTAAAACTTTGTTAAGTGGAGAGCCTTTTTTTTTTTTTTTTTGAAGTGGCATGACATGGTCAAACTGAAATGTCAAAGTATAAGAAAGTTTTGCAGTGCCAGAGAAGAAACTACACATCATTCAAGTTACTAGGATAGTAATCAAGATACAATTTCCCACTTAGAATTTTTGCTCTTTGTACACAGTTGCTTTATTCCGTCTTTCGGGTTTTGACAGCTTACCGAAGCTCAACATACTCCCCTCTATTATATGGTTTCCTCATAATATTTATGACCTATTTTTTGAACTTGGTGTCCACACGTAAAATATGGAAGCCATCCTCATTCATCTGTGTAAATGATCTGAAGTTACTAATAGTTACTAAACCTTTTTGCTTCAAATTTGGAGAAAACATGAAAAAAAAAATTAGGAAGAGGTGAAGGATGAGTGTTCATACACAAGCACATTGTCGTAAAAAAAATTGTCTAATTTTTTAGAAGGCAAGATGGAGATAGTCTCATTGTCAAATTCAGACTATTAGCTCTATTCCAAGATGAGAATGAGCTTTTAACACTAACTTTCAATATCCTTTGCAAGATCAAAGATGGATCAATTCGATCCTTAGTTTGTTGAAGCTGGAACAATGCAAACACAGGAGGAGGAGGAGGAGGTGGAGAAGAATCTAGAGAGAACTCCTTTGATTGAGCTGAAATTAATTTCTTGATTGATCACGCCTTATATCAAGTCATGTAATGCAATATATCAAGATACAAAAGAGATTACATTTGAATATAAAAATATATAATGACATCATGAACAGTAGACACATGACAAATGAAATAACCTGAAAAACGTGGAGTTTAAATTGAAGTCTTTACATTAACCTTCAATCTCCTCCTTGAAGCTTCTATTTAACACTCTGATTTGGTGCTTCAATTCTTCAAAACGAGCCTTTGCAAGTGGCTTGGTAAACAGGTCTGCTAGTTGGACTTGTGATGGACAAAATTGCAAGTTAACTTCACCTTCCTTATCAGCTTATCTAATTGCATGAAATCTGACTTTAATATGCTTGGTCCTTCCATGATTAACTGAATTCTTGGCCACGGCAATAGCAGACTGATTATCAACTAAAATTGAAGTAGGATTAATTTGATTATGATGCAAATCACTCAAAAAATTTCTCAGCCAAACCGCTTGATTAACAGCTCCTGATGTAGCCGCATACTTTGCTTCTGCTGTTGATTGAGCTACAATATCTTGCTTCTTTGAGTTCCAACTGAATGCACCAGACCCCAGTGTAAATAAATACCTAGAGGTGCTCTTCATTTTATCCACTAAACCGGCCCAATCACTGTCTGAATAACCAATTAAATATGATCCAACTCCTCATTTAAAGTAAATCCCATGATTGAGAGTGTCTCTGATGTATCTGAGGACTCTTTTGGCAGTAGCAAAATGAGTTTGTGAAGGATTGGACATGAATCTGGACAGCAGACTTGATGTGAACCCGACCAAGAACATGTTTGGGAACCCACGAACAAAATGAAACAAACTTAAGAAAGCTAGAAATCACGCCATGCAAAGCTTCAACCCGACCCGTTGTTCGACCCGTACTAAGAACCGAGATTACACGTAAGAAATCCGATCCATTGATTATCTGAAACAAGAACCGTGCAGTGGAAACGTCACAAAAGGACTGTGATCTCCTTTTGATAAGTTCAAGTTAAGAATTTAAACCATCAAGAACTAGAAGAATAAATCTCACAATTTTTTATTAAAATCTCTCAAATAATCCAAATCTAAAGTTTACAATGAATTGAAATCGTTATTTATATTAAACCCTAAAAATAAGGAAAATACGAAATATTAAGAGTCCTAAAATATAAAAATTACAAAAAATAAGAATTATAGTCAAACTAAACCATCTTGCCAAAATTAGAAAATTCGGCTTCAGTTTTGTTTAAAGCGGTCGCTTAGAAGACTCTTTTCGCCTCTATATATTTTTGGTAGTGGCTTGGGCGACCGCTTGCCATTTACTCTAAGCAGTCGCTTAGAGTTCCGGCTGACTTCTTTCTTCGGCTGCTTGTATCGTGTTGATCCAATTGCTTCCCGCTGTCGACCCCAACATGAAACTTATTCATTGGCCTGTCAACTTCAACCTTGCGCGCTCTATGACTCAAACCATCAATTGTGTGGCTTGTAGTGACTCCATGAAGGCTCGAACCCGGCTTTGGCCCCTTTCCAACGTTCGCACAATGTTCACTGATATGTTGCGCACTCCGGATCACATCATCCCCTCTCCCTTCGAAAGGATTCGACCTCGAATCTGAACCTGCACCAAAACGAAGCAACATTAGACATGTCAAAATATCAACGAGCCCATACTTATCCCCAAGGGCCAAGCCATATCTATGGACCCTGCGCATAGCAATGATGTGGAAGTGGCCATCTCCCTTAGGACGGAGCCTGGACCTCCATCGACTTCGTATCCACTTCACATGCATGAACATTTTTGTCTCACTAAATCTAATACTAACACCAACAGATGAAACGATTAAATTGAACAGTATCAGTAAATTAGAGACACCTACCAGACTGAAAGGCGATATGAAATTATGAGACACTAAATTTAATCCTAACACATTCCAGAAATCCAACGTGAGACATGTGAGAACACTTTGAGTAAAACCAACATGCATTCCGTCAACTATAATCCACCTTAGTTGCTTATTATACATAATTAACTCTGCATGACATGCTTGAATCTCACAACGAAGCAAGTGTATATCATAGACAAATAAAAAGGTTTCCATATACATAAGTGAAACTGGACTGACTCTACTCATAGAGTTATCAAATTCATCACCACTTGCAAGACCGCATAATGTATGTAAGATACTAAGTCCATGAGTTACTCCAAATGCTAGCCTAGGTGTAAGATTTTGAGAAGTTACCTTAGCGTGATTGCATCCAATTGCATTGTTACTCGTCAATTCCTCCATGTGTCCTGCATCAAGTGGGTAGTCGAGGTATGACGCCTTGCGAATGATACCGCCATGGAACAAATTCTTGAAGTCCTGCAAAGAAGGAATACCTAAACTGGGGAAGGGGTTGTTAGGTCTCACTAAAGCCCTCTCACACTCGATTTTTCGCACATATAAGATCACTTTGGAAGTTTCTCTCCTCGCTGAATTTTCTCTCATGCTCTCCTTTTTTTGCTCTTTATTTTTATTCTCTCGCTCACTTTTCAGTTTCAATGGGTCCTCATGGACCCGTTGTGGTGTCAAAGGAACAAGTGTAATAGTTCTTCCACCCGTCACAAAGTTGTATCTATTTGTAAATCCATCATGCTCCACCTTTCTATCGTACTGTCATGGCTTACCTAACAAGAGATGCCCCGCATGCATTGGGACCACATTACATAACACATCATCACTATACCACGCAATGCTAAAGTTCACCAATACTCTTCGAGTAACCCGCACCTTTCCACAATTATTCAGCTACTCCAATTTATAGGGTTATGGATGCCTCATAAGAGGTAAACCCAATTCCCCTACAAGGGTTGAGCTAACCACATTTGTACAACTCCCGCCGTCTTCTATCAAACTGCAAACATTATCCTTAACATGACACCTAGTGTGGAACAAATTTTCCCGTTGTTGCTCTTCTTCACCCACCTTCACTTGTATAGTAAGAGCACGCATTACCACTAATGATTCCGCCACCGGGTACTCCACACAAGTCTCACCATTAACATCATCCAACCCAGGCATACTATCGCTCGCACTCCCATCATCGACTCAATCTCTCCATTCTCCCTAGGAAGCATCACCCGTCGATTTGGACATTGTGAAGCAATATGTCCCGCACCCAAACACTTAAAACACCTTATATCTCTCGATCTACCGGTTTGAGATTTGGTATTTGCTTTATTTTTTTCACCTCCTCTTTAACCTTAGGCACCTCAACCTTTTCTCTAGTCACAGCCCGATCATTCCTATCACCACCACTCCATTTGGGTTCGACAGTATGCCTAGCTACTCCCTTTCGCCTAATTTGTCTCTTCACTTTCATAGCCACATGTACTAAGTCATCTAATTTCACATAGTACTGCAACTCTACTATGTTAGCAATATCTCTATTTAGCCCACTCAGAAACCTAGCCATGGTAGCCTCCTTATTCTCCTCTATATTTGCTCTAATCATTGCTACCTTCATCTCCTTAAAATAATCCTCCACACTACTAAACCCCTGAGAAAGAGTTTGTAATTTAAGATGAAGATCCCGGTAATAATGTCCCGGTACAAACCGCTTTCGCATACAAGCCTTCAACTCTCTCCACGTCTCAACTGGCCTATCTAAATTCCTCCTACGATTAGTCGTCATCTGATCCCACCAAATGATGGCGTAATCAGTGAATTCTACTACCGCTAACTTCAAATTCTTCTCCTCCGAGTAATTATGACAATCAAACACCAATTCCAGCCTTTTCTCCCAATCAAATAAGTCTCAGGATCACTCCTACCCTGGAAAGTTAGAATATTCAGTTTGATGCTTCCCAAATTTCTATCAACTCCTCGATCAAACTGATCTCTTCTATTCCTCATTCGACTCATATCACCTTCCAGGTAATAATCATCACTTCTTGCACTCACTGCCTCAAATTCCTCATCAAATTCACCCATAAGATTCATTTCTCTCCTATCTCCTCTACCCTCACGAGGAAACCTTCGGGGCGTCCCTCGCTGCTGACTGTCAATCAAAGTTTCATGCCTAGCTATATCACCACTAATACGCTCAATCGCCACATTCAATTGATCAAATCTATGGTTTATGCTATTCATAAGTTCCGTATAAAACCCTGAAGGCACTACCTCTTCCTCACATTTATGCATATTTTCATCCATGTATATAAATCAACTTTGCAACTACTTAAATCATAGAAATTGAATAAAAATGGAAGAACAAGGAAGCAAGTAAATTATCTTGCGTGTTTACACTAATGTATCACTCGAATTGGCTTTTACCCGATATTGAGCTCACAAGCCTTTTTTTCGCTCGTCCTCCTTTCTCAATGGCTTGAAAAATAACCGACCTCAATCAATTGGAATGCAATCCCTGCAGTGATCACCACCACAAATGCAAGTCTCGGATAATCAACCAAATTTGTTCAGACCAAGTAACGGACTCAAGTCAAACAAGAAACGATGACAAGACTCAAACTTTAGCTTTGAATTGCCTCTAAACGTTCACGAATATAGAGACTATATTTTCTTTTTCTTTTCATTTTGTCTTTTTTTTTTTTTAAGAATTCAATAAACAACTAGATAATAAATTTAGAGGCAATTAACCAACACTACGTTACTAAAATAATGACTCAACCAAGAACAATAAAAAATAAATTTTTAAAAAAATTTCTGGACATGAACAGTAACGTGAATAATAATCTATTTTTTTATTTTTTTTTTGCTAAAAAACGAAAATTAAATAACAAAAATTAAAGATAGATGACCTGAATTCTAGATCTGTGCTTTGATACCAACTGATGTGAACCCGACCAAGAACATGCTTGAAAACCCACGAACAAAATGAAATAAACCCAAGAAAGCTAGAAATCACGCCACGCAAAGCTTCAACCCGACCAGTTGTTCAACCCGCACCAAAAACCGAGATTACATGTAAGAAATCCAACTCATTGATTACCCGGAACAAGAACCATGTAGTGAGAATGCCACAAAAGGACTGCGATCTCTTTTTGATAAGTTCAATTTAAGAATTTAAACCACCAAAAACTGGAAGAATAAATCTCACAATTTTTTATTAAAATCTCTCAAATAATCTAAATCTAAAGTTTACAATGAATTGAAATAATTATTTATACTAAACCCTAAAAATAAGGAAAATACGAAATATTAAGAGTCCTAAAATATAGAAATGACCAAAAATAAGAATTATAGTCAAACTAAACCATCTTTCCAAAATTAGAAAATTCGGCTTCAATTTTGTTCTAAGCGGCCACTTGGTATGTTTCGAAGCGGTCGCTTAGAAGACTCTTTTCGCCTCCATGTATTTCAGGTAGTGGCTTGGGTGACCGCTTGCCATTTACTCTAAGCGGTCGCTTAGAGTTCCGGCTGACTTCTTTCTTCGGCTGCTTGTATCGTGTTGATCCAATTGCTTCCCGCTGTCGACCCCAACATGAAACTTGTTCATTAGAATGTCAACTTCAACCTTGTGCGCTCCATGGCTAGAACCATCAATTGTGTGGCTTGTAGTGACTCCGTGAAGGCTCGAACCCAACTTTGGCCTATTCCCAATGTTCGCCCAATATTCATTGATATGTTGCACACTCCGAATCACATCAAAACTTGTAGCAAACATTAGATCAGTTCTTGTTGAAGTTAAGTACAACAAACTTCCCACAATACTTCTGTAATTTTTCTCATTGGTTGGCTGATCACCATCATCCTTAGATAGCTTTGTATTCAAGCTATAGAAGTGTCAATTGACTTGCAATCCATCATTTTAAATCTCCTTAAAATGTTAGCAGCATACTTATGTTGTGATACAAAAATTCCATCAGACCTCTGCTCAATTTCGATCTCAAGAAAATACTTCATTTCACCCAAGTTTGTCATCTCAAACTCCTTCTCAAGTTCAAGTGTGAATGATTGAATCAGCTCAACATCATTTCCAGTGATTAACAAATCATCTACATACAATGAGATTATTAAAACATTTCCAAGAGATCTGATTTTACATGGAGAGTGTGTTCACTTTCACTCCTTTGAAATTCATTTCCACACAAGTAGCCATCTATTCGACTGTACGAAGCTCTTGGGGCTTGCTTCAATCCATAAAAAGCCTTCCTTAGCTTGCATACATGATCAGGCACTGATCTTAAGATAAAGCCATCAGGTTGTTCCACAAAAACGTCTTCCTCGAGTTCACCATTGAGGAAATTTAACTTGATATCCAGTTGAAGAATTTTCCACTTTCTTTTAGCTGCTAAAGTAATCAGTAACCCGATTGTATCATGCCTTGCCACTAGGGCAAAGGTTTCAAAGTAATCCACTCCACTTTCTTGAGCAAATCCTTTAGCTACAAGTCTGGCTTTGTACTTGTAGATCGAACCATCAAGATTCACATTTGCTTTGTAAATCCATTTCCTCCAATTACCTTCTTATCAGCTGCTCTTGGTACTTGCATCCATGTCTCATTTTTCTGAATTATTTTCATCTCTTCCTCCATTACACCAACCCATTCAGGATGTTTTGCAACTTCTTCATAGTTGTTTGGCCCAACACTAGCCATGCAGCATCTTTCATAAACCTCATTCAATGGTCTAGTACCTCTAGGAGGTGGACTAGAGCTTGAAGTGGACTCAGATGATCCATCATTTGATGCACTGGACTCCATTACAGGTGGTTGCGCTTCTGGTTCTACTACTGGATCATTTTATTGCACTGTAGTCACAGAAATTGAAGGTTCTTATGGTTCAACCTCTTCCTAATTCCACTTTGCACTTTCATCAACTTTTATATCCCTCGAGACTACAATACTTTTAGTTTCCAGGTTATACACTCTATAACCTTTTGCTTGAGAGCTGTAGCCAAGGAAAATGCCTTTCACAGCTTTGTTATCCAACTTACTCCTCCTGTGATCTGGAACATGGATGTAGCACAAAGATCCAAACACCTTGAGGTGTTTTGTTGTAGGTTTCACACCACTCCAAGCCTCAATTGGAATCTTGCCCTTCACAGCTTTAGTTGACAATCTATTTTGCAAATAAACTGAAGTATACACAGCCTCAGCCCAAAATTTCTTTAGCAAGTCCTCTTCAACCAGCATACTTCTTGCCATTTCCATCATTGATCTGTTTTTCCTTTCAACCACTCCATTTTGCTGTGGAGTATAGGGCACTGTAAGCTGGTGATGAACTTCATTCTCTTCACAAATTGATCAAACATCTTGGAGGTATACTCCTTGTCATTATCTGATCTCAAGACTTAAATCTTGTAGCCTGACTGGCCTTCAACTAAGGTTTTGAACTTTTTAAAAATGTAAAACACATCAGATATATTTTCCATGAAGTATACCCAATACATTCTTGTGCAATCACCAATAAAGAGTACAAAATATCGATTTTGACTCAATGAAGGTGTTCTCATAGGTCCACAAATGTCAGTATACACCAGCTGCAATTTTTGTGTTGCTCTCCATACTCCATCAGTTGGAAATGTCTCTCTATGCATCTTTCCATAATTGCAACCCTCACAAACTCCTCCTGGTTCTTGAATTGAAAGAAAATTCCCCACCAACCTTTGAGAGTGTAGGTTGGCTAAGAATTTAAAATTGTAATGACCATAACTCTTATGCCACAGATTTGATTCATCAAAGTTAACCTCAGCAGCAGCTTCAATCACATTTTGCCAATAAATATTGAAACTTTTATTCTTCATAGGGGCACAAGCAATTTCAATATTATTTGAATGATGTATCTTGCACAAATAATCTTTAAAATGCAATGAATAACCATTTGACCAACACTTAACAGATTTGAACTCAAACCAGGCACAAATAAAACATTATCAATGTATCTCATACCTTTTCGTTTGGACTGCAATGATTTTCATTCCTTTGGCAGATACAATTTCACCATTTCCCATCTTGATTGTAGCTTTGCAATCTGGATTCAGGTTGCAAAAGATCTCATTTTTGCTTATCATGTGATTTGTGCAAGTACTGTCTATAAACCATAAATCTACCTCCACCATGTTGGTCATATGAATTGCCAGGAATAGATGATCCTCAACCTTCTTTTCATGAGCTAATGAAGCTTGCTGATTCTGATTTCTAGGCTGATGATGGATAGGAGTTTGATTTGGTCGATTGCCAGGACAATACTTTTCAGGATGACCAACTTTATTGCGCACTCTGCACTTGTGTGTTTTCCAGCAAGATTGATCTGGATGACCTGATTTACCACAAATACCACATGGAGGTAGTGGATCACGATTTTCTCTACTCACCCACTGTTTCCTGCTACTCCATTCTTTTCTTCTTCTAGCATCAAACTGCTTCCTTCCAAAATTTTCTCTGGAATACTGCTGTTTATGTTTGGCAACAAAGGCTCCTTCAACTGATTTCTCATTCCTTGCTGCTAATCTTTGTTCATAAGCTAATAAGGCACCTATAAGCTCTATTAAGGTGAGACTTGATAGGTCCTTAGTGTGCTCAATAGTTGTTGTAACTGCATCATATTTTTCAGGTAGAGTGATCAACACCTTTTGAACAACTCTATTATCTGAAACCTTTCTCCATTCTGCTTGATTTGGTTCACAATATCAACAACTCTTGAGGTATAATCTTTAATTTTCTCAGTCTCCTTCATCTTGAGATTTTCGAACTCTCTACTCAAGGCTTGTAATCTCACAGCCCTGATCTTTTTTGAACCTTTGAACTCTTTCTCAAGCTTATCCCAAGCTTCTTTTGCTATAGTTGCAGCAACAATTCTTGGAAAATTTTCCTCTGAAACAGCCGTGAACAAGAATGACAATACCTTCATGTTTTTCATCGACTGATCTTTTTGTTGTTTCAACTGAGCTGCTATATAGTTTCCTTCAGCCTCAGGGGATCATACACTTGTTCAATCACATCCCAAAGGTCGTGTGCCATAAAAAATGCCTTCATTTTAACTGGCCAAAAGTAATGATTTTCACCATTGAACACAGCAAGTAATGGCAGTGGAGATGAGCTTGATCCAGACATTTTAACTCCCAAAATATCGTATATAACAATACCGGATTCAAGGAACTTCCCGAATTTTATAGCAGCTTACCAGATTTGATGAAATGGAACTTACCGGATATTGAGGGCAAATACCGGATATAGAAATATTGTATGTAATAAATACCGGATTTGAAATTATCGGATATTAAAATACCAAATTTGAAGGGTATCTTTCACTTACCGGATATCACAAAGCAACCGTGGATTTTGATTTTGAATACCGGATATCAGCTTATCGGTTTCCTTAACTTACCGTATATTGATTTCTTCCTCTTCAGCTACTAGGTTCGAACTCTTTTTCCTCCTCCTTCTTCCTGGTCCCTTTTCCAACCATCCAGGGGCTCTGATACCACTTGTTAGCTATATTCCAAGATAAGAATGAGCTTTTAACACTAACTTGATTGTACTCCTTAAATTTCTTAAGCGCTGGTATATGTTCTTATAACTCGAGTTTGGTTGTCATGCTTACTCCTAATATTTCTCCTCTTCTTAAGTCGTTCTTGCAAATTTTGCTGCCATTTTATCAGGTCAAGCTTTCACCTTTCTCTTTGCTGCCTAGTTATCCCCAAGACTACTCATTTACAAATACATTCTTTTGGCCCATACATTTCTTCCACCATATTTTTTGTTATCATTTATATCTCAAGTATCTCTCGATCTATCCATCCAAAAAAAAACTACCTCTATAATCTTTTGGCAAGTTAAGAATTGAAGAAAGACACCACTATATTGAGGCTTTTTTGGTTCTCATGGCAAAGTGAGGAGCGCTATCATTAATTAATAAATCTTAACGAAGTATTGATTAGTTCATCTCATGCACAAGCACATACACGAAGGATGAAAGCACAATACTCGTATATAGCTTTTCTTACGAAAGAAAAGTTTTTGGACATGCAATGTAGTATTTATATTCTTAATTCTTAATTAGTTTTTTTAGCAATATAATTTTACATTGAATTTCAAAATTATTTTCATGCACGCCATGCACGATTCAATCACCACGTGCCTTTTAGTAAAGGGTAAATTAGTCCAGCAAACTTTTTAAGTCGTACCATCCCTAAGGTCATATAGCTCTTTTAGAGGTCAAGAATAATCATAAAATGGATCACTCCTCAATATTCTACCTAGCCATCGCAATAGTCATCCGGAAGTTCTCCTTTCAAACTTTTTACCTGGTTTTTTTTCGATGCAAAACTAGATTTTAAGTTTCAAAATCCATGTTGTGGATATATATTCAAATAGGTAGGGGCCATATCTCTAAAATATATTCTTCTTTAATTCTCTTAGAAGATAAGTCTACGAATTGGGTTGCTTTCTTGCAAACAAATATTTTGAATGCGTGTAATCAAAATTTGCATTAAATTCTTTATAATTACTTGAAAACAATTATTGCAGTATGCAATTATCACCCTTTGCCTTCCACTTAATTTAATCCCATCTATTCAGTTCTCTTTTCTATTTCTCTCTATATTTCTGCAAAGAAAAAAAAAGATACTTTATATTTGGTGGGATGGATGCCAATGTGAGTTGATGAGAATGTTGAATGGTGGTGAAACAAACGAATCGGAATCATAAGGGAAATCAATTGCCTTGATCACAAGGGACTTGCATGGTACATGATATATCCTTGGCTCCAATAGTTGGA
Organism: Osmanthus fragrans; assembly: GCA_019395295.1. Lineage (NCBI taxonomy): Eukaryota > Viridiplantae > Streptophyta > Magnoliopsida > Lamiales > Oleaceae > Osmanthus > Osmanthus fragrans. Next base: position 13,508,920 of record CM033351.1, on the reverse strand, counting down.
CCTTGACTTGCAAGTACCTTTGACACGCAACATTTTCCATGAAATATGGAAATTAAAATCTATTTTCCACCTTTTTGGCTGTTTGATTGACAATCAATTGGTTTTCCACTCCCGCCCCCAACCACACGTGACCCATTTTTCCTTGTTTTTGAGGAATTCATTTTTCCATGGGTTTGGTGGTTTTTTATTTTCCACACACTTTTTTTTGCAATTGAAACAAATTTTATCCTCAATTGAAACAAATTTTATCCTCAATTATAACAAATTTTATCCTTTAATTAACAATTTTCATGAAAAACAAAGCCAAACGAACACCAAAAGATAGGAAATTTCAACATTTTCTAGGTGAAAAAATATATTAATCAAACACAATTAATTGACAATTCTCAGTAAAACCAAATTCTAGACAATTCAATTCTCTGAAATTCATTTTCTTTCCACCCAAATTCAATTCTTGCAATCAAATGACCTAATTTTCTTCTTTTACTTTCTCATCAATACATTCCGTTGTCAACGAGATTCCGGGCATCTGTGAGCAGGGGCGAATCCAGCACCTGGCGAGCTAGAGCGGCCGCTCGTGCTGGATTCGCCGGTGTCTTCAGGAGGTTAGGACTCCGCCGGGAAGAAATGAGCCAGAGGAATCAGCAAAACTGGAGATTGGAGAAGACGACGCTACAGTGCAGCTGAAACTGAGTTGAGTTTGGGCCTTTTTTTTTCCGTTACCTTTAAATTGGGCCTCATTTAAAAGAGGCCCAAATATAATGGCCCGAGAGATGGACGTATTTTCGGTATATAATTGGTCTTTGTGTGTGTTATGTTAGTCTAGGTTACCATTTACAAATTGGGGGAGATTGGAGAGGGACTGGAGAGGAGGAGACGACTCACGACCGACCACGAGGGGGAGAAATTGTTGGCCGGCGACTCGGCGGACGGCCCAGCAGCAGCTGCGAAGCAAGTCACAGCCTCACTCACTCACAGGTGCGTATTTACAGTGTTTTAACTTCTTATTCTCAGCTTCTGGGTCACTCTCCTCCCAATCCCAATAATAGTTTGTGAAAATTGTGCTTTGTTCATACTTATGAGTGAACTCGTGAATCGTGATGGCCAATTGTGGTGGAAACTGAAAATTTGTTGAGTGTGTCTCATGTGTGCGAGTCGACGAGTCGTGCGACAGTGGTAGTGGAGTCGTTCGTGGACTAGAGATGGGAGACCTGCGACTGGAGTTTGGAAGTTGGATTGGAGTTGGAGAGGAGATTGGAGTTGGATGCCGTGACTGTGAGCCTGTGGGTGTGGCCTGTGGGACTTCGACTTCGAGCCATTGGGACTGCCGACTGCCAGTGCTGACTGCCGTCTACCGATAAACTGGTAATGTGTTGCTAACCTAATTGCCTACCTTGCTGTGCCTGTGTAACTGTGCTGCTGTGCCTGTGGCTCAGGCTGAGTGTGTTGACGTGTTGGCATGTTGCTGTGCCTGTTTTTTTGGATTATTGTTTATGATTTATGAATTCCTCTTGATGCATTATGAATTATGGATTTACTGTTTATGATTATGAATTAGGGTTTATGGTTAGGGATTTAGGAATTAAGGATTTGGGAATTTGGTTTAGGGAATTTAGGTTTACGAAATTAGGGATTTCGGAAGTTGGTCAACGGTCAAAGTCCCGCCCTAGCTAGACCTAGAAGCTGGATTCGCCCCTGTCTGTGAGATGATAACCATAAAAAAATAGCTCCTGCACATAGTGGCTTTCCCATTTCTAACTGTCTCAAACCTCTTTACTACTATGCATACTGTTTTGTGGACCTTTAAGTAAACATTTATCTTTTCTTCTTTTCGTTACTCTATTCGATCCATGAAAACATGTGATTTCTCATTTTGTAAAACTTCGGACAACAAAAAAAATTTACTTTTGTGCTTGGATATTTCCGTTTATCACACGCACGTAGGCACTATACATGTAAAGTGATTGAGAAAATTTTCTCATTTATAATTTTATTAACAAACGAAAGATTGAAAAAGCAGTTAAAGTTTTTTTTTGTTTTTTCATTTTTTTTTGTTTTATTATGCATTATTTTAATTTCAACAATATATTTGGACAATGAATCATGATTCTAATGTTATGCATGCACGTACACGATTCAAGCGTGTGTGTAATGGACGTTCACATAATTGGTTGCTAAAAACCCAATTACCCGCAAAAAAAAAAAAAATAGGGTTTATTTCTGCCGAGTGATGATGCAACATACAAACGATCAAGCAGTGTCTCCTAAGCGAAAAAAGGATCGAAGTTTGTTCCCGCCATAGTCTTGAATGAGCCAATGGTCTTTGGTCGCTGATAAGTGGAATCATCGACCAATTTTTGGTCGCAATAGGGCATGAATATCAACAAAACAAAACCTTTACTAGCAAATATTCAATTGATTAATAGTGTCTTCTAACAATCAATCTTGTTTGATTGCTAAAGCTTTGGTCGGTAGAGTCCATTTTTCTTTTTGCTGTGGTATGACATGGTCAAACTGGAAACTGGAATGTCAAAGGATAAGGGAGTCTTGGAATGCACACAAGAAACTACACCTCTTTCAACTTACTAGGATAGTAACCAAAATACTATTTTTCACTTGAAGTTTTGCTCCTTGTACATGCTCCATTGCTTTCTTTTTTTTCTTTTTTTTTGGTCTTTCGAGGTTTGAGACAGCTTATCGAGTGTCAATGGTAAAATTCAGAAGGTAGAGGTGTTGAATTTTTTTATGAAATTGAGAGAGAAAAAAGGTAAAACTTAGTTTAGGAGAGACACAAAGGTAAAATTCAGAGAGTAGAAATTGGAATTTAGATTTTTTATTAAGGATGCGTTTGATTGTAATGATGGAATTTGGGTAGAAAGAAAATGACTTGTAAAGAATTGAATTGTATAGAATTTGTTTTTAGAGGGAATTATTATTAATGGTGTTTGATTGGTATAATTTTTCACCTAATTCGTTTAACTTTGTTTTTCATGCAAATTGTTACTTTTTGAGATAATTTTTTTTACAATCTGTATTAAAATTTGTTTGGATTGTCAAAAAGTAAAAAAATAATTAAAAATAATAATTTTTAAAATTTTTTTTGTCTTCGTTTGACTTCATTTTTCATATAAATTGTCAATTAAATAGATAATTTTTTTTACCATTGAGTTTAGAATGTATTCCAATTACCAAAAAAATCAAAATCAAAATCAAAATCAAAAAGCTGGAAACAAATTTTCACCATATCCTTGAATTGGTGAGCATGTGGGACAAAGATGAAATTGACTTTTCATGAAAATATGTGCAATCAAACACTACTTTTTGCCAAAAAATGGAATTAGTTTTCTTTTTCCACCCATTTTCTAGGCTATCAAACATAGCCTAAGGGTCCGTTTGATTGCAATGGTGGAATTTGGGTGGAAAGAAAACGAATTGCAGAGAATTGAATTGTTCAAAATTTGTTTTAGAGGAAAATATAATTAATGACGTTTGATTGGTATAATTTTCCACCTAATCTGTTTGACTTTATTTTTCATGCAAATTGTTATTTTTTGGGATCAATTTTTTTACAATCTATATTAAAATTTGTTTGGATTGTCAAAAAGTAAATATATATATATATATATATATATATATATATATATTGATAAATTTTTAATATTTATTTGACTTTATTTTTCCTGTAAATTGTCAATTAAAATGATAAATTTTTTTACCATTTAGTTTAGAATTTATTCCAATTGCCGCACAAAAAAAAAAAAAAGCTGGGTGGGAAAGGCAATTCCCTATTTTTAGGGAATTGAGGCGCGTGATCTCATAGGGTGGAAAACCAATTCCACCCCAAATTTTGTCAATCAAATAATTAAAATTGCCTAAAGGTGGAATTCATTTTCCTTTTCCTTGGAATTACAACCCAATCAAACAGATCTTAAGAGTCCGTTTGATTGCAAAAATAAAAAATGAATGAAAAGAAAATGAATGACAGAGAATTAATTTGCCTAGAATTTGTTTGTTTTAGAATTGTAATTAATTGTGTTTGATTGGTATAATTTTTTACATAATCCGTTTGACTTTGTTTTTCATTCAAATTATTACTTTTTGGGATAGATTTTTTTACAATCTGTATTAAAATTTATTTGGATTACCAAAAAGTTAAAAAAAAAAAATTCATAAATTTTTGGTGTTCGTTTGACTTCATTTTTCATGCAAATTGTCAATTAGATGGATAAATTTTTTTACCATTGGATTTAGAATATATTTTCATTGCCAAAAGGTTAAAAAAAAAAAAGGAAAAAAAAAAAACCAGCAAAGTGGAAAACAAATTTTCACCAAAATTATAAGAAAATAAATTTCTACTTTGTGCTTCAAGAGGTTGCACCTAAAAGTTGATGATAAATATTTTTTATGACAAAAAATGTCAATCAAATTATCAAACAGCAAAAAAGATGGAAAAGAGAAAAAAAAAATCAACTTCTCTAAAAAAAAAAAAAAAATTGCTATCAAACAAGGCTTAAGGGTAATTGAGTCACTTTATTTTTTTAAAAAAATTAGCTAACTTGTCAAAACTTTTTGAAATACCATGTGTAATTACATTCTCATCACAATTTTTTTTTCTTATACCTCATTTTAATTACACTTATAACATTTACTTCCCTAACAATTTTTCATGATATTACTATATTCAAACTTTTCATTAGTTAACATATTTTGTATTTGATAACAGTTCAAGCCCAAAAGTCCGTTGAAATAACTATTATTCATCATTTTTTAATAAATAAATAAGTATGAAATATTTTCCCTCATTTTAAAGTATGGAAATAAAGTACTTTAATTTAAAATTATCATTAATATACTAAGTAATGGAATATTGAACATAAGAATTCGACGAAAAAAATTAAGGAAATAATTATTACAATGAACAAAGATTGAGAAATTTAACTGCAATTAAAAATTAAAAAAATAATTATTATATGTAACAATTAAAAATTGTGATAGCAATATAGCCATCCATACCATCCCATATTTTAAAATCGATAGTGAAAACCAATATTTCGTCCAATTTCCCTTTTGAATTTGACCACTTTCTCTTTTATTTGGTCAAAACCATTAAGTCGAGTCAAAATTAAATAATTGACCACTTAATCGGATCAATTAAACTTGTATGGAGTCAAAATGACCTGAATGAACTCCAATTGACTCGTCATTGGAGAAAGCTTATTTGGGTAAGTTATTTAAAACGTAAAAGTCTTTAGTTAGAAAGCAATTAAGAAAAAATATATATACATATATATATAATTTTTGAGCTGGAAAAGAAAGTTTTAAACATTGCATAGAATTTGCATAAATGTAATTTGATTCTTTTTAAGTTTATTCAAATATGCTCTTGATTTATGAATGTATATAAAGCCACGTGCACACGTTGAGAATAATTAAAGTTGTTTTCTTTATCTTTTCCATTTCAAGAAATAATTTCCTTTTTTATTTCATTATAAACCGTTTCAGAAGAAATAATAATAAATTGTATATTTAGTCCCAATCTTTCACGAAAACTATGATCCTATCCTAACTAGTTTTTTTTTTTTTTTTGGTTTCTAACCTATAATAAATTAGTAGACTCAGTCCATCATTTCAATTTTGGTCCATTTTAAATTTAGTTAGAAGCCGCACACACTTATTAATGAAGGATAAAATAGTCCATATATAAAACAAATATATATATATATATATTCCATCTCAACCCATCTCTATCTGTCTCCACCCCATCTTCTGAATTCATGTACACTAATACATACAAGCAACTATGTACCCTCTTGGGCGATTGTTGATTTAAAACAAGATGTTGGAAAAACATATATTTTTTCCTTTACTATTTTTTATTTATTTAGTTTTTGTGTTTGAACTATTTGTCTTCTATTAAAAGGCTTATGCAGTTGTAGTTATTAAATACAGATGAAATTGATTGATTCAATATGAAATCTAATAAATTGATCGGGAGATCAATCTGGGTCTAATTTTAATTCAAAAAGAGTTTAATATGTATCTTACCAAGCAACTTAGCTCTATTAATCGCCAAATAAATAATATATTCAAATATTTTTAATTTTCAATTTGCATCAATGACGATTGCTTGAATTATTGACTCGACAGTTGAACCAATAACCCATCTTTTTTACTATGTAATGATCATATTGGGTTTGATAATTGTATGCAACTCACATGACTAGATTTAACACCTAAAATGGATTGAAACTTGAAATAGGATCCGACTCTGCTAATTTATTAAAGTTGGGGGTAATAATGGGATAAAAACATGATCAGGGACGCGATCGATATTGTTATGAAAGGTTGGAGACTACATAAACAATTTAATCAAAAAGTAGTAAAGTCACAGTCCGCTAGCATTTATTTCCTGTAATAATTACTTTATATTTGAAAAATTATCCCAGAAATTCATTTGTTCAAATCTTCAACTCATTATTAAAACCCTAATTGTAAGGATTTTCTTTGTTAGCTTTTGGCTTTGGAAATGCATTTTTATGGTGGAAGAAGAAGATAGCGTGAAATTTTCTTCAAAAGATAAGATTCCTTCCTATTCTACAGGTATTTAACACCTCTTGTCCTCTTCTTCGATAAAATTACTTTAACTTGTTTCAACCAGTATTCATTTCTGTACTGTGTTTGTTAGTTCAAGGATGGATGTATACAAATAAGAGTTATACTTGTGTGTTTACATGTATACAAACACGCACCTGTGTAAGAGTATCTGGTTTATTGTTGGGTTCCTTTTCTGTTATGAGAAATCGGAACCTCAGAAGAGCTTTTGGTTCATTTCTAGTTGAGTAGCGATTGGTTATAGTGTTGTTTATTTACTTTCCTTTTGGTTTTATAGTTATTATTGATTTGGGAGTCTTTTCCCATTTTCTTTATCACCCAGAATGGCAACTCTTGAAGAACTTGTTGCTGCAACAAAAATCCTAGGTGAGTCTTCCGGTGAAGCGGTTAAGGAGCCGAATGCCACGGGCTTTTCGGGTTTGGAACTGGGAGAAAATGGGGTTGAGGTTTCTGAGTTTAATAAAGCTGCTGGGAATAATGATCACTCTGTTTTTAAGGCCACTAAGCGAGCTGTTGAGACCCAAAAAACTGTGGAGACTACTTTTGTGAGCGAGGCTCAGCTGCTATCTCACTTGAATGTTGAAGAAAAAGAGGAAAAAGGGGCTGAGAATGAAATTATTGTATCTGGTGATGATAAGAGCGTTTCAGTCAGAGAAGAAGAGTGTAATCAGAATGGAATTAATCTTATAGTGGACGTTCTTGGTTCTTTGGATGGTGTCGATGGGAGTAAGAAGTATTTTGAAACTGATGGCGGTGAAAGATCTTTTGTAGAGAATGCAGGAGGCTTAAATATTACATGTGTTCTAGATATCACGGGTCAAGATTATAAAGAAGAGGAGGATGGCCAAGTGGTGGAAAAACAGGAGCATGGTTTCTGTGTGGGAGATTTTGTTTGGGGTAAAATTAGAGGTCATCCTTGGTGGCCTGGACAGGTTTATGGTCCTGAAGATGCGTCAGATTTTGCTATGAAGCATAGTCAGAGGGGTCGCCTCTTGGTTGCCTTCTTCGGGGATGGTTCTGGTTCTTGGTGTTTGCCAACGCAGCTTATACCTTTTGCGAGCAATTTTGAGGAAATGTCAAAAGGAAGTAGTTCTAAGAGCTTTCTCAATGCTGTGCAGAGGTCTATTGATAAGGTTGGTAGGGTGTTGGAGTTGGAGATGAGTTGCAAGTGTATAGCAAAGGAGAGAAAAGTTGGCCTTTCCAGGCCATTGGTGGTGAATGCTGGGCTGAAACCGGGAGTTCTCATGCCAGAGGTAGATATTAACCGCCTTTCTGTTCCTAAGTATGAACCTGCTGAAGTACTTGCAAAGGTTAAGAACCTCGCACAGGCTGCTTCTATTGGCAGTATGCTTGAGCTTGCAGTCTTGAAGAGTTGGCTCTCTTCCTTTTATCGTTCAAAGGGAGTTTACCAATTGCCTGTATATTATGAAGCCCAACAAATCGAAGGTCTTGAAGACACCAGTGAAATTGGAGATGTGGTTGCAAATGGTTTTAGTCTTCCGATTGAAGGCCCGATTTTAGGTCCTGTTGAAGAAGATTGGCTCTCCTCATCCGGTACAGGTATGCAGCAGTTCCCAGCACCTTCAGGGGATAAGATTTATCGGAGAAGGAAGCAAAAAAGTGTTGCGGAGCTTATGGGAGAAACCCCTGATATTAAGCTCAAGGATAAGAAGAGAACTGCAGCAAAAGATGGAACGGATCTTGTGAAGCCTACATCTGCAACAAGGAAGAAGAGCAAGTATTTATCTACTCCCTACACAGAGAGGGTAAGTGAAGTTTCTTCCGTTGGAACAGATCTTGTGAAGCCTACATCTGCAACAGGGAAGAAGAGCAAGTATTTATCTCCTCCCTACACAGAGAGGGTAAATGAAGTTTCCTCCGTTGAAAATATTGTCAGGGAAGAAGCTAATGAGGCATCCACTCCAAGAGAAAGGAAGAAGAGCAAGTATTTATCTGCCCCCTACACAAATCTTAAACGAAGGGCGGGAAACTCAAGCTCAAAAGGAGAGGCAGAAATTGAATCAGAGAAAATTGACAAGACAGTTCGGGTGGGAGAGCGCATGACAAATGCTGATGGAGATCTTCTTCCATCTCCTTCAATTTCCAATCCTGTGTCTGCAAATATAATACTTAGTAGACAGCAAAAGGGTATTGACTCGTCTACTTATACGAGTTCTCAACAGGATGAGAATGATCTGAAGAAGTTTTTTGATACAGTAGATGTTGATGCATCAGATAATGGAGTGTTATCAAAGGTACAATCTGCTGCAGTTGATCCTCTTTACTTGAGGAAGGAAGGTTCCCTTAATATGATTCGGGGATTTTTTTCGGCATTCAGGAGCTCAATCTATTTGGATGGATCAAACTATAAAGAATTTCATGGCCATCGCGGAGGTAAGAAGAGAAAGTTATTGCATTTTGATAGAGAGAATCAAGGAAAGCCAACAAGTAAAACAAAAGCCAAGACGTCCGAGCCCAAAATTCCTGAAGCAGGGACCAATAAGACTGACAGAAGTGCTTCATCAGCATCTCTTGTTATTACATTTTCCCCTGGATTTACTTTGCCATCAAAAGATGATGTTATTGGAATGTTCAGTAAGTTTGGGAGTCTGAACGAGAAAGACACAAATTTGGTAATGGATTCAAACGCTGTTCAGGTCAAGTATGTTAAGAATTCTGATGCAGAAGAAGCCTTCAGATCATTGGTAAACAAAGATTTATTTGGCTCTGCTATTCTTAACTGTAGGATACAGCATTCTTCGATGATCCCTGAGAAACCCGACCCTTCTCAACTAGCAGATGATGTAATTTCAGATATGGGTTTCATCAACCAAAAACTTGAAATGATGTCAAGCGTGCTGGAAAATTGTAACTGTAAAATTTCACCTGAGAAATCTATCCTCAAGGATGAGATGAAACGTATCTTGGAGAAGGTTGGAACAGCAGCGGAAAAGGTAAGAACCATGGTTGAAAGGACCTCAACTTAGAAGGAAAAAATGCTGCTAAGTGAACGTTCAGGTTTGGGTTTTTAGTAGATAATTCCCTTTGCCCATGTAGGAATTAGTTTGTGGTAGTTCGCTTATGACGTTGCTCATCCAGATTCCTGTATGAAATTAGGAGAGAATAAATATATACCAGAAACTGCTAGTAATATTTAAAAGGATGATCAAAATCTCTGTTAAAATCTGAAACTTTATGATTCTGCAAATATTTGTCCATTGTGCTTCAGATTTGGTTTGGTTCAGCCAGTTTCTGGCCCGATGGCTAACAGTGTATGCTTTTCTGGATACGTATAAATGAATGGTTTCTATAGGATTCACCCTCTCTTGGGAAACATTTTTCTCCTATTCCTTAGTTCATCTTGCTTTAGTTTTACAGTTTTACTTGATGGAACCTAAGATTTTACAGTTAATCCAAAAAGTATAGGGAAAGAGCAATATTTACAAACTTCTTGTAAGTAATCTCCCACAAAAATTTCTATAAAACCATAGTAATAGAAGAAATCGCTTTCAACCTGTCCAGACGTGGTGCTCCAACAGTTTTAAGAATATCAGAAATTTAATGAGAGAGAGTTATAAAACAAGATCCACAGACATAATTAACGTGGAGGAAGATATGACAGGGACATGATGGATCAATCATCAACAGGGTCTTGAGGAGTCTCGGACGCACTCCTCTTGATTGTAATGACAGGGCATTCAGCATGCTTTACGCAAAATTCACTCACAGTTCCCACAAAAACCCTGCAGATAATTTGCAATTTCATCATCTTAATCGAAAACATTAAAATCCATTAAGTGAAGGATTAAATAATTGCGGGGCCAAGGGGATATATTTACTTCTTTTTTTTCGAATTTTAGTAACTTTGTTGAACTTATTATTTGCAAAACATCTAAACCTACGACGGAAATATGAAGTATTCAATACAAATGAGGTATACCTTTGGAAAGGACCAAGGCCCCTACTTCCAACAACAAGAAAATCCGGTCGGACACGGTTTACCTCACGACAGATGACTTCTTTTGGATCACCTTTCTTAATCCATGCTTCACAGGCAACCTACAAACACATTAGCACATGAGTGGGTACTGTATTGATAACAATTTTTTTGAGAACAAGTGTTTGGTACCCCTATATCATGGCAGTGCTTGACAAAGTATTCCAACAGGTGAAGTCCCCTGGTCTTGTTCCGGTGCTTCATGCTAGCAAAATCTTCAGGAGACGCAAAAATACTATCCATATCATCAAAACCTAGGAGGAATATATTGGAACAGAAGCTCAATGTTATTTTTCCTTCACAGAAACATGTACATCGTGCAGATCAAGAGCTGGCAGAACAGGGAAAACATCTAATTTCTGCCTTACAGGAAGTATGACAGAATAAGTAGTGCTTATAAATTTAATCGAACAGATATTTGGAGACATGAGCATCCTATCCAGATTACTTTACACAAAGGGACATCATTAAAATAAGTTAAGAGTTCCACATTGTTTCTGATTCCAGCCGAGCAGAGAATCACAAGTCTAACAAGCTCGGGTTATATCAAGCACCCATTAGTTTTTGTGATATCAGAAAATTTATCAAAGAGGATGATCCTATCAATACAGCAAGCAATTTTCCTGGTGCAATTGGGTGACCCTGTGATTTGATTTAGAAATAATTTAAGAAGTGTAGCAATACCTCCAGATGACTGTTCGTGTCATGGGCAAGAGATGAATGCAATATAAGAATTCAACATTTCTAGTACACACTGAACACAAGTTGTGCCTGAATCTAAAAGAAAAAAAAGAGTAATTTGGAAGATAAACTTACTTCCACAAAGTGTATCCATCTACGTGGTCATCTTAGTATAGTGAAAGCATTCGCAAATATTCAGCATATTTGTTAGGCTATTGAAAACATAAACATAGTATATGGCAAATCCTTGGAGGAAGTTTACCCTTGATGTCCTTCATCTCACAAATGCCGAATGCAACACAAGTTACAAGCCCAAGATACTGTAAATTGAAAATTCAAGGTTCCTCTAAATCTAATCAAAATAAATAATCAGTCACAGGAAAATATGCAGAATATCAAAATTATGAGGGGAAAAAATGTACATGCAACTAGCTAAACGGGTCACTGAAAAACTCAAGTTAACTAACCTATAGCTCCAACAAAAAGTGGATTTATTCTATCTTCCAACTGCAAATCACTCAATTCATTACGCAATTTAGCCTAAACACTTATTGCTCAAGTTTCCATGAGGTACAAAACTCAACCAGAATGTATATATTTTTTTTGAAAATAATAATAAGAAAACAGTTAAATCAAGGGGAAAAAATCCGAACAAACACGATCTAAAACACTAGATACAAGAACAACCGCGCAAAAAAATTAAACACTCACCATATCTATATATGTAATCTATACATTCATAGTTACTAGCAAAGATATATACACGAATATTATAGAGAGAGAGGAGAGGAAGAACCATCTTCGTCAGGCAGTTGGGCATGGAGAAAGAGGAGCTTGAAACCAGAGGTATTGGAGCGAACAATTTTCTTCAGAGTCCACTCGAATGCTCCTCTACTGCTTATCGACGGGTGTGGATAACCCTTTATCGTTGACTCGTTCACCGCCACCATTATCCGAGTCGGTTCACCCTCTGCTGCCATCTCACTCACTGAGTTAGACTTGGAATTCATAACTCGCTGCTCTCAACCTCTCTCTTCGAAGTGTCTAGTAACTCCGGGGTCTACAGCTGAATCAGCGTTTTTTTATAAGGAAAATAATTCCTCGAACTTCCATTTAGTGTGCCTTTAAGTCCCTAACTTTCAAAACTAGAAGTTCTGGATCTCCAACCTATTTTCAATCCATTGAACTCTTTGTAAAATTGAATTTTCATTTGAAGAAAACCATCAACGTAAACCTTAAAATTATACAAAAATACTATCGTCCATATTTGATGGTCGTTATTTGGCAGAAAAATGTTATTTGTATACCTCATAGTGTACCAAATGCATTACATCCACTCACATGGAGGGGGACCCACGATTATTTTATTGTGTGTGGGCCCCCCTCTATGTGAGGGGGGTGTAATACATTTGGTACATCATTATGTACGTATAGCACTTTCGTATTTGGCAAAAATCAAGTTTTGAATAGTAAATTTTTAGAAAATGTGTGTTGAAAATTATGGAAAATTTTTAAATTTACGTGCAGATTATTTACTATGTGTAATTAAAAATGAATATGTAAAATAAAGAGTTTTGCAATAATAGTTATCAAACAGGGGTATAATTTGATGAACTTGCTTTTACACTTCAAATCATGTACAATTTCGTTCACGTGAACTCTAATTTGCAATTTTAAATAAAATAGAGGCTTAAAACCTTATTTTCAAAAGTTAGTAACTCAAAATCACTAAATTAAAAGTTAAGGGATCTGTTCCGGAAGCACTTAATTATTGGCAAAATTGTTAATGGTTTATAAGAAAGAACAGTATTGAATTCCTGAAATATAGGAATAACAACGAGTGAAAGTTATAAATATGTAATTAAAATTAATACTATTTTTAACTTTGAGCCAGACGGAAGCTTAAGGTGGCACGCAGTTATCCATAACACATGGTATTTTGCCTTGATGGGGATGTTAGAAGTTAGAAATCGCTTCATGGTTAACGCGTCAAGCGGATATAAAAGAATTGCACTTCACGTACCACAGGTCTCTGTCAAACAACACGTAAAGATGGACCCCACGCAATATTTTTATTTTTTAAATACATGTGTGGCCCGCACCACAGTCGAGGGGGGTGGGATGGGGTGGGGTGGGGTATGAATATAGAAAATGGATGAATGTTATGTGCACAAGTAATTTATTTTAAATGCAAAAATCAACCATCAACATGGTCAACAATAAATTGAATATCCTAAAAATGTACGCCACAAGGACTTCGTTCTGTTACACGAAGTGGATTGTATAACTTCTTTAAAAATTAAACTGAGAAATTTTATTTTTGAATAAAATTATTATGGAATACTATAGAAAAATCAAATTGATATTAGTCTGATCAATTTTTATATTGTATCGAATTCATTTTATGTTTTAGAGTTAACATTGATCTTTTTAAAATTTTGTTTACTTTAATTAAGTTTAAAAGGGTGTTTGGTGGTGATTAAAATTAGATATTTTTAGTAGATTGTGATGGAAGTTTTTGAAATGTGTGGTTAAAAAGTCGTGGGACCCATGAAAGATACGATTGATATTGATTTTTTGACTTTAATTTAGATTAAAATAAAATTTTAATTGATATCAAACAAGCTCTTATAAAATTCAAAAATCAGGGTGGTAGAGGGGCAGCTCTAAACTCACCTCGGTGTTGCCCCAAGCTAATTTTTTCAGTGTTGGAAAAAAAATAAATCATACTCTCTTCGTCCCATTTACATAAGTTAATTTTGTTTATTACACGAATTAAGAAAATTTTATTAATATTATTGAAAAAAAACAATTTTTACCAAAAATTTTTCTAATTTTTTCTTATTTATATTCGTACAATTTCAATATTAAATGAAAAAAAAATTGATATAATTAGGCAAATTAAATAATAGAATATTTGTAAACAAACAAAATAAGACATTTTTAATAAAGAAACATTATTATATAATTGAGACAAAAAAAATTAAGTAAAATCAACCTATATAGATAAGACTGAGTGAATAATATCTTTAAAAACATTACTAACTACAAAAGGTGTCAAAATAAATTTTCAAAAATAATAAATTTGTGAATTAAAAAAAAAAAAAAAAAAAGTCAAGTGAATACATTTTGTGACCTACATATTATCATGCGAATCACAAATTACACAATATTACAATCACACATATAATTTTATGAATCACAATTACATTGTATAAACAACACATTGTATTAGGTGACAAATTACAAAATTAATTGATGACAATTGCTTTTTCAACTCATCCCACTCCATCACCACGGGCACAGCCTCCGCCACGTCACCCCCAACAATACTCCAATATTACTGAAGAAGATTTTGAGTTTGGTCGGAAATCGTAGCCGGTCCGAGATGGAATGGCGGTTCAAGCGGAAAGCTGTGAAAATCTTCTGGATTTTCAAAGCAGAAGAAGAACTGGTCGAATCCGATCCATTGAAGCGGGATCTGGAGAGAGATTCTGCATATTTTCCATCAAACAAACTGGAGGGAAGCTGTATTAACGATGGTTAGAGGGACTGCCCATGTACACTGGAAGAACTCGAAAAAATCTTGAAAGCCATAGACGAAGCTACTTCAATTCATGATCTCTCAACAAAATTTTTGTAGATTGATAGTGAAGAAACGTTGGAGAAGTGCACCGAGGGGGGAAAGTGGAAGAATGAAAGCTTAGCCCCCTTTTGTTTCTCATTCTTTCGAGAATAACGTTAATTGTACAAATTTGATTGTCAAATTTGATTTACAAATTATGGGTCGACAATATTATGTCAAATATTTTAAAAATAATTTTTGATAAATAGAAATCAATGATCTAAGGTCATGTTTGATTGGCTTGAAATTTCATGAAAAAAGGAAAATAAATTCAATTTCCTTGCTTTTTAGCATGTTTGATTGTCATATTTTCTTAAAAATTCATTTTCCACTTTATGGTGCACGTGACCCCTTTTTTTTTTTTTTTTTTTTTTTCCAAATTGGTGAATTATTTTTTTCCCACCAATATGGTGGGAAAAGCAATTCCAGATTTTTTTTTTTTTTTTTTAACACATGTTAAATTTAATGTTAATAAAATTTCTCCATTTAATTGACAATTTGCATGAAAAAAAAAATCAAATTAACACAAAAAAATTTCAAAAATTTTTTAATTTTTTTTTTTTTTTTACTTTTTGACAATCCAAACAAATTGTAAAAAAATTTACCAAAAAAGTAATAATTTGTATGAAAAATAAAATCAAACGGATTAGGTGAAAAATTATATCAATCAAACACCATTAATTACAATTCTCTCTAAAACAAATTAGGCAATTCAATTTCCTACAATTCATTTTCTTTTCACCCAAATTCCACATTTGCAATCAAACAGACCCTAAATTTTACTAACATTTACTTTGTAAAAAACTTTGTACATTTAGATTAATTTTTCTTTCAAAGCTTTTTTTTTTTACGTACTCATATTTAGCTACATATTCACACAATAAAATATTCTACACATAAATTCAAATTTTTTTTACTATTTAATTACACATTCTTAAAAAAAAATAAAATAAGAATTAATATAGATGTACAAAAGAAAAAATTGTCAGAATGTTGTCAGATATTCTAATGATATGGGCCTCACTGTGAATAAAAAATTACCCACCCATCTTTGTGTATATTCTGATAAGGTTTTGTAAGATATTTTTCTGTACATCTATCACAGTTCAAAAAGTAACATTTAAAACAATATTTTCCAAAAAAATAAAAAATGGCCACCAAACATGACTTTAGACTTTTGTGGTCAATCTAATTACAGCTCATCATTTGTGATTTTGGCAATCAACTGTACCTGAATTTTTAAAGAATATATAACTTGATTAATGAAATTAAAAGTTAAAATGTCGGGTTTAAAGTAAATTCAATTTTTTTTCTTTGTCTCAATCCAGTAAAAAGAATGTTCTTCCTAGCTTCGCCTCGATATGTAATATGTTCATTCCAATAATAACTGAATGAATGCGAACAAAAAAAATATCACAATATGACTAGTAATTTCTAGTTTTTACAGCCTTTCTTTATATTTTTAAAATAAAGCACTTGTAGTATTAATAATTTGTATTCTGAAAATTTGAAGAATATATATAAAAATTCAAAGAATACATTATTTATTTATTTATTAGTTTAAAATATTAAAAATTAGAAAACGCATAATTACATATATGTTTTGCATAAGCACGTATATTCTTATAATGTTTAATATTCGATTGAAACGCATTGTCACGCATTACATATTTTATAACGTTGAGCACAATCCTTCTAGCTAGATCAAGATTTGGATGTTGATTGATTGATTGATTGATTGCTAAAATAATGCAAATATAAGGCATATTATCGTTTTGCGCCTTTTTCTTCCCTGCTCAAAATCTAAGAAATAATAATTAATTTGTATGTAGGAATAGTGAAATCTTGTTTCTTTCCTCTTGATCTCTCCAATGCTTGGTGTCCCGATTTCAGGCCTCTAAAATGGGCTAAAAATGTGGTAGAATTACGTTGCATAAAAGAGTTAGAGCTGAAAAGGAAAATAATTTTTTTTCACGTCATTTTGTACCATATGATCGAATGATTATACCTAGCTCTATGAAATTCAGTAATCGGATCTTGCGATCGTGAGTATTAGGTCATCTTCAATGCTGCACCAAAATTTGCACAAATTTACACCAAATTTTGTACCAAACTAAAATTCAGCTTCAACTATTACCAAAACTTACACCAAATGAACAATATTTGATCATTTTCTTATTTTTTTCTCAATAATTTATTTATTTAATTATTTTACAAATACATAAATTACTAAATAAATAATTACGTTAAATTAATGAAAAATTTAAATTCATCAATAAATATAAAAAACATAGCACATTTAGTACACAGCACTACAAAAATTCGTATGTTTTTTTCCATAAATAATCGATTAATACATTTCGAAGTGTAATGTGAATCTCTTTATCATTGATTTGTCTATGATAAATAAAGAATTCTTGAAAACGATGATTTTTGTCTTAACCAACTAAACTTCTGGACTAGGCACTTCCGTGCATTCTCGAACTGGTGCGTCAACATTACGTTCATCCTCGATAATCATGTTCTGTATGATTATACATACAGTCATGATATTATGTAATACATGTTTTCCCCAAAACCTTGTTGATCGTTTCATCATTGCAAACTTCAATTGTAGAACGTCAAATGGACGTTCAACATCTCTTCTACAATGCTTCTTGTTTCATTGCAAATAAATTTTTTGTGACCTTGTGGCTTGTGAATTGTTTGTACAATGGTAGACCATTTTGGGTATAGACTATCAGCTAGATAATTATTCTTATTTTAATTAATTCATTAAATTTTTATTTTTTTACATTTAAAATTTATTTTAAATCCAAACAAACAAACAACAACAACAACAACAACAATAATAATAATGGTAATTATAATTATAATAAAATATATAACACAAATGACATAAAATACCCTCCATCAATTACTTTGGCAAATGAAAAAAAAAATGACAAATTTGACTTTGCACTATTTTGCAGTGTTCTAAAAAGCTCACATAGGCAGCGCCTAGGCTCGAAATTTGGGCAAAACGTTTCGCTTCGCGCTTAGACGCTTTTTTTCCTCAATTCCTAAACGCTGGATTTTTTTTTTCCTTCATTTCTTTCGTCTTCCGTAGACGCGCTTTATTTTTATTTTTTAAAGTCTTTTATTTGATCTTAGCTTATTATTATTTAAAAAAAGAAAAATTTCATTTGACTTTAATTTCAAGTTTTTAAAAGATTTTATATGTACAAAAGTTAAAAATGACTTTATCTAAATAGTTAAATATGATTTAAATTTTGGTGTTAATCTACATTATGTAATTATGATTTTGAGATTCATTTTATTACAAACTCCAAAAAAATATATGAAGTTTCTATAAATCTATTAAGTAGGACTTGTATAATTGAAAATTGAAACTATAATTTTTTTTTTTTTTAAATTTTTACATTTCAAAAACTTGAAAATTGTATAATTGACTAAGGGTGGGAGTTATCAAGTAAATATTGTATTTTATAATTTTTAATTTTTAATATGTATTATTTTAATTATTAAATATTTTTTTAAATGATTAAAAAATAAAAATAATATTATAAATAAGAAAATATTTTTTTACGCTTAAGACTCGCCTAGACTTGCTTAAGTTTGTAAAGCTTGAAGAATCGGTTTCATGCCTAGTCACGCTTTACACTTTTTAGAACACTGCTATTTTGGTGCAAAATGGTGCAAAATTTGATGCCTCATTGAAAAGCTTTTGCACCAAAATTTGGTGAAATTTTATATTTTGATGTTAGCATTGGAGATGATCTTACTTTCTAGTTTTTTTTTTTTTTTTTTTTTTTTGACGACCCAGGAACCCGCAGCCGCTACTGGCAGAGCCTCGACCACTCTTAGAGCAGAGGCCCGATCACCAGTGCGCACTGGATAAATCTGGGGGCTGACACAATACCCGCAAATCATACTAGTCGGGTAAATCACCTCAAATGAGACAGCGAATGTCTCAGGGGACGATTGAACCCTCGTTAAGAACCACTTGATTTCTCAAGCATATCCTTTTGATCAACTCGACCACACCCTTTGGCTACTTTCTAGTTTTTACTATGATCTCTGATTGTTTTTTTCTTCTTTTATCTTGAGTCCCTTTTCATGTTTTCAATTTTCACGAGTCTTTTAACTCCTAATGTACGCAAATACCTTCTAGTGCGTTTATAAAACTAGTACTAATTTTATATAATTCATAACTTGTATAAACTTTTCAAATCAACGTTTTATCTTTTTGTGCACTCCATTTCTCGGAAGAACATTGCTGCAATTGAAAAATAATAATAATAATAAAATTCCCAAAGCTTCCCTTTTGGACTTCTTTCACTCTCTTCCGATATATTCCTTGAAACCCTAATTATAGAGCGATGGATATTTCAATTCCGACTTTCCCCGTCCAACATTCCACTCTATCTCTTGATATTGAGGCAAGTTAATTTTCTATTTATTAAATCCCAAAGTATTCTATTGTTTTGAGTAAGATTGAATATAGGATAATCAGATTTTCCCACTGCCTGTCTGCTTGTATTGTTTAGTATATAATTTTTTTTTTTGTCTGAAATAACTCGAAGTAATGTGCCTTAAGCTGAAGCTGAAGCTGAAGCTGCAGTAATTTTGTTTTTCTTTATTGAATTGGTTACAATTTCCCAATTTTGATTTTGGTTTGAATTTGAACTCCTGGGTTTTCCAATCTTGCCTGCTAGGTTCACTAGTTTGCTCTTGTTATGGCAGGGGCATAAAACAGAGATAATCATTAGCAGTTATGAGGATCATTTCCTTGTGAGTTTCTGATCTTGGTTTGTATTTGAAGTATATCTATGTTTACTAGAAGTTCTGAAATCTTTAATATCTTCTAGGTTATTGTGACCCAAATTGGAAGCATGGGGACAATATTGCATGCCAGGTGAACAAACTTATGATTCATTACACTAGATGGTATTATGTTGGAAATCAATGATTTTATATTTTTGATTTTATTTGGCATAGAAGGAGAAAATACCATTGGTAAATTGGTCAAGGTGGCAAATTTTGCTGTTGACATAGTTCTAATTTGGCAACATTGAGGATTAAGTTTTCTATTACAGGTCTGTCTGTCCCCATTTCGCGGTGTTCTGTCCTTGATTTTGTAGAGATCTAAGTGAAAGAATATGGAGTTCTTGTATGAAACAAACTAAGTGGTAAGTACTGTTATGGGACTTATCTCAAAGGAAAGCAAAATAGATAAAGAACAATATAAAGGACACAAGTCTAGGTTTCATTCTTATATCAAGATAAGGGACTAAATAATGAAGAAATTCTAGAGCAAGACTTGAAATACCATATTTATGGATCAAGAGAGGCCATAGTGAGGTAACCTGGACTGAATGGGATAAGTTCCATGGCTCAGCACTCTTAAATTAAATTGTTTATAAATTTTTCCCCAAAGAAGGCTAAATCTCTGCCTTGAAGACCTATTAAGGAGACCAAGGTTCCCTAGAGAATTTTCAATTAGTACATTGGCCTGTAAGGCTTTTGATGTTTGTATAAAGAAAGATAAGAAAATTTCTAAAACTATAAACGTTTATTTGCATATAGAGCCTGTATCTTCAATTTCCCTCTATTACTTTTTTTGTTTTTCTTACAACTTTTGAGATTCTCTCTATTAGTACTTAGGAAGAGAGGAAAATGATTGAGGCCGCCTTGTGCACCACATACTCTAAACTTGGCAAAAAAGTAAATGATCTAATTTGGGAGAAGAAATTTCGACCATTATGTTAAAACTAGTACTGACTTTTATTTAACCATTTTTTTGATCAATTGGGTGGGGGACAGAAACTGAGCTGATGCCCTCCAAAAATACATGGGCTAGCAATTATGAGATGCTCCTAATATGTGATTAGCAGAGAATGCCAAACTTAAAAAAAAAATGTTGTTACCATTTTCTTCAATTAGGTAATAGTGTATCGGCGGCTTAAGATTGTACCATAATAGCTTTTTCATAGTACATTAGATGCCTAGTTTGGCCTTCCATTTTTCCAAAATCTTCTGAGTCACCTTTTGCTGCCAGGGAGTTGCACGGTCCAGTGCTTCTAATGAAGTAATACTGTTAAAAGATCGTGTTTGTTTCCCTGAAGTCATATTCAAAAGCATTAATCTTTAACTTCCTTCGGGTCTGATTATGATCTAAATGACCAAACAAGTAAACTTATCTCTTGCGTGTTTATTCATTGTGAGTTCAATATTTTACATCAGTCTAACGGGTGATCAATTATGTGCTTATAATCCAACTTCTGTGGCCATAGTCTGTATGTAAGGAACGCAAACATAAATGCAAATTTTTTAATCCACTGTCGGGTGTGAGCCCAAGAGCATGTGATCTAGACCTATTTCCAATCTTTATAGGTATCTAAATCTATGAGTTTTTCCATTGGTCATCGTATGCTAATGTTTTTCATGACAAATCACAAGTGAATTAGGAAACAAGGAATGACATTTTACGATTTGACTGAGTATGTTCTTAATATGTTTGGCGTCTTAAGAATCGATTTGAGAACATTTGTCTTGTAAATTTATGTTGCGTTTGAGAAGTGGTAAATTTTGAAATGTTTAGTGTTGTAAATGAGTCCCATGTTTGTATTATTAACATATGTGCCTGATACGTCTTTTATAGTATGTTTAGCAGAGATGGATTAGTCAGTGTTCAATAATATTAAGGAAGAAAAAGGAAGTTAAAATCTTGACTATGTATTGTACAAGTCCAACGCAATACTGTGTACCAAACATGACATTACGAGTTGTATATTTTATTCCCAGGAAAGAGGAAGGGGTGTCAATTCATCCGACTTTCAATGTTTCTGTAACTTTCGGTAAACGTGACGAGGTAAGCTCTCTGAGTTGTCACTTGTCAGTAAGTCTAGTCTTTGCTATTCCATTAGCTTAAAGGACTCGTCAATAGAAAAACATGAACTGATTTGCTAAATGACCATGTGCAGCCAATGCTGGTTGCATGTGCCCGACAATTGATCGAATTCATAAGGTATATATCAATTCGATTCCACAAATGGTTTCCTAATGTTTGTCAGAGGACTGCTATCAACCATGCGACATTCTAACGTTCTCTGTTGCATTCACAGTGCCTCTGGATATTCTAAAGGATTAGTACTGTCCCTTGGCCTCAAGGATCACTCTGTGGTACGATATATCTTCCTTTATTTTCTGGAAAAATTGCAGTACGGTCCTCCACTTATTGCCCAACTAGCAAGTTGATTTCTGACATTTAATTATAGTAGCACAATCAGTCCTTAATGACAGGTATCTGGTATATCTTATAGAAACATTTTTCCACTTCAAATTCGTAGACATCAGCCCAAGTTGGGAAGCAAAATCTAGCTTCCTAACGTTGGAGTTGGAGAATGAGGGCCATGTAACGATTTAACAGATATTTGTACCGTTTCTGCCAACTGAGGACTGATTGTGCAAGTATAATGAAAGGTTATAGTATAATCTTTTCTTTTTTAATATTGTGGACCATCGTACTGATACCCTCTCCATCTATGCAGGGAACGCTGAGACGCATCGTTTCTGCTGTAAGTGAGAAATTGCCTGTGGTAACTTAGTATTATGATCCCAACATTTTGCGTTTGGTGGCTTGTTTACCCTGCCCCGAGAGTAAAATTGAGAAAAATAGTTGGAACTTTGTATTTTTTTTCTTCTTGTAGCCCATCAGTTTCAGTGGCGTGACATTGAATATGCATTCATCTTTACGTGACAATATTTGTCTGCATGACATTGAAGGTTTTGGCCCTTCTATAATATGATATAACTGTGTCTATAAGATGAAACTGAACACATTAATAAGATATAGATTGGTATTTCTGCCATCCATCCTCAAGTATTTGTTCCATTTCGACATCATCTGTAAATTGGAAAACCATTCTATGGTAATTGGAGACCTAGTAGAAATTATATATATAATTAAAGGGAAAATTACCACAAACCCTCCATCTAAAGTTTCAATTTCAAAAATAAAATTCTAATAGATTTTTTTCAATAATCAGGTCCTATTTATCTCTTAATTATATATAATATACATAAATATATTTATATAATTTCCACATATTATAAATCTACAGTTATTACCCTTATCCCATCCCACAGATCCACCCACCTATGCGGTAGCCATCTCTCTCTCTCTCTCTCCGTATTCTCTCTCTAATTGCAGAAAACTCTGATTCTCCAAATATAAGATATCTCTCTCTCTCTCTCTCTCTCTCTCTCTCTCTCTCGTTTCCCTCTCTAATTCTTCAAATTTTCAACAGATTGCGGAAACATACAACCTAATGTCACTAAAGTGTTTTTCTTTCTCTAGACCCCTCGTATATTTCTTCACATGGCAGAGCAAGTTGGGTTTTGTATACTATGCAGATCCACTTTTTATGTTAATTTCTCTTTTTAAATCTCTCGCCTATTTTGACATCAGTTGTTAATCGATTTCAAATATGGAACTTGCAGTGAGATAGAATGGTTGTTAATTGATTTCAAATCTGGATGACTGTGTGATGGTGGATTTACGGTGTACAACTGTATAGGTGGGGATGATGTAGTGGTGATGTTGGTGGTTGTACGGTGATGATGCAAGTGGATGTATAGATTTACGTCATGGTGGAGATACAAATCCGTGCAGTGGTAGTGGTGGTAATGAGGTGGCATCAACATTTTGGGTACAAATATGCGTAGCGGTGGTGTTGTTGACATGATAACGGTGACTTTTTTATTTTTTGGTACTTAGTGACGTATAAAACATGGAATTAGCGACTAAAATT
The DNA here is from genome assembly GCA_019395295.1 of Osmanthus fragrans. Lineage (NCBI taxonomy): Eukaryota > Viridiplantae > Streptophyta > Magnoliopsida > Lamiales > Oleaceae > Osmanthus > Osmanthus fragrans. The sequence continues at coordinate 13,485,189 of CM033351.1, read as the reverse complement.
ATAATTTGGAATTTGTGTAGAGTTCGGGTGGAATTTGTGGATAGAGAATTAGTGTCTATTATCTTATGTGGCATTAGTGATGGTGGTGACGGGTGGCGATGTGAACGAATGGCGGCGATGTGGAGTTGAAAGTGTTTTGAAAATTCAGTATATGGATTAAACGGGGATGGTGTGGTGTTGGTGGTGGATTGGCTATACTGGTGATGGTGGTAACCATTTGTATGTTAATTGTAATCTGTATTAATTGTGACTGGTTGTGATCAAGTTTGTATTAATTGTGGCTAGTTGTGATCGAGTTTATTTTCATTGTGATTGTTTGTGATCAAATTCATCTTAATTGTGACTGCCTATAACCAAATTCATCTTAATTGTGATTGGTTGTGACCAAGTCATTGTACGTGACCAGATTAACTGTGACTTGGGTCACGTACAGTCACAAATTAGACTGACTTGATCACAAACGGTCACATTGGATACAAATTTTGTCACAGATAACATAGATATGGTCACAAAAAATAACAATTTATACAGTACAGTGCCCAAAACATTGCTAACACGTCACCACCATCATATAGGTGACCAAGTTTATGTTAATCGTGACTGTCTATGACAAAATTCATCTTAATTGTGACTGGTTGTGACCAAGTTATTGTACGTGACCAAATTAACTGTGCCTTGGTCACATATAGTCACAAATTTGAATGATTTGGTCACAAACAGTCACATTGGATACAAATTCGGTCACAGTTAGTTACATATAACATAGATATGGTCATAAACAATAATAACTTATACAGTACCCAAAATGAACTCCAATGCACTATTTCCAATTGTCATTAAGGAAAAAGCAATAAATTTCTCCACAGCTATTTTTTTGTATTGCGAAGGGGCATTAGATTTTTCTGAAGGATAGCAAGTAGTTTTCATCCATGATTCTAGGGGTTGGTCTGAATAATCGAGTATTGCTGTTAATCATTGGTGTTATAAACTATAGAGTAAAGGTGAAGAGGCGAAATAGTCGAGTTCTTATTTATTGTCCCGACTTAGCTATGAGTTTATACTTTAGCAAGTTGAGCTTCTTCATCGATTATGATTCACAAAACTTTTTTTTTCCATACCACAATTTAGTTGTGATAAGAAAGAAACCAGAAGGCAAGAATATAACTTTCCAATTTCTAAAAATAAAATTGAAGCATTTATGTTTTGCCTTTTGGTTTTAGGAAGAAAAGAATAACAATCTTTTGACTTTTGGGCATTTTATAGTTTGATACCAGAACTTTGACAATTTCCCAACTTAAAGAGCTCAAAAAAAAAGTCGTCGGAGCCGGAACTTCTGTCGAAGCAGTCGTCGGAGCCGGAGCCATCGCCGGAACCGATGGAGAAGTGGAAGGAAGGTGGTGTAGTGGCTGTGATAGGATGATGTGGGTGAGGTGGCATGAAGTGAAAATAATTAATGTATATTATATTATAATTTAATATTTAATAAATTTATTTCCACTTGATTTTTGAAATAATTTGACAAAAATGTTAGTTTTGAAAATTAATTCTTAGGAGTTATGTGGTGTTCCCATAATTAAATTAACGGAAAAGAGAGATTTTCTGTAGTTCGTGCTATACTGCTATCTTTTTGTGCCTATTATCTTTCCATATTTGAAAAGTTGGTCAATTAATATTATTTTGAAAGGTATAAGAAAATGTGGAAAATAGTATTCTTCAAGGTTCTAAAATGTGTAACTTGTGGCAATGCGTTTCGATCGAATATCAAGTATTATAATTATATGCGTGCTTATGCAAATCATATATGTAATTACGTGTTTTCATGTAGCATAGTAAAAGTTGTATTAATGATATTGTAATCTTATGAAAAGAATTGAATTAAGACATTGGTTAATTTTTTTATTTTTTTTAAAAAGCATGTGGAAAAATTAAGGGGAATGAGGTGGCTACCCTATATATACTACCTTACCACTCTAAATATTAAAATGACAAATGACATAATAGGATAAAAGGTGGCAAAATAATAATTAGAGAAAAATAAATAAATAATACTAAAATGACAAATGACATAATAGGGTAAAATGTGACAAAATAATGATTAGAGAAAAATAAATTAATTATTACTTCAATCCTCAATTACTACTATAAATAGGGGAGAATGAGAGAAAAGGAAAACGCTCAACAATTTGAAAACCAATGACAAGTAACTTCACAAAGAAAGCACGTTTATTGTCTTACAACTTGAATGTGAGTAATCTAGGCCCATTTTTATTCCAAACATATTTATTACAATTATATTTATTGAATTACTTGTTTTTTAAATTGATTATAGATTCAAAAGTCTACCCATTGACATTGCATTGAATATTGGCATTGCATTAGACGATGTTTGATATTATTGATTATACACCAACTTGGTGTAATTGACTAATGAGCTCATATAATGTTATTCTCAACTTGCGCACAAGGTAGAATTGAACATCTCTAATTGGAGCTCATTGTTTCCTTACTTATTTAAAAAAAAAAAAAAAGATTATGGTATAGATTATTCGTTGAATAAGTATATTATTATTATTATTATTATTTTGGTAGATGATCACTATTGAATACATTGACTTTACCTTGGGTGAGTGGATGTCTTTGGAAGACGACTGATATTGCATGTATATCTAAGAAATTCACACGTAGATGACGTATCTAGAGTTTCTGGGCTCCCAACACTTTGTGGGTTCCCATTACTGTATTGACTACTTCGAGGCCACTACTATGATGTGCCGATTTTCAAATAGTTTTTCTGGAGAATAAATATGTTTGTGAAGTCTTTGATATGTAGTATAAATAATAGTACAAATATGTTGGTTATGGTTGTAAGGTATGTGTAGTGCAACTTTTGTATAGCCACTAGTTTGTTACATTGCAAAATGCATATTAGAGACTAGTAGCTATACAAAAGTTGCACTACACATACCTTACAACCATAACCATCATATTCATACTATTATTTATACTGCATATTAAAGACCTCACAGACATATTTATTCTCCAAAAAACTATCTGAAAATATATACATCATAGTAGTGGTAGTCAATATAGTAATGGGATTCCAGAAAGTGGTGGAAGCCTGGAAACGCTAGATACATCATCAACTTGTGAACTTCTTTGACATACAAGCAATATAGGTTGTCTTACGAAGTCATTCACTCGCCTGAGGTAAAGTCAATGAATTCAATAGTGACCACCTAAAAAAATGTGCATATACTTATTCAACGAGTAATGTATACCATAATTTTTTTATTTTTTTTTAAAAATAAGTAAGGAAAACAATGAGTCCCAATTACAGATGTTCAGTTCTACTTGTGCGCACAAGTTGAGAATAATACTATATGAGCTCATTAGTCAATTACACCAAATTAGTGTATAATCAATAATATCAAACATTATCCAATGTAATGCCAATATTCAATGCAATGTCAATGGGTAGACTTTTGAATCTATAATAAATTTTAAAACAAGAAGTAATTCAATAAACGTAATTGTAATAAATATGTTTGGAATAAACATGTGCATAGATTACTCACATTCAAGTTGTAAGACAATAAAAGTACTTTCTTTGTGAAGTTACTTGTCTTTGATTTTCAAATTGTCGTGTGTTTTCTTTTTCTCTCATTCTCCCCTACTTATAGTAGTAATTGACGATTGAAGTAATAATTAATTTATTTTTTCCTAATAATTATTTTGCCACATTTTACCCTATTATGCCATTTGTCATTTTAGTATAATTAATTTATTTTTCTCTAATCATTATTTTGCCACATTTTATCCTATTATGCCATTTGTCATTTTAATATTTGCAGTAGCAAGGTAGTATGTACAGGGTAGCCACCTTATTCCCCTTAATTTTTCCACATGTTTTTTTTTTTATTAACCAAGGTCTTAATTCAATTCTTTTCATAAGGTTATAATATTATTAACACAACCATTTACCTACATGAAATATACATCACAGTAGAAAATATGAATATGCATGGTAAATTTGCTAAAGTTTTGAGATGTCACAATTTCCCCCCTTGAAAAAAAATTCCGTCCTCGAAATGACCTTAGTTAAAGAGTTCCGAATATTGAGCTTTCATTTCGTCCCCTCTTTCTCAAGTTTATTCTTCGATGACATTACTTTGCCACAAAACACGAATTATAGGTATTTACTTTTTGCGAAACTTCTTAGTATCCCTCTGATATGATCCAGGATGGGCCTCGGGCAATCGAAAGTGCAATGTTCATTGAGAAGAAGTTGAGGGCTCGTTCAAAGGTGTTTAGGACTAGTAACGTGGTTAATGACGTCACACAAAGTCATACAAATACATGCACGGGAAAAGGGGGCACATGGGGTTAAAGACAATATGTCAACGAACAAGTTTCATGTTGGGGTCGAAAATCGAAAAGATTTGGATCAACGTGATAAAGCTAGCTGAAGATGGGAGGAAGTTCTGCCCAATCGGACGAGCACTGGCCTACCGGACGTCCGGTTGAACTTAATTTTTGCGCGATTTCTTTCTATTTTACTAGAGTTCATTATTTTGTCAAGTGTTGTTATTTTTGGACAATTTTAATTCCGTTTCTATTAGAGTTTATTGTTTTAGTATAGATAGGTTTATTTTTCATTGTAAACATTAACTTTTGATATGAATAAATTGAGATTTTCTCTTTTATTCTTGAATGAACACCCTTTCGGACTTATCAAATATAATTGTTATATTTGTGGCGTTCAACCCTTAGAACTTATCAAAATATTAGACACCCTTTGTGGCGTTCACAAATCGAGGTTCTTGTTTCCGCATATCAACGGGTCTAAAGTTTAATATACCTTAGGTTTTTGGTTCGTGAGGGTCGGGTTGAGATTTTATCGTCTACAACCTGAATTTGGGCTTTCCCGATGTTTTCGAAATTATTTCGCGAGTTCCATGAGATCCTCACCTAGGATCTCGTCACCCTCATTAATATTTTGACTGATTTTTCTTCCTAGGTCAAATCATGATGAATACCAGTTAGCGTCTTTGTTAACTTGAGAGGGTTCTGGAATATATTTTCGAAGAGTTGATACATGGAATACATCATCTATCTTTCTCATCTGTTCAAGTAGCTTCAATCGGTCGACGACTTTACCAATACGTTCAAGGATTTCGAAGTGTCCAATATATCTTGGTGTCAATTTCCCTTTTTTCCCAAATCTTAGTAAACCCTTAATAGGAGATATTTTAATAAAAGCGTTATCTTCTATTACGAACTCCATTGATCGTCGTCGTTTCTTTGCATAGCTACGTGTGAGGAGAATTGAATTAAGACCTCGGTAATTAAAAAGGATTGATGTGTGATAACTGTTATTAACTTCAAAAGGAGGCATTTGGATTGACGTGTGATAACTGTCATTAACTTATTATAACCTTATGAAAAAGAATTGAATTAAGACCTCAGTAATTAAAAAAAACCACGCAGAAAAATTAAGGAGAATGAGGTGGCTACGCTATACATACTATCTTGACACTCTAAATACTAAAATGACAAATGATATTATAGGATAAAAGGTGGCAAAATAATGATTAGAGAAAAATAAATAAATAATACTAAAATGACAAATGTGGCAAAATAATGATTAGGGAAAAATAAATTAAGTATTACTTCAATTCTCAATTACTACTATAAATAGGGGAGAATGATATAAAAAGAAAACACACAACAATTTGAAAACCAAAAACAAGTAATTTCACAAAGAAAGGACTTTTATTGTCTTGCAACTTGAGTGTGAGTAATCTATGCTCATTTTTATTCCAAACATATTTATTACAATTATGCTTATTGAATTACTTCTTATCTTTTAAGTTGATTATAGATTCAAGAGTCTATCTATTGACATTGCATTGGATAATGCTTGATATTATTGATTATACACAAAATTGGTGTAATTGACTAATGAGCTCATATGGTGTAATTCTTAACTTGCGTTCGCGGGTAGAATTGAACATCTATAATTGGGGTACATTGTTTTCTTTACTTATTTAAGAAAAAAGATTATGGTATAGATTACTCGTTGAATAAATATATTATTATTATTATTATTATAAATGATTATTATTGAATACATTGATTTTACCTCGGGCGAGTGGATGACTTCAGAAGACAACCGTATTGCATTTATGTCAAAAAAGTTCACACGTGGATGATGTATCCAGAGTTTCCAAGCTTCCACCACTTTGTGGGATCCCATTACTATTTTGACTACTTCGAAGCCACTACCATGAAGTACCTATTTTCAGATAGTTTTCCTGGAGAATAAATATGTCTGTAAGGTCATTGAGATGTAGTATAAATAATAGTTCGAATAGGTTGGTTAAGGTTGTAAGATATGTGTAGTGTGTGTGGGGGGTAAGTTTATTAGTGAATAATAATTGTACATTTGTAGCATTAGAAATTATTACTATTGTATCTCTAATTATTCTCTATAAACATGAGACTTTAGTTCTTATCAGCACGTCTATAATACACACAAGTCTATTGATTTTTATTTTTTTTAATAATACGTTATCAGCACGATAGCTTAATTTTCCAAACTTTAGTGAATGTAGTAATTTTTTTTAAACATAATCATATATTATATGTACCAAATTAATTTGGAGATATGTGAATTTTTTTGATCAATTCATGCATGTGATTGGTTTATTATTTGTGCAAAAATCATAATTATTCATGCATTCAATTCATAAATTCACGAAACGAATCTCAAGGCTGACTTTATTCATAAATTCATAAATCAAATTCATGCAAATAATGATAAATGTTGTTGTTGTTTTTTATTTTATTTTATTTGATTTAAAGTAGAAAAGCTGCCCAACCTTTATAATAAAGCGGCGCAATCGAATTGATCAATTTTACGACCGTATCAATTAAGTCAATTTAGGTTTCTAATATCAATTCCATGTTTAAGTATTTCGTTAAATTCATGGGTTTGTGTAGGCATAATTATTAAATCATTATATGTATAATGATTGCTTTGTCTTACTTGTATGTCTATATGAAGTCAATTGACGTGCATGTTTGGAAGATTTTTTACTTATATATTTTTGGTAATTAATTTTTCTATACATATTCATATCATGTCTATATGATAATTAAATATTGTTAAATGTTCTTCTATAAACTTTAAATTAATAACTTATCATGTTGTTGTTCCTAATATAGCACAACATGATAATTAATATTCCAGAAAAATATTAATCGTAGATTTATCTATTATAAATAGTTTGTTTTTACTCTTGAAGTAGTACAATATTATAATTAATATTACAGGTGGGGGGAACAAGTGAGTTTTGTAAAAAAAAAAAAAACAAAGGAAAAAGGCACTAACTGGCCCCATAGCAAAATTGAAAACAAAAGATTTGAGATAATTCCTTGTGTACAGGAGCCATTTTCACAGGGGCCTTACAGGCCCTCACATGTATTAAAAATTAAAAAAAAAAAATTGTGTGAGCTCCATCATGTGTCTTATCTATAGCCACCCTGTGAAAAAAAAAAAAACCAGTACACCAAGCATCACTCAAAGATTTGTCCCGCTGCCTCCTCTCATCACAGTCCAAAATTTCCCAATGTACGAGCTAAAGAAAGGTCCTTTCTGTATAATGTTAGGCCATTTTATATTTTTACTTTACCAATTTAAAAACAATTAATTTATATGTTGTTTCTATTTTCGAAGTGATTACAAAGGAATGGTTTGTTCAACTTATCAATTTAACCATCGATGGGACATAGAAACTAAAAAACTTCATATAATTAACAATTCAATTGATCAAGAATGAAACTTCATATTCTCGTTATAAACTTTAGGGAAAATTAAGTTGAGTTCTTCGACGTTTTATGTGGTGCGGTCATTAATCTCCAATTGTCAAAATTGCGGTTCTAAGTTTTCAATAGATTTAAATCTACGAATTCTCAAAATTTTATTGAAATTGTCAACATTGACATTAAAATTGCACGTGACTTTTGCATGTTTTCAAGTTGGAGGGCAAAAGTGTCAAATCACATAATATTTATTTCATGCAATTTTAATGTCTATATTGACACTTTCAATCACGTGGAGGGCATGTGATAAGTGTGAATTTTGCACTTATTTATACCATTAAATTTAGATATTTATGAGTTTTCATTAATATTTTGCTACTTAATATAGTTATATTCTATTTTGTAGGTGTTCCATTGCCAAAATCCCAAATTAGAGTTTAAAACGGAAGAAAGAAAGAAAAAAGACCAAAAGTGCACAAAAAGATAAATTTCGGGACCAAAATGCACAAAAATCGAAAGTTGGAGGACCTAAGCTGCAAAAATGAAAAAAATTGGGATGGTGCTGCAGCGCCCATCCTTCTGATTGTGGTGCCGCGGCGCCCCCTGTAGAGGCGCCGTGGCGCCCGACCTCCCGGGTAGCGAGAAAATTCGATTTTTGATCCGTTTTTGGCTTATTTTCGAGTCAACTTATCTCATTTCCTTCCTACAATATAAATACTACTTGAAGACCACTTCTAGGGCAAGAAATCAAGGAAGGAGCAGCCCCAAAACAAGAGCAAAAATATGGAGAACTCCATTGCCAAACTTTGAAGAAAATGGGGAAGATGAAGAAGAAGCTCCAATGCCATTGATCTCAACCTTCCATATCTTCATCCATAAGCTTTTCTCTTCTCTTTAATCTCATTTTCTATCAATGGGTTGTATTATTTTGTTAGCTATTATTGAATATCTTATGCATAGCTAAAACCTATTGTGATTGAGGGTTATTTTGGAACCCTAGAATGATAATTTAATCAATTTGTGTTTCAAAGTTCTTGAGATTGATGTGGTTAATTCATTGTGCTTAATGTGTTTATTATTCTTCTCGATTATTTAGCGGGCCAACTAGATGATTGAGTTGTTTTCAATATATGCTAATTCGGAAATTTTAGTACGTAATCGCTAATTTAACCAAAACCTAGTAGCAACTACACTTTGATGGATTATGAGGATTTTTCTATTAAATGTAGGTGGATTATCACTTAAGTTAAAAAATCTAGCTTGTGTGTTTGTGCTTAATTCAATTCGACTCTCTCGTGTGAATGCTTTTGTTAAATTAAATCTAGGAAGCTTATTCTAGGTTGTTTAATGAATAGGGTTGGGTAAAGAGCTTGTTTTATTCAACTAAAATGTAAGGAGAGTTTGAGGTAATCGAGGTTGGGATTATTCTCGAATTGTTGTTGATCTTTTGAACGAAAATCCTTTGCGAATATCGATTAGAAATTCATTCTAGCGGCGAAAAAATATCCCTCGATCACATTTTCATTTCCTTGTGTTATTTGTCTTTTAGTTATTTTATATTTTTAGTTTATCGCTTCCTTAGTTTAATTAAGCAACAAACCCCCCCCCCCCCCCCCCCATTTACTTATTTGCACATTTTTACTTTCTTATTGCAATTGGCGTAATTGAAAACAATCCTCTGCGGGAATGACTCTTACTTACCACATTACTACTTGAGCGACAAATTTTAGAAAAGCAAGGAAATATTATTTTGACCCCTTTTTGGGCGTGTCAATTTTGGCGCCGTGTCGCCGGGAATTGTTCTTTCAATTTGTCAATTGTATTATTTTTATTTTTATTTATGTTTGCATTGTTTTTGTTATCTTCTTTGTGACTTAGGTTGTGATTGAGTAAAAAGTATACAACACACACCATAACCTAGGAGTAAGAGAAGATGTTGGTTATAGAAGTTTGTGAGATGGAAGCAACTTCTCAAATTGAGCATCAATTGTTCGATCTTGCAACTCTTGTTGAACAAGTGGCTCTTGGGAATAGACATCACAGTGCCTTTGAACAAGGGAATGTCATTGGGGGCTATCAAATGCAACATAGACATGGGTATGATCCATATGCCCATACTTATAATCATGGATTTAGTGATCACTCTAGTCTCGGTTATGAAGGAAATTATTTCACATCTCCACAAGCACAATTTGAGTATCCACATTGTTTCTATCAACAAGATCAACCGGAGTACTTCCAACCTAGTCAACAAGCTCCACCTCAAGGTTCTGAAATGTCTCTTGAGGATATGATTAAGTCATTGGCTTCGACCAACCAACAAGCTCCGCTTCAAAGTTCAGATATGTCTCTTGAGGATATGGTTAAATCTTTGGCATCAAACACGGTGCAATTGCAACAACACACGATGCAATTCCAACAAGAGACTCCAACTCAAAGCTCCAATATGCCTCTTGAAGACGTGATTGAGTCTATGGCCTCAAACACTTTGAAATGGCAACAAGAGACGATACAATTTCAAAAAGAGGCATTTCAACAAGAAACAAGGACCTCAATAATGAATTTGGAGACACAAATTAGTGAGTTGGCTAGCATGGCGGAGAAAATGGAGGCTCAAAGATTGGAAGAACTTCATTCTCAAGCACTTAACCCGGAAGAGGATAATGTTAGTGTTGAAACACTAAAGAGTGAGAAAAGTTTTGAAGAGGTACCAATGGAGGTGGATCATGTTGAAGAACCAATACAAGAAGAGAACTTAGCTTGTGAGAGCATTGTGGAAACCATGACATCACTTGAACCATTACCGTGTAATCTACCAAGGTATAATCTTTCATGTACTACTATTCCAATTTCTAATGAGAAATTTTTACCTTTGGTGGTACAGGCTCCTACTTTTGAATTCATCCTTTTCCCGGAGCACTTGAAGTATAAAGATGTGCGAGAGGTGAAACTACTACCGGAGATAGTTGCAAGAAATCTCACTACACTCCACAACCAACTTAGGGGAGTACTTGAACCCCTTGCTCTTAATCTTTCATGCTTTATTTTTAAGGGCTATGTACAATATAAGTTTAGTGTGAAGGTGTATGCTTGTTGTGATGGTTTGATAGCCTTGTCGGCTTTACTTTTAGTTATTACATTGCTTTAGTTTATGGAATGTGGACATGAATGCTATATGTTGTTTATTTTCATCCACTTATTCCATGTTTGACTATTTATGGAGCACTTGCGTCATGAATTTCATCACACGCACTTGTTGGTGGCACTTGAGGTTGTTAGAGGACTTAAATGACCATGATAATGAAAATTGTTTGATCACTACCTATGAAAGAATAAGTTTGGGAGTGTGATTGAGCCGGTGAATGAAATTGTTTAGAAGTATATTAATTCTTTGCTCAAATGATTGATATTGTGGAGTGCTCTTGAACTTCAAATGAAAGTTAGATGTTTTTATCCCAATCAAAAAGAAAGAAAAAAAAATTCCGTAGGAAAAAGTTGCCTACCTTAAGGAGTGTGAGTCAACGTTGAGTAATCTGGCCCTATGCATCTCCAATGTGTGGGAGACGATCTACCAATGAAGAAGGCTACCCTTAGGGATTAGAGCGTGAACTACCTACATTGGAAAAATGAAGCAAAAGAAAATGGATGCTATATCCTTAGTTGTTATTGTTAAATGATTGGTGTTGTGCGTGATTTTCCTAACGTAAGTTTGTTGTTTGAATACTCAAAAGTTTTTATGGGGAATTAATACATGACTAGATGGTCTAATTTTTCGGTTCGATCCAACCAAATTTGAGAGGGAAAGGTTGAGTGATTTGAGAGCAACTCTATGTTTTCGATACCTTGCGGCTTTAGTGAGAATATCAAGTTTGGGGGAGTGCGCAATCCCACGAGCGAGATAGAAAAATTTGACCATTTTGAGAGTCGAAAACCCCACCAACTTGTGTAATGTGATGAATTGGAATGACTACACACACACACACGAGTCAAACATGGTATAAGTTTAAAAATATTTGTTGTAGCATTTTTGTGTGCATTTCATGAGTTATTAGCATATGTGAAAATTGAGGCAAAACGGCAAACTATCAAACCTTGAAGTTTTTGTTATTATATAGTATTATTATTTGATTTTTATTTGTGTGTTTGAATTTTTTTTTATAGCTTTGTTCGAGGACTAACAAAGATTTAAGTTTGGGGGTGTGATTGACACGCCCAAAAGGGGGTCAAAATAATATTTCATTGTTTTTCTAAAATTTGTAGCTCAAGTAGTAATGCGGTAAGTAAGGGTCATTCCCGCGGAGAATTGTTTTCAATTACGCCAATTGCAATAAAAAAATAAAAATGTGCAAATATGTAAATGGGGGGTTTGGTTGCTTAATTAAACTAAGGAAGCGATAAACTAAAAATATAAAATAACTAAAAGACAAATAACACAAGGAAATGAAAATGTGATCGAGGGATATTTCTTCGTCGCTAGAATGAATTTCTAATCGATATTCGCAAAGAATTTTCGTTCAAAAGATCAACAACAATTCGAGAATAATCACAAGCTCGATTACCTCAAACTCTCCTTACATTTTAGTTGAATAAAACAAGCTCTTTACCCAACCCTATTCATTAAACAACCTAGAATAAGCTTCCTAGATTTAATTTAACAAAAGCATTCACACGAGAGAGTCGAATTGAATTAAGTACAAACACACAAGCTCGATTTTTTAACTTAAGTGATAATCCACCTACATTCAATAGAAAAATCCTCATAATCCATCAAAGTGTAGTTACTACTAGGTTTTGGTTAAATTAGCGATTACGTACTAAAATTTCCGAATTAGCATATATTGAAAACAACTCAATCATCTAGTTGGCCCGCTAAATAATCGAGAAGAATAATAAACACATTAAGCACAATGAATTAACCACATCAATCTCAAGAACTTTGAAGCACAAATTGATTAAATTATCATTCTAGGGTTCCAAAATAACCCCCAATCACAATAGGTTTTAGCTATGCATAAGATATTCAATAATAGCTGACAAAATAATACAACCCATTAATAGAAAATGAGATTAAAGAGAAGAGAAAAGCTTATGGATGAAGATATGGAAGGTTGAGATCAATGGCATTGAAGCTTCTTCTTCATCTTCCCCATTTTCTTCAAGGTTTGGCAATGGAGTTCCCCATATTTTTGCTCTTGTTTTGGGGCTGCTCCTTCCTTGATTTCTTGCCTTAGAAGTGGTCTTCAAGTAGTATTTATATTGTAGGAAGGAAATGAGATAAGTTGAGTCGAAAATAAGCCATAAACGGGTCAAAAATCGGGTTTTCTCGCTACCCGGGAGGTCGGGCGCCGCGATCAGAAGGATAGGCGCTGCGGCGCTGCAGCGCTGCTACAGTGGCGCTGCAGCGCCATCACAAAATTTTTCATTTTTGCAGCTTAGGTCCTCCAACTTTCGATTTTTGTGCATTTTGGTCCCGAAATTTATCTTTTTGTGCACTTTTGGTCTTTTTTCTTTCTTTCTTCCGTTTTAAACTCCAATTTGGGATTTTGGCAATGAAACACCTACAAAATAGAATATAACTATATTAAGTAGCAAAATATTAATGAAAACTCATAAATATCTAAATTTAATGGTATAAATAAGTGCAAAATCCACACTTATCAGCATGTTTGGCATGATTATTACATTTTATTTATAGAAGAGTTTTTGAAGGAAACTACTTTATTTTTTGTTTGAAAACTAATTTTCAAAAACACTTATTATTCCAGAAGTGCTTTTATACAAAGTCACATTGAACCAACTTCTTTTAAATGTATTTCTAATTATAAGAAATATCTTTATAAAATTAATCAAGTGAATTCAAAAACAACTTCTGAATCTCCAAAACTCATTTTTACTTTTCAAAAGTCATGTCAAATTGGTCTGGAGACTAAGATTCACAGTCCTAAAAAGGTTGGAGCTCAAAACTTAATATTTAAGGATCAAGGACTCATAATTACACCACATGAAAATTTGAGGATATAGCTCTAATTTTCGTGAAATATTGCCGACGTGTCATATGCTTCAATTTTCAACCTTGGTCGGTTGGTCCCAAAGTTTTTATTTCTACCACTGCCACATATCATTGATGCAAAATATCCAAGTCGTCATTGGTGCATCATCGACCCAGATTCGTCCACGTTTCCACGTGGTCGTTGCTTCTGTCATTACTTGATAGGCGGAATATTTTGAGCAAGCCAATATAGATAAACAATATCGGTACGTTTGTCGACGCACCAGAGAACACGATACAAATATCACGATTGAATGTGAATTAAATTACTTATTAATCAAATATAATTTTCAACGTTATTTTTTATTAATAAGATAATGGGTTAATTTCATAAACGGTCATTGAAGTTATCTCAAAAACACAAAACGGTCACTGAAGTTCAAAACTTGCAGAAACAGTCACTGAACTTACATAAACTTTCACTAACAGTCACTGAAGGACCAAAACACGTGAATTGAATCCTAGAGGACTTGAAGTGTAAATTTCACTAATTTCATTTGTTCAAAATCTGCCCCTGAAATTTAGATCTCAATACAAATTTCTCCCACCACCACCATTTTCGCCGGAGCCGAAAATGGCTAAATTCGACCACCAGACAGCCGGCGATACCACCAGATTTTTACACCACCACCACCTTCTCATCCCCCTCCACAATCCTATGCCAACAAACAACCAAAATGCATAAAAAGTCGATAGATATTCTCGTTCAAAAAACCATCTCCGGCAGCAGAGAACGAACTTTCTTTGGCAATTTTCGACGTCGGAGTCAACAATTATGGTCACCCACCACCACCATTACCTTCTACTCATCATGGAGAACAATTTTAACATATGGGTTCTCACCAATTTGTCTCGACTTGACCGGAATTTTAGGTGAAACCGTGCTTCAAAAACCAGTCCCGGCGGCAAAAACGAACTTTCTTTTGAAATTTTCGGCGTCGGCGTCAACAATTATGGTCGCCCACCACCACCATTACCATTTACTCATCATGGAGAAAAATTTTAACAAATGGGTTCTCACCAATTTGTCTCGAATTGGCCGGAATTTTAGGTGAAACCGTGCTTCAAAAATCAGTCCTAGCGGCAAAATTGAACTTTCTTTTGAAATTTTCGGCTTTGGCGTCAACAATTATGGTCACCCACCACCACCATTACCTTCTACTCATCATGGAGAACAATTTTAACATATGGGTCCTCACCAATGTGTCTCGAATTAGCCGAAATTTTAGGTGAAACCGTGCTTCAAAAACCAGTCCCGACGGCAAAAACGAACTTTCTTTTGAAATTTTCTTCGGCGTCAACACTTACGGTCGCCCACCACCACCATTACCTTCTACTCATTATGGAGAACAATTTGAACATATGGGTTCTCACCAATTTGTCTTGAATTGGCCGGAATTTTCGGTGAAACCGTATGTGGGGATGGTTTTTTGAACAAGAATTTTGGTAGATTTAATATGTTTTGGTTGTTTGTTGGCATAGGATTGTGGAGGGGGATGAGGAGGTGGTGATGGTGTAAAAATCCAGTGGTATCGCCGGCTGTCTGGTGGTCGAATTTAGCCATTTCCTGCTTCCACGAAAATGGTGGTGGTGTGAGGAATTTGTATTGAGTTCTAAATTTCAGGGGTAGATTTTGTACAAATGAAATTAGTGAAATTTACACTTCAAGTCCTCTAGGATTCAATTCATGTGTTTTGGTCCTTCAGTGACCATTTCTACAAGTTTTGAACTTCAGTGACCGTTTTGTGTTTTTGAGGTAATTTCGGTGACCGTTTGTGAAGTTAACCCATAAGATAATAGTAACTTGGCAAACTTGCTCTGTATTCTTTGTTGATTATAACATCTAGATGTTGTTTGATGGAGATTAAAATTAGATTTTTTAGTAGATTGTGATAGAAAATTTTGAAATGTGTGGTTGAAAAGTTGTGAGATCTATAAAAGATGTGGTTAATATTGATTGTTTGACTTTAATTTAAATTAAAATCAGATTTTAATTTGTATCAAACAAGGTATCTAGTGTTGCTCCATTATGTGATTTTTTTTTGATACAATGTGATTAATATGATTGAATTGAATTTGCTAATAGGCACATATTTAAAGGTTCTAACTTTAATTCCTTGATTTTATATAATTTTTTTTTACCAAACAAGCTTTATTAGAATTATCAATTAGAAAGACACAAATTTGACCAAATTTTGGTTTTGGGCTATAAAATCATTTCCCTAAAATTTTGTGGTAGATCATCCACTTAGGCCCTGTTTGATTGGCTTCAAATTTCATGAAAAAAAGAAAATAAATTTCATTTTCTTGTAAAATGACATGTTTGATAACCATATTTTCCTAAGAATTCCTTTTCCACTTTATGGGTACACGTGACCCATTTTCCTCAAAATTGAGGAATTGTTTTTCCCACCATATAGGTTTTCCCTTTTTTATGGCAAGTGGAACATATTTTAGACTTAATGGTAAAAAAAGTTATCCATTTAATTGATAATTTGCATAAAAAATAAAGTCAAACGAACACAAAAAATTTCGGAATTTATATATTTATTTTACTTTTTGGCAATCCAAACAAATTTTAATACAGATTGTAAATAAATTTACCCAAAAAGTAACAATTTGCATGAAAAATAAAACCAAATGGATTAGGTGAAAAATTATACTAATCAAACATCATTAATTACAATTAATTCTAAAACAAATTTTAGGCAATTCAATTCCCTGCAATTCGTTTTTTTTCTATTCAAATTTCACACTTGCAATTAAACAGACCTTTACTATAAAAATACTATATTGAGTATGTCACATGATATTCAATTTACGTTATGTTTACATCTACTCTTTTTAACTTGATGATCTTTAGACATTGGGGACCTTTTGCATCGTCTATCTTGTTGGTACCAAACCATACAAAACTTGAAAGTGAAATGAACCCATCATCGAAAGTCATCTTGTTCAAAATTCAGCTTATAGTCGGTGCCAGATGCAGATATTTTAAATTGGAGGGTACAATCAATCTTGCAAAAAAGTTATGAAAAAATTTATATTCGAAAATTTACATAAAAAAAAAATCATATCCCACGTAAATTTACATGGTATATGAGTTTTTCCGGATGTAAAATTCTGAAATTTTTTAATATCATACCCACATAAATTTTTTTCCAATAAAATAAAATAAATTATATTGAGAATTTTGTCACACAAAAATAATAAATGTTAATAAAATAATTGATTTTTTTTAAAGAATATAAAAGTTAGGCGTTTTTTTTAAGACGTGCGTTTGGTGCTCCTTTAAGTATTTTCGATATCTGTTGGAACCCTTCGATAAGTCTATGATGTAGTTCTCGAAGTGAGCTTCGAGATAACGTAGTCGATTTATAGATTTGACTAACGTACTATCGTCGAATTATTTTTAAAGTTAACATATTATCGAAATTCTTGAAATATTAGTTTGAAATGACCTACTTTCACAAGTCATAACATTTTTTACAGTTGGCCGTTTCGCGCGCCACTAATGATATAGAAAACTAGGGCATGAACACTGTGAAATGGTATTAAGAATGTTATATTTCGATTTCATTTGAGATTACATAATGACTTTGAAAATTGAAGCAAAACATAGAAAATTTAATGGTGATTTAAGAAAAAAAGAATTTGCCTAAAAGTTGGGGGTCATCCCTTATCTTTGTCCCTGCTTATAGTTTAATTAGAATAATGCTATTTGTACGCATAATGATTTACATATAGATAAAATGTTAAAAAGAGAGTAAAAAAGGTTTTTTTTTTTTTTTTTTTAAATTTAATTGAAGAACTTTTGATCGAATCATATTTCACCACATTATATGTATGTAAAATATTATGTATATATAATACAACTGGTTTAACTAAGCCCTTGTTTGTCTCATTTTAAAATAAAATTATTTAATTTTTATATTCATTTTCAACTACACATTTACATAATAAAATATTTTGCACGTAATTTATAAAAAAATTTATACTTTTTAATCACACATTTCTCAAAAAATTATTATTCAAAACTCCATTTTTTAAAATAATGATATCAAACAGGGGCTAAATAAATAAAACTTATATGTAATTTAATCAAAAAATTATGGAAATCCAGTTTATAATAAATAAATAAATAAAATTGAAGTAAAGTTTGATTTGGATAAAATTATTATGGGACACAACGTCTCTTTTTCCTAAGTAATTCTTGACCGCTAAGCTCCTCTTATTCTCGAATATTTTTGTGTATTGATTCTATTTCACTCATGAAAAAGCTTACGATTGAACTATTGGTGGGAGGTCTAACAAGTTAGGTTGTAGAAGGCTTTTATATTCTTAAAACCGAGATCTCGGATTTGGGGTAGCACAACATTTTTCTCCTTTATATTCCTTCTCCCTCCAGAATCAGACATGACAGGAGGAGGAAATGAAACATCTTTCTATTTTCCTTTCTACCTTTAGACTAGGACAACGTACCAAGATCGGATTAGTCAGTCGACGAATTCATGCTGCATAGCTTGGCAAAGGGACGAAAAGTATAGTGGATTTTAGTAAATGTGTAAATAATAAGTGAGTTGTGATTTGAATGTAAGATTAAAATTTAAAATTTTAACTTTAATCGTAAATTATAATAATAATGCTAATAAGTTATTTAGTTCATCTGAGATTAGAACATCAGCCTAAATGACAATATTTAAGGTAACATTTTCGTCTTCCTCATTTCGAGTCACGTTTTTTCATTCATGTGGGGAATGTTAGAATTTTTAAGGGTTAGTAAATGATTAAAAAACGAGAATTGAAAAAAAAAACTCCTATAAATGCGTTGATTGAGTGCGATTCTTCAAATGCAAAAAGTACATAATAAAGAGTCATATTCTTTTGATAGTGTGTTATCTAGACCATCAATCATAATGTTTTGCGATCTAATGATTAAAAATAATTTGTGTCAAAAGATGCAATCATTGAAATCTATAAACATGACACTCCCCATTCCAGTTTCTACTCTCCGTATTAATTATAAATAATTGATTTCTAATTCTTCATTTTTCCAAATTCTATCAAAATAAATTTTAAAATTATTTTCAAGTTTCGTGTTTGAAATAGTAATATTCAATATCATTCGATATAGAAGAGTACCGTCAATGTTTTGTTCGTCAAATAAAATTAATATTGTGCTATATTAATTTTGGAAGAATTTTTTTTTTTATCTTAGAAGACTGACATCCATTTATCATGCCAACATCAATGTAGGGAACAAAATCTGTCTTAAAGAGATTATTATTCACATTCCATGCTTCATTTCATTTCCTTGAAATTCTACATTTCGGTAAGTCACAATTTGTGCATATTTTCATGCGCATATCTTGGTTTCGATCTGTCAAAACTCTATCCGATATTTGCATCAATAAATTGCTATTAAATTATATTTGCATATATGTATTTTTTAGGGATGCAATTTAACCCGCTCCGAATGAGGCAAAAAAATTCGTTCCGATGAATTGGTAGGACGGGACGGGACGTCGTGGGTCGCCTAGTGGCGGGACGGGGTGGGGCGAGGATGCCCCGTCCCGAACCCTCCCCATGAAAAAAAAATAAAAAATAGAATTTTAATAAATTGTTAGTTTTATTTGTAATTTTATAACATGTTTCTAATTCAACAATTATATTTTACAATTGTCAATTTAAAATTTTACATAACTAACAATTGTTTATATAATTTATAAATTCGGACATTCAATCTTTTTGTTATAATTAAATTATATAATTTAAAATTATGAATCATGATAGTTAAATAAATATTCTTTACTTTTAAAAGATTTATACAAATTAATCAAAGCAAGTTAATATATTGATCGAAAAACTAAAAAAAATTTAAAATATATGGAATGACTTTTAGGTTTTGGATTAAGGGTTGAATTTTAAATAATAACATAACTCGAATTTTAAAAATGTAAAAATAAATAATAAATAATAATAATAATAATTAAATGAGGCAACAAATGAAGCAAATTCTCGTCCCATCCCCGCCTCGATCCATCCCGCGCCTCGCCCCGTTCCGCCCCGTCACGGAGCGGATGCGAGGTTAGAGTGAGACGGGATGAGGTAGGGTGGGGTGAAGGTGTCCCATCTCGAATTCGTCCCATTGCCATTTCTAATATTTTTAGTTAAAGAAATATAATTATACATCAATTTATCCAACAAGTACTGCCCATACCCAAAGCCATAGGTCCCCACCACCTCAAGATCACTACCGCCACAAGATTCCAACACTACAAGCCAATAACACTACCACCACAAGATTCCTACACTAAAAGTCAATAACACTTGCAAGTTCCCTATCATCATATGCCCACAAGATTTGAATTCAAAATTTTTCGTAATAATCTCAATCCCAAATATTAGCAATTGATTTTATAATAATATGAAACTGGTTTTTCAACTATTTTATGAGTACTGGCTTACATATTTTGTTTGAACTTCGGCTTAAAACGCTTATCCATCGATGATGACAAAGTGCAAGATACTTAATTTTTTCAACACGTGTTGCTATATTATTTATTTATTTTTAAACAAAAGGTAAAAGTCTTGAATTATCTTGAATTTTGTGTCAAAGTTAACGTGATGACAATGCAATGAATTCTCTTGAATTGTTTCAAGATCAGCAATGTTCTTTCAAAAGGATCTGCAATACTAAATTCCCATTAATGCCCATGAATTGGAAAATGCTTGATTAGAGAGCAAGTTTTGGGATGCAGTGGTTGTTAGATCATCTTCAATGATGATGGTGTGAAATAAATATGTAAATTTTCAAAGTGGTCGAAAACCTCTCAAACAGAGAGATACTAAAGAGATGTAAATTATATTTTTCGAAAGAAAAATGTAAAAAATAAATTTACAATTTTTATTTTATTCACAAGAGGTAAAAGGTGGAATTAAATCTGTTCATTGGAGTAGAATTTGAATTTAGATATATCGAGATATAAATGATGATACAAAAATGATTTTAAAGATATTAATTTACACATAATTTATACCAATATTGAAGATGCTCTTCTGGGGTACATTGGTAGGATAGAGGTAGAATTCATTGTTTTTATTTTTTCTCATTTGCCCTTTTTATTATTTCTTAGTTATTTAAGTTTGAGGTTGAAATTAGCATTTCAAATCAGTTCAATTTGTTAAGGGGGACTGTGCATGCCAATTAATAAGGAATTGAGGACAACACCGCCAAGAAATGAAGGTTGAGAACACAACTGCAAACAATAGTAAAGATTAGGGACATTGTCTGCAAATTACCCTTTCTTACAATTGTAGATAATTAATGCAAGTCCTCTTTCAACTTTTCTCATTTGTGAACAAAAAGTTGTCTGTACGAGCATTCCATGAAAAAACGAAAAAAAGTTCTTACTCTATACGGCTATAATCTCCTGCTTCGCACACAGCTTCTTTCTTATTAGCCAACTGCTTCTGCTATACACTCACATCTCTGTCGCGCGCATGTATGCTCATTGCTCACTGTGTGTGAAGCTGTGTGTACCAATGGCGGAAGGAAGTGATGGCTGGAGCTTGCTATGAATATTTTGAAAAGAAGTTTAATTTCTAGGATTTAGATTTGTATTGATACTTGATAGCCTGAGCCAGGATGGTTAAATTTGGAGTTTTGGGCAAATTTTTTTATGTGTTTGAGGTTTCTTTCCATCAAGAATGAAAAACTTACCTGATGACAGACGTGATATTCTGCTCTAAATTCTGCTAAATCTTGTTCATTAATAAGCATCTGTTACTTAGATTTAATGCCTATTCATACATTCTAAATTTACAGAGGAAAAAAAGCAATTTAATAGAAATGACTGGTGAAAGGAGGAGTGGGATACATTTTAGCAGACTTTACTCATTTTCGTTAATACGTTCCATTTTCAGGAATGAACATAGCCAAATTGGGCAGAAAGGTTATTCGAGGGTTGTGTATTGCAATGATCCTAATAATCCAAAGCAGCTTCAGCTTAAGTATAGTAGTAATTATGTGTCTACGACGAAGTACACGGTGCTCAATTTTGTTCCCAAGTCGTTGTTCGAGCAGTTTCGGAGGGTTGCAAATATTTATTTCCTTCTTGTAGCTTTTCTCTCGTTTAGTCCTCTGGCACCTTATTCAGCTTCCAGTACTCTTGTTCCATTGTTGCTGATGATTGCGGCGACTATGATAAAGGAAGGGGTTGAAGATTGGAGGCGTATGAAGAAGGTTAGTAGTTTAATACCTATTTGCTCCTAAGTCGTTCTATATATGAAGTCGGTTTTCAGTGAAAACTTTTGTTTTACTAATCATCTGTGTGCTTTTGCAACTTATATCTACATACTATTGGAATGATTAGTTCTGTATAGTACAAGTAACCTGTTGAAATGTAGCTCAAAAATTCTTAGTTCCGTTTGATTGCAAATGTGGAATTTGGGTGAAAAGAAAATGAATTATGGGGAATTGAATCATGTAAAATTTCTTTTACTGTGAATTGTAATTAATTGTGTTTGATTGGTATAATTTTTCACCTAGAAAATGTTGAAAGTTTGGTGTTCGTTTGTCTTTGTTTTGCATGAAAATTGTCTATTAAAATGATAAATTGTTTTATCATTGTGTCTAGAATTTGTTTCAATTGCAAAAAATAAAAATAAAAAATATACCAAATACCATTCATTTGGCTTTTTTTTTATGGTAATTGTCAATAAAAGTGATAATTTTTTTTACCATTGAGTTTAGAATTTATTTCAATTGTCAGAAAAAAAAAGTGGAATTGCTTTTCCCACCAAAGTGGTGGAAAATGATTTTCATGGATTTCCAAGAATTGGGAGGCGTGGGTATGTGGGAGGTAAAACAAATTCATGGGAAATATTTGGCAATCAAAAAAGCAAATTTTGGGGAAATGGAATTAACTTTCCATGCAAAAGTTTCCAAATCAAACAGGCCTTATTTCTCCAATACTCTCTGTTAAGTGATTTACCAGTGAAAATAGAAATACATTGTTTTACTCACAGAGAGAAACAGAATATCAAGTTTCTGCATTCTGTCCTTTTAACACTCACTGCCATAATCTTCAGTTTTGCATGGTTTTTTAAGTTAGAATTCAGGTTTATACTTCGCTGTTGTTTTTCAAATGGTATGGGACGAAGTTGATCAAGAGAATTCCTTTGCTTATTTCATTTTAATCGTATTGCACTAAAAATTTTTCAGGACATTGAGGCTAATAATCGGAAAGTGAAAGTTTATGGTAGAAATCATAATTTTGAAGAAACCACGTGGAAAAAATTACAAGTCGGCGATCTTGTCAAGGTAGACAAAGATGAATATTTTCCTGCAGATCTGTTTCTGCTTTCGTCGAGCTATGAGGATGGGATTTGTTATGTTGAAACTACAAATCTAGATGGTGAGACTAATCTCAAGGTGAAGCATGCTTTAAACGCTACAGCTGGTCTGCATGATGACCATTCCTTTCTGCATTTCAAGGCATTTATCAAGTGTGAGGACCCAAATGAAGATCTTTATTCATTTGTTGGAACTCTGTGTTATGAAGGTCAGCAGTACCCACTTTCTCTACAACAGGTTCTTTTAAGAGATTCTAAACTTCGGAATACAGGCAGTGTCTATGGTGTGGTTGTTTTTACTGGTCGGGAAACAAAAGTTATGCAGAATGCTACAGATCCTCCTTCTAAGAGGAGTAAGATTGAGAGAAAAACGGATAAGATAATATATATCCTTTTTAGTACTTTGATTTTTATATCATTTTTTGGTTCTATCTTTTTCGGGATTGAGACTAAGAATGACATTCGTGATGGGAAGTTAAAGAGGTGGTATCTCCGACCAGACAAATCAACTTTCTTATATGACCCAAAAAGAGAAGAACTGCCTGCATTCTTTCATTTTTTGACTGGGCTTGTGTTGTATGGATTTTTGCTACCGATATCATTGTATGTGTCCATTGAAATTGTTAAGGTTTTACAGAGTATATTCATTAATCAAGACCAAGATATGTATTATGAGGAAACTGATAAGCCAACACATGCTCAAACATCTAATTTGAATGAGGAACTTGGTCAGGTATGTACTATACTCTCTGACAAGACTGGTACCCTGACATGCAACTCAATGGAGTTTGTTAAGTGTTCAATAGCGGGAATAAGTTATGGACGTGGTATGGCAGAAGTAGAGAGGGCTATAGCTGAGAGAAAAGGGAATGTGCTACCTGAGGTTGGATTTACTTCCCCTGATATACAAAGCTTTAATGATGAGTACATGGACTCGGGAAAATCATGCAAAGGTTTCAACTTCAAAGATGAGCGAGTTATGAATGGTAAATGGGTTCATGAATCTCATGCATATGAAATACAGAAGTTCTTTAGAGTTTTAGCACTTTGCCATACAGCCATTTCGAACATCGACCAAGAAACAGGAGAAATATCATATGAGGCCGAGTCACCAGATGAAGCTGCCTTTGTCATAGCTGCAAGGGAACTTGGCTTTCAGTTTTTTGAAAGGACGCAAACGACCATCTCTTTGCATGAACTAGATTATGAGAGTGGCCAAATAATTGACAGGTAAGGTTCTCTTAGTTCCATATCCAGTTTTGCTGGAAGTTCTTACTTCACGATAATTTGTTGGTCAAGACTAATAATTATTGTAGCCACTATGAACTCTTCTCTCTTTTATATTCTTTATTTTTATTCCTAGTTCGTGGTGGGGTCCAGACAGCTAACTCAAGCAACATGAACTCAAGTTACCAATTATCCACCCATCCTACTCTTTTGTGCCTCATTGCCAGTCGGAAAATTCCTACCCAACCATTTGGTAAAGGGGCCATCACATTCTTTATGCTCCTACTCGGGTCCAATGCTACAACCGATATTTGAGTGCCAGAGCGAGTCTATCTTGTATATATGGTTGTTTTAGGAATTTACCTATGCATTTGATATTGGTGTCACCCGTTTCATATAACAGTCTGAAAAATTTGGCATGTCTCTGGCAATCTTCACTTACAAATTCTCTTCAGCCTAAAGTTTTCAGTTCAGCAGTTTTTGTTCACTATAAAAGGTTTTATTACTTCAAGTAGATTATCATTCTTCCTGAAGTAACTGAGACGTGGCTCAGCGAAAGCCTAGAAAACCATTGTATCATGCACAATGGGGAATTTGACCGAGGAAAACTAATGATGAGAATATAAACTAACTCATCTAGGAATTGTGGTTTGTGATGATAATGAAAATATACAATAGATGGAAATAAAAGAGCATAGGTTACAAATACGAAACACAACATTGTTTTACAGAAAAGATGTTGTGGTTTCAAGAGAACTTCTATATATTTTCATGAAAAGAATGATATCAGATTTGGAATTTAATTCTAAGGCTGTCTTGGGAATTTACCTGCATATAGTTTCCTTGGCTATTAGAGTACTCCTAAGAGGCATTATATCTGCTAAATTTCAATGGATGTTTGTACCTGGAAATGCAAGCTCTATACCCCTCACACTATATTTTGAATTAGGGGCTTTGGAACGTATCCACATTGTATTCATTACTGAATATCTATATGGTTCACCAATCTCCTCCTTTCATAGCTCGAACTCGAGAGATGACCTTTCAATACAATAGACCTTAGGGAAAGATAAGACAGATACAACACTCATATCGATGGTTGTGAGACAGCATATGATGTTGGAGGTGTGTTTCCCAAGGAAGAGAATACGAGAAAAAGAGATCTGTAAGAACCTGATTCTTGACGATTCCTCAGACAAACAAACAAAATTCTGGTGGAATAAATCTGTTGCAAGGAGCCTCTAACTGCCGGTTTCTTCAACTGTAATAATCTGTTGGAATCTCCAACTGATGGAGCCTATGTTAATTGCTTAGTTTAATTCCTTTTTGTCTATAAATAGTCTGCACTAGTCTGTGGAGAAGAGACACATGAAATAGAAGAAAAATGAGATAAGGGTCCGTTTGATTGTAAGGGTGGAAAATGGGTGGAAGAGAATTAAATTGCAGGGAATTGAATTGCTTGAAATTGTTTTACCGGGAATTGAATTAAAGGTGTTTGATTGGTATAATTTTCCACTTTTCTATTATAATACGTTTAACTTTGTTTTTCATGCAAATTGTCAATTAAATGGATAAATTGTTTTACCATTGGGAACAAAATATGTTTAGATTGCCAAAAAAAAAAAAAAAAAAAAAAAAAAATTTTATTTTTTTATTTTTACGTTTGGCTTTGTTTTGTATGAAAATTTTTAATTAAAGGGATAAATTTTTTTACACTTTAGCTTAGAATTTGCTTCTATTGCTATAAAAAAAAAAAAAGAAAAAAAAAAGAAAGTGGAATCCAATTTCCACCATATAGCAAGTCATTGAATTCTACGAAATCACGCTTCAAGTGGTTGTACCTTAGAATTGGGTAGAAACCAATTTCATGAAAAAAAACGTTATCAAACAGCGCAAAAGTGGAAGTTGATTCCAACTTCCTGAGAAAATTTTCGCCTGAGAAAATTTTCGCCTATCAAACATGCCCTAAGTTCTGTAGAGAGTAGAAAGTGAGGAAGAGTGTATCTCTTGTAAAATTTCGTAAAAAATTCTTTCTGATGATCTCTAAGTTTGTAGAGATCATGTAAAGTCTGATTGAGTGAATAAATAAAGACCCAGGAAGTTTCACTTCCTGTTTCCATCTGTTCTTCTGTCTTCCATCGTTTATTCTTGCTGGTTCATACCCTGTTTTTCTGCTGGTTTATATCTGTTGCTGCTATTTCTTTGTACCTGATTCCTTCTTCATCTTCAATCATTGCTGGTGCTATATGTGCTTCCAGCAACTTTGTATTAACTTCAAAGCTGGGGGAAGTCTTAAATACCCAACAAGATAAAAAACTTTTACTTAGCCCAAGCAATGCACTTTCAAGGGCATTGCTTCCGCGCTTCAATCCATATAGTTTCCCCTACTTTGCCTGCCTGTTGCTCTGCTCCCCTTTGAAAGGAAAGTGGAAGATATTGAGAAGTGATACACATCCCTTACACAGCTTTGAGGTTTTAAACTTTGTTGTGCTTTGCTGATGAAGTACTGAAATACACTTTGCCATTATTATTCATTTTTTGCTGAATTTGGATATTTTTATTATTGTCCTTTTATGTGCTTGCTCTTCAATGGCATGAGAATCACAAACAGTGAGCTGCAACTCGTTGAAAATATGCATCTACTTGTTTTTTAATCTCTATAATGGCAATGTATCTGACATGATTGCTCTTCCAGATCATACAAGCTTCTTCATGTCTTAGAGTTCAGTAGTGCTCGGAAAAGAATGTCTGTAATTATAAAGAATGTTGAGAATCAATTGTTGCTCCTGTGCAAGGGCGCAGACAGGTTTCTCTCCTTAACACATTGCTGTTGAAGAAGTATTTGAATTCCACACAATTCTTTCCTTTTCAATTGTTTGCAATTTTCCTATTGTGTGCAGTGTTATGTTCGAAAGGCTTGCAAATGATGGACGGGTTTTTGAGGCTGCCACAACGGATCATATTAAACACTATGCTGAAGCAGGTTTACGGACTTTAGTAGTTGCGTACAGAGAGTTGGGTGAAGAAGAGTTTAAATCTTGGGAAGACGAGTTTCTGAATGCCCAGGCTTCAGTAACAGCTGATCGAGATGTATTGGTTGATGCAGCTTCTGATAAGATTGAAAGGGATTTGATTCTCCTTGGTGCTACAGCTGTAGAGGACAAACTGCAAAAAGGGGTAGATATCAGACTTGCCTCAGCCAATTGTTCAGTTATTTTTCATCATGTCAACATCTTATTGGCATCTCATTTAGCGTGCAGTAATAGTTGTTTGAATAATTAGGTTCATTCATGTGAGTACTTCAATAATGTTTCTGATCCACTGTTGTGTTTTGGTGTTAAGGTACCAGAATGCATTGAAAAGCTTGCAAATGCTGGAATTAGGATTTGGGTTGTCACAGGTGATAAGATGGAGACAGCAATTAATATTGGGTATGGACGGCACTTGATTATTAAAACATTACATTCTAGTTCTCTTCTGTTACAAGCAAGCAGGTAAATTGTGCATTTTACAATTTTTCAATTGTAATGTTACCACATTTCTTGCAGGTACGCTTCTAGTTTACTGAGAGAGGACATGGAGCAAATTGTAATCACCTTAGATTCTCCAGAGATAAATAACTTGGAAAAACAAGGAGATAAAGAGGCTACTGCAAAGGTACAAGATCCTACTAAATTTTTTAAGTGATGAAGTCTAGTTTAATACCATGTATTCTAAATGGAGAAGGATATCTTAGGCTTCAAGTGCAAGCATAACAAAGCAAATAAGAAAAGGAAAATCACAACTCAGTTCAGCGAAAGAATGTCCCGGTTCTTTTGGTTTGATAATCGACGGGAAGTCATTATCATTCATTCTCGACAAGAATCTGGAGCTTGCATTTTTGGAGCTTGCGATTAATTGTGCATCTGTGATATGCTGCCGCTCCACACCTAAACAGAAAGCTCGTGTAAGTTTTATGCTCATGCTAATTTTTACATTTTAATAGAGCTTTCCCACTTTTGAACTCGTTCCATTTTAGATTAGCTGGCAATAACGTAACCTAATAAAACCGTTGAAGATATGCAGGTTACGAGATTGGTGAAAATAGGAACAGGCAAGACAACATTAGCAATTGGGGATGGGGCAAATGATGTAGGCATGCTTCAAGAGGCTGATATTGGGGTTGGCATCAGTGGCGTAGAAGGCATGCAGGTCTTTTCCATTTAAATTTCATCCTTATTTTGTTTCCTTACCTTTCCCTTGTTTGCAGATTTTTCTTCTGGATGGTGGTTGATGGGTTCCTTGGTTTTTTTTTTTTTTTGTGAAGGTTTAGAAAATGTCTAAATTTTCCAATTTGTGGTTAAATTTTAAGATCCTATCCTGCTATGTCTAATTCACTATACTGGGCAGGTTTCATTGGAAGGGCAAGCATTGCATGTGGGACCCGTTAGTTTAGATGTGCAGTTTTTCTTTTCATTCTTTTAACTTAGGATGATATTGTCGAACTTTTTAACTTTCATGCTTTCTTTCATCAGCAAATACTTCATGTTTCTAGTATTAGATGTTAATAATTTGCCAGCAGAAATGCAAAAATTTCTTGTTTGTGATGGAGGAGGAAGTAAAAATAAAATGGAAAAGGATGTCTAAAATGAAGGAAGAAACAAAATGCTAAGTAACGATTATATAAGATGTAGAAAGGTAAGGTTTAATCTCTAAACAATTGGGGAGTTTCTGAAAGCAATTGCTCAGCTTTGTTTGTAGATTGTGCTTAACTTACACTTGTATTCAGAATGTATTTGTATATATTAAAGTACTTGTGGCTTCTGCTTATTTCATGGCCGTCTAGGATACTGATGTCATGTCACTCCTGTCTCCCATATTTATCTCATTCTAGTGTACTTCTGATTATTTCCTCCATTAACTATTGATATGGATAACTTCTTCTGATATATATCGACTTTATTTTGATTTAGGCTGTGATGTCTGCTGATTTTGCCATAGCGCAGTTCCGGTTTCTCGAACGTCTGCTGTTGGTTCATGGCCACTGGTGTTATAGGCGAATATCTATGATGGTGAATTTCTCCTCTCTCTAGGCATTATAAAGGACTTTTATTAAATTCATCATCTATATTCCGAGTAAAGAATTACTCTTTAGATTTTAGTGTGTTGTCAATGTCTTATTTGTGTTCTTATTTTTTAATAAAAGAAGTACAATTCTAGTTCCAGTAGCAGTCTGTCATGCTAAAGGAAATATGACTAACAGCAGTTAATAGTTGACTTATTGACACACTTCTTATTAACACATCTTTTCCTTGCCGAATGAAAGCAGATATTCTACTTCTTCTACAAGAACATTGCTTTTGGGTTCACTCTATTCTGGTTTGAGGCATATGCTTCCTTCTCTGGCCAACCTGCTTATAACGATTGGTACATGTCACTCTACAATGTATTCTTCACTTCTCTTCCTGTGATTGCTCTTGGAGTTTTTGATCAGGATATCTCTGCTCGGCTGTGCCTTCAGGTAAACACAATGCTTAAAGGGCAGCATTACATTCTGTATAACTTCCTAAAATTATAAGAGTGAAACATTGAAAGAAAAAAAAAAATTACACGAAGTGCATGTTTAGTATGTAGTACCGGAAAATCTAGTAAAGTAGACAAGATTTTTGTTTCTTCATCTTCCTTAATACTTATCAATTTTAGTCCATTCTATTTCCTATTGGGATTCTTTGACTTCTATGCTTCATACAAACTAATGAGGATATGATGTTTTCACATGCATTTGACAGTATCCTTTATTATACCAAGAGGGAGTGCATGGCATGCTCTTCAGTTGGATGCATATTCTTGGCTGGATGTTAAATGGTGTTATTAGTTCGATATTCATCTTCTTCTTCACCACCAACTCTGTCCTACATCAGGCTTTCCGTAGAGATGGCCACGTTATTGATTTTGAGGTCCTTGGAGTTATGATGTATACTTGTGTCGTCTGGACTGTGAACTGTCAAATGGCACTATCTATTAACTACTTCACTTGGATCCATCATGTCGTCATCTGGGGTAGCATTGCCTTTTCTTATGTATTTTTACTGGTCTACGGCGCTATGTCGCCTAAAATATCTACAACCGCCTACCAGGTTCTTTTGGAAACCTGCGCTCCAAGTCCCTTTTATTGGATGGCAACACTTCTTGTTGTTGTTTCCACTTTATTACCGAATTTCATGTACAGGGCTTTTCAGATTCAGTTTCAGCCTACGTACCATGACATTATTCAAAGACGAAACTTGGAAGGTTCAGAGACAAACTTGTGTGGAGCTGAGTCACGGAAGAGAACAGATCGCAAGAAGGATAAATGGGTAGACCAAGAACCATTGCTGGCTCAGTAAGTTTAACTTCTGAACATGCGGGCTTGCCCAGTGAGATGGAGACGAAGGTACAGGATAAATGTTTCAAGAATTTAACTTTGAGGCCGTAGGTTATAGTCTCGAGCCTGTTGATGTAGGTTTGCTGGATAGATAGCAGGTATGTATTTCAAATACTAATCACAGCGAATAGGGTAAAAATGGAATTTAGCTAAGAATAGAAACTTTGCAATTTCTGTATTTGGTAGGAGACTTGGAATACCAAGAACCATAGCTAATCTGAATAAACGAATTATTGATCTATATATTTGGATATTCACAGCATCTACTAATAGTTAAGTTTGTATCTTCATTCATGTTTCTTCCAATGTATCAATCACCCTCTTATGTATGGTCTAAATACCCTGGGCAAACGAAAGAGGCATACTGTCACCTTGAAATTGTCTTTAGTGATGTACTCAATTTCTTCAACGGGCAATTGACGATCCACATTGATGGTTTCAGTGTTCAACATTTACATACAACATTCATGGGTTTCATTTCACCATTGATTGGAAAGGTAACAATAGCTGGAACTTGATGGGAGTTCGGCTATAAAAAAGTGGTTTTGATCCCTAAGCCCAACCAGTGAAAATATGTTATAGAATAAAACTATGTGTACACCTCATGGTGTACACAATAGCTTACACCCCTCTCACATGAAGAGGGGTCCACGAATATTTTATTGTGTGTGAGCTCTCTTTCATGTGAGAGGGGTGTAATACATTTGATGATGTATTATGTACATATAGCATGATTGTATATTATACACCATCAATTTTAGAATGTTGAGAGCTTAGAGGTGCCATTACCTGGAACAAAAGGAGTGTTTCTGGAACATCATCAATGGTCGGGGATATGAACTCGATCAATGAGTTTTCGATTTTTCTATCCAATTTGTTTTCATAATTATTTTGGATTGATTTTCAGCTTAACATTTGGTATCAGAGCACCCTTAACCTCTGTCTTGATTTTTACAAACAATCTGAACCAAATCCACTCGTCGAAATTAGTTTTGAAATTAAAATTTAGATTTGTCCATAAAATCATTTTAGCTTGAGGAAAACGACGACTCTGTATTGTTTTCAAAATACGTGTTTTCTTCAATGTTTTAAAAATCGGACCGGATCGATCGATTCAACCGGGAAAACTAGGAACCGGCCTCAAATCCGGTCCGGTCTTCATTGGTTAATCGAATGATAGAAAATCGGTCCAAAAATCATTAACCCAGCTGGTTCAACAATAAACCGGAAAATTGGTCATGATTTTTTTGGGTAAAATTAATTTTAAAAAAATAAAAATAAATATTTTAACTATCTTGATGAGCTCACCTATTATACTAGAGGCCCAAATCAATTTTTTTTATCTAAGTAATGCTCATTTAGCTCCTTTTTAAAGGTGACTCCTCTTGGAATGTTTAAGTAATCTTCCAATGTGGAATACTAGTTTTTTAAAGGACACTCATCTTCCAATATTTTAATGATATTTCAATGTGGGATACTTGTCAATTGTCAAATATTATTTTCATTAAAAATCATAGTCTCAACAAGATTATAATTACAAATTTGAACAAAGTGAATTATTTTGGACATATTAATTGTTAGTTTTTGATGTTATAAAATAAATTACTATAGTAAATATAATCAATAAATATGGATTATATATATTTTTTAAATTGGTAAACTAAAATTAAAAATCAATTTAATTTGTCATACGAGTCGACTCTGGTTCAACCCTTTGACCCTCTTTATTTTTCGGGTTGATGCCTGGACCGATTTTTAAAACATTGGTTTTTTCTACCATATTGGATATTATAAGCATACTTCATTGTAGGGCCATTTAAAACTGATCTGATTTGTTTATTGGCCCATTTACAATGATATGCAAATTGGGCCAAAATTGTAGAAATTATTTGTTGGGCACATACATGTTTGTTGTGCCAAAAAATTGTTGGGTACATGCATGGGAAGAGTTCATAAGTTAGGTGTATTCTTTACACCACTTCAATATTCAGACACAAAGTTTAAAAATATAAACATCAGGTATTTATTTATTAATTAAAAATATTTTATTAATTAAATGTAATAAGGTCACAGTTATGTAATTAATGGTCACAAATTCATAATTATAGGTCACAGATTTATTTACTGGTCACATATCGTCAAATTAATTGATCACAGATTATTTCATGGTCATAAATTAAAATCTGTGTAAGTCACATTATTTCGAGGTCACGTATCATTCAAATTATAGTCACATTTTATCTATGGGTTGACGTAAGTTACAATTTATTGGTCACAAATTATTTTTAGTGACAAACACTTAATATTTAGTCACAAATCAGTCAAATAGTTGGTCACAGATGCCTAAACAGTTGATCACATACGCCTAATTGTTGGTCACAGACATCCCACCCGTTACATACGCATATGAAGCAGCTCCAGTTTCTTCCCATTAATTCCCATAGTTTTTTCCCAAATTTCTGTCGACACATACTGTTTGTGAAAGTCGGTGATTACCAGTGGAATTATCCATATAGGACTCAGATCAACACCTAAATCACAAGACAACTCCAACACCTTACTATCTCAAAGAATCTTGTGCCACAACCACGAAGGAATCTAGGGACAAGCTCCAACGAGGGGAAGCAATAGTCAGTCACCACCACAACCACCACACAACCGCCGCAGTCCACACCACCACAACCACCAATTCAACCCACCACCGCTACCACCTCGCACCACCACCACACCAAAAACCAATAGACCCAACAAACATCGCACCAATAAACTTCCACCACCACACCAAAAACCAACAAACCCAACTCGCGACACTGTTACACTGCCGCCGACCAGCATCGCCGCACAGTACAGCCACGACAACGCCATGACTTCGATGCTCATGTTGACCCGCAACTGCGCTCAGATCGACGCTCAGCAGCAACGACATCGACGCTCGTCGTCCTGCACCCGACGCTAGTCGCGTCACCAGCATTCGTCGCGATGAGGGGAGCGACGATCAGATTTAGGAGCAGTCGGTGCTTTTAGAGAGAAGGCAGAGAGAAAGTGTGTGGGGTAAGGGGAGAGAGTTTTATCTTTTAGGGTTTAAAAATATCGTTTTATAATAATATTTTTAATATTAATAATATATGATAATTAATTGGATACCTGATGTTTGCATAAAAATCTTGTGGCCTAACTTTTGCATTGGAATCTTGAAACACCTAGTGGAGTGTAATTTCCTCTACATGCATTAAATCATTGGGCCAATTTTATATAGTTTAATTCTTGGGCATTTATTTTATACTTATGTGTACTAAATTTTTTGCATATATTAATTATTTATGTTTAGAATAATATATGCAATTTTATGATGAATTAAATTATGAAAAGTTACGGTTATACTCATATTTGGTTTGCATGAGTTAATTATGTTTTAAATTATTTTATACAATTTATAATGCTTATGAGAATATTTTGTGCATTATAATGACATGTTAGTTAATATTGTGCTATTAGACTTATTCTCATATTGAGTTAATCATTTATGCATAAAATAGTTAATGTCTAGTAATTTATATAGTTTTATTTAATTAGGGATTAGCCCCAACATCTTTATTAAATAAAATTATTTATTAAGTTTAGGATCACATAAAGAGTAAAGACGTTAAATTGTAATTAATTATACTTAATATAATAAATTCTATCCCACATGAACTTTTACTATATTTATATAATTAATTAGAACAAAATATCAAATTATTTCATAATATTCTCACATGAATTATGAATGAGTAAATAATTTGATAGTTTTATTATAAAGATTGCTTTAGGATAGTATATTAAATTATTTTCATAATGTACTCAACTATGAATTAAGTGCATAATTTGATAATTCTATTATAAGGAATAAATGAATATGCTTAAATTGAAAATTTAGTCCATAGGCAATTTTTATATCATTATATTCAATTTTAGCATGATTTATATTGGTGAAATATGCAATCTGTTTAATTAAGCCTTAGTTTTAACATAAACATTTTTATTTTAATAGAGCTTCACAATCTATTAATTTCTCTAATATTCATTGCGATAATCTTGAATTAAAAGGTGATAACTATAAAGTATGAAAAGAAAGAATAATTCTCCATTTAGGGCGTATGGACATTGACTGTGCTATTAAGAAAGATGAACCACCTGAAATCATCGATACCGACATTGTAGCAGACATCACTGATGCTTTTAGAAAAATGGGAGCGATCTAATCGTCTCAGTGTGATATTCATAAAGACTAAATTTTTACTGGTATACGTGGTTCCATTGATCAGTATGAGAAGGTCCATGACTTGATAAATGTCATTGATGATCAATTCATCACTTCAGATAAGGCATTAACAAGGACCTTTATAATGAAGTTATCATCTTTAAAGTTTATCAGTGTGAAAGGTGTGCGCGAGCACATCATGCAGATGAGAGACATTATGACTCAACTTAAGAAACTTGATGTTGGGATGTCCAATCCTTCATTGTGTACTATATTTTGAACACTCTACCATAATAGTATGGACCTTTCAAAATCTTGTACAACACATATAAGGATAAATGATTGACCCAACATCTTTAATTAAATAAAATTATTTATTAAGTTTAGGATCACATAAAGAGTAAAGATGTTAAATTGTAATTAATTATACTTAATATAATAAATTCTATCTCACATGAACTTTTACTATATTTATACAATTAATTAGATTAAAATATCAAATTATTTCATAAAGATTGCTTCAGGATAGTATATTAAATTATTTTCATAATGTAATCAACTATGAATTAAGTGCATAATTTGACAATTCTATTATAAGGAATAATTGAATATACTTAAATTAAAATTTTAGTCCATAGGCAATTTTTATGTCATTATATTCAATTTTAGCATGACTTATATTGGTGAAATATGCAATTTGTTTAATTAAGCCTCAGCTTTAACATAAAAAGTTTTATTATAATAGAGCTTCACAACCTGTTAATTTCTCTAATATTTGTTGCGATACTCTTGAATTAAAAGGTGATAACTATAAAGTATGAAAAGAAAGAATAATTCTCCATTTAGGGTGTATGGACATTAACTGTGCTATTAAGAAAGATGAACCACCTGAAATCATCGATACCAGCATTGTAGCAGACATCACTGTTGCTTTATGAAAAATGGGAGCGATCTAATTGTCTCAGTGTGATATTCATAAAGACTAAAATTTTTACTGGTATACGTGGTTCCATTGATCAGTATGAGAAGGTCCATTACTTGATAAATGTCATTGATGATCAATTCATCACTTCAGATAAGGCATTAGCAAGCACCTTTATAATGAAGTTCTCATCTTTAAAATTTATCAGCGTGAAGGGTATGCACGAGCACATCATGCAGATGACTCAACTTAAGAGTCTAGGTGTTGAGATGTCCAATCCTTCATTGTGTATTATATTTTGAACACTCTACCACAACAGTACGGACTTTTCAAAATCTCGTACAACACATATAAGGATAAATGATTGATTAATGAATTAATGACTATGTGTATACAAGAGAAGGGGAGGCTAGTGATGGAAAAAGGTTATAATGTAATGTTGACTACAATCCGTGGGAAGGAGAAGGCTTAAGTCAATTAGAAAGGGAAAGGTAAAAGTGTTACTTCTGTAAAAAGAAGGGACACATGAAGAAAGACTGCGTCAAATTTAAGAAATGGCTTGAGGTTAAATGTAATCCTGATGAGAACCATGTAGCAATGGTGGCTATGAAACCCACAAAAGATTGACAAGAACGCTAACAAGTCAAGGTTTTGAATTTAATCCAAAAACTACGAACCAAACAACCAATAAAATAGAGTTTATCTAACTCTTGATCACCTAATTATTGAATCGCACCTATATTTGTGAACGCCACAAGATTGCTAATCTTGATATGTTAAGCTGAACGCCACAAGAATTGAATTCTTGATGAGTTCGATTTGTTCAATTAAAAACAAAAAAGTGGAAGCAAAACAAGTCTCTCAATTAAGAATCTTCCAAACTACCTGACTTGAATATCTTATGCATCTTCCATCTGCTACCTTGGGACAAATATAACTTCATTTCATGCTTTCCATCTGCTTAACCACTATCCAACCTGAGTATGGGGTATTGATGCTTTACCATGTCATCGTTGAATGTTTCTCCTTCGATCATAAACTTTTTCAATTGCAATGCATTAATTGGATATTCAAAGGTAGATATCTTTTTAAGAAAGTCTTCATGCAACAAATTTTCGAACTCCTGCATCACAAAAATACTCAAATTGGGGTGGGGGGGGGGAATTTGTTAGTTCTCACCACATCACTCTCAGACTCACTCTTTTCTGTATAGAAGCTCACCTTACATTTTTCTTTCCTCTCATAATGCTTTTTTTTTTTTTTATCTCTTATGACTCTACTCGGGTTTTCTCATTCTTAGTCAACTCGTCATTTTCTCTCGAGCTCTCCTTTTGTCTCTTTTCCTCACCCCTCAATTTTATTTGATCTTCATAAACTTGTTGTGGTGTCAAAGGTACAAGTGTAATGGACTTTCCATTTTTGTCAAGACTGTACCTATTCCTAAACCCATCATAGTTCACATTCCTAT
Source organism: Osmanthus fragrans (assembly GCA_019395295.1). Classification (NCBI taxonomy): domain Eukaryota; kingdom Viridiplantae; phylum Streptophyta; class Magnoliopsida; order Lamiales; family Oleaceae; genus Osmanthus; species Osmanthus fragrans. The sequence goes on along the minus strand of CM033351.1, from coordinate 13,447,699 downwards.
CATATTGCCACGGCCTACCCAACCAGATATGCCTAGCATGCATAAGAACAACATCGCACAACACCTCATCCTTATATCGCCCAATTGAAAGGTTCATTAATACCCTCTTATTCACCTTAACATCCCCACAATCATCTAACGACTGTAATTTGTAAGGTTTAGGGTGTTTTGTTGTAATTGATCACGAAAATACCGTTCGATTTAAAACCACCGCAAGTGTACAGTTCGTTACAAGTAATAAAGTGGACTTTTAGAGTCCGGATTGTCGATCCCACAGAGATTGAGTAGTTTAATGTTAATTATCTCGACCTTAACCGAAACAAGATGTGTTTTTATACTAAAGACTAACCAAACTAAATTATAAAAACTACTATGAATGAATTTGGTAAACTAAATGCAAATTATCCTAGAATGCAATATGAAAGGCGAATGCAAATTTTATGAAATTAATATAATAAAAGCGCACTAGGATCCCGAATCACCAAACAAGTTCACTTTTAACCCCTATTTCACAAACTGATGACAGGATGAATTGATTGAAGAATCAATGTTTCTAACTTATCCAACAATCTCTTTCGAGTAGAATTGAACCTATTCTAGCATACCATTTGACTATATTTCTATGACAAATGAAATATACAAGAACGCATAATGTTTTGTAAACACTTAGAGATTCACGCAAAGCATAGCGGTATATTTCTATCCCCTATTGGACCTTATGATGATTTATACATTGTAAAATCTATTTTTCTTCTTTCGAATGCATAAAATAGATCACTTAAACTCACATAATCATATGCATTTAATTATGGAGAAAATAAATTGTATATAAATCATTCAACATCCATCAAACGTGTTAAAATATCAAATTGCAAAATAGAAATTACAAGATCACATTGTGAGGTTCATCGTTCATCTAATACTTGAAAAACTAGCCTAACATGATAGAAGTAAGAAAACAAAAAAAATAGGTTGGAGACGACATCACCTTGTTAATTTTTGAGTTAAATCTTGAATTTTAGGATGAATCTTCTTCTTCTTCTTTGTTGTCTTACTCTCCAATGTGTAGAATATGTCAAAAATATGCGTAGCCCCTGTTTCTGGTCGAGTTTAGGGTTATAAACAAGTCCAAGATCGAGTTTCCATAGGTGTTTAACTTAAAAAAAGAAAACCAGAATTTTCGGGTCAGAAATGAACCAAGCGACCGCATGGTTTGTAAAATTTGCCTCCTGGATTCCCTGAATGTACTTGGGCGACCGCTTGGGATTTGTTCCAAGCAACCGCTTGGAACAACTTTTTTCTCCGCTAGACAGTTTTTGGTATTTTGATCATAACTTTCTCTACTAATATCCGATTGACGTGATTCAAAGTGTATTAGAAAGATAACTCAAAGATCTACAACTTTTATTTAGATATTATCTTCCAATTTGATCGTTTACTATGTCAACAATTGGTCTCAATGTGAGGCTAAAAATCGGTGCATAACTTTTCGATTAGAAATTGATGTGTGATCATACTTTGACGATATTCCATCCCTTTGACGTCTTCTTTCAACCAATTGACTCCTAGTACTCTCAAATCTTCATCGTTTGGGTTGACAAAACTTTTGAATATTTGCACTTTAGTCCTTGAACTTTCATTTTCTTCCATTTTGATCCTTTTTCGCTCGTTTTCACATACTTTTCGTTCCATCCATCAAAATAGTCCTACAAACACAAATTGTATCGAATTAAGCCATATTTCAACACATACATCCACAATTGTCCATGTTTTATGGCCTAAATAAGTGTGTAAAACACACTTATCAGTAATCAAACTTAACCTCTCAACAAGTATAATACTAGTTATATTAGTGCAACAACCCCCATCGATTATTAAACTACATACATTGTTCTCCACATGGTATGTAGTATGAAAGATGTTCTCCCGTTGTTGCTCCTCTTCATCTACCTTGATTTGTGTGTTGAGTACACGCATCACCACAAGTGCTTTTCCTTTTACCGCATGTTCTTCCACTTCGCCACTACTAGCTTCTTCCAGTTCGGGCATCCTACCTCCATCAGTGTCGCTCACTACTTCCCCATTGGCACTCAAGATCATGGCTTGTTTGTTAGGACACTAAGCAATGTGCCCCGATCCCAAGCACTTGAAACACTTGATGTCCCGACTCCTAAAATGTTGTCGTTCCGCCTTTGGTAGGATCTTACTAGTAGCTTCTTCCTTTCCCTTTGGTGGTTTGGTTTTACCAGTTGCAACAGCCACATCACCTCCTTCATCATCCTATTTTGATATCCAAGATGAATCATGACCTGATGGATTTCTTGCTGTCCATTTTCTTCTCAATTATCGTTACACCTTCATAGCCACGTGTAGCATGTCTTCTAATTCCATGTAGTGCTGTAGCTCAACCACATTAGCTATGTCCCTGTTCAAACCATTCAAAAACCTGGCCATAGTAGCCTCTCGATTCTCCTCCACATTCACCCTAATTATCAGCATCTCCATCTCTTTATGGTAGTCCTCCATACTCTTTGATCCCTAATAGAGACTTTGTAGTTTTTTATGAAACTTCCGATAATAATGGTTAGATACGAACCTTCTCCGCATGATTGCCTTTAACTCCTCTCAAGTATTGATTTGTCGCTTCTGATTCCTATGCTCCAATGTCATCACTTGATCCGACTAAGTGATTGCATGGTCAGTGAACTCAAGGGTTGCGATCTTAACCTCATTCTACTCCGAATAGTTGTGGCAATCAAAAATCAACTACACCTTCTTCTCCCACTCTAGGTAAGTCTCTGGATCACTCTTTCCCTTAAATGGTGGAATGAACATTGTGGCCTATGCCTCCATTTACCTCATCTCCAATATCATTCCTACACCGCCTTTCAAATCTAACGCCTTTATTCCTCATTTCAACCTCCATGAATGTATTCTCATCTAGATCACTACCATATTCATACTCATCACGCATTACCACCATAGGCCCCTGCCTACCCTATCTCATTGCATTTGGTTGTCCCCTGTGAAGTTCAGTAAGGATGCATCGAGCCTGTCAAGTCCATCTCCCATATTCCTAAGCACTCTTTCAAACCCCTGAATCACATCTTTAGTCATGTTGACTTGGTTGTTCTGCCTACTTGAATTTGAACCCTCTCCGTCAGACATCCTAAATTCTACAATATTTTCTGCCTTACCAATGTTCGCTTGTATATCACTCAAGTTCGATGATAAGTGCGTTTTACACACTTATTTAGGCCACAAAACATGGCTAATTGTGAACATATATATTGAAATATGGCTTAATTCGGTACAATTTGTGTTTGTAGGACTACATTGATGGATGGAACGAAAAGTATGTGAAAACGAGCGAAAAAAGACCAAAACGGAAGAAAATAAAAGTTCAAGGACTAACGTGCAATTATTCAAAAGTTGTGTCGAACCAAACGATGAAGATTTGAGAGTACTAGGAGTCAATTGGTTGAAAGAAGACGTCAAAGGGATGAAATATCGTCAAAGTATGATTACACATCAATTTCTAAACGAAAAGTTATGCACCGATTTTTAGCCTCACATTGAGACCAATGTTTGACATGGTAAACGATCAAATTGGAAGATGATGTCTGAATCATAGTTTTATCTCTTTGAGTTATCTTTCCAATTCACTTTGAATCACTTCAATCGGACATCCGTAGAAAAGGTTATGATCAAAATACCGAAAGCTGTCCAGCGGAGAAAAAAGTTGTTCCAAGCGGTTGCTTGGAACAAATCCCAAGCGGTCGCCCAAGTACATTCAGGGAATCCAGGAGGCAAATTTTACAAACCAAGCGGTCGTTTGGCTTATAACCAAGCGGTCGCTTGGTTCATTTCTGACCCGAAAATTCTGGTTTCCTTTTTTAAGTTAAACTCTTATGGAAACCAATCTAGGACCCCTTTAAAACCCTAAACACGACCAGAAACCAGGGGACGCCTTATTCTACCAATATTTGACCTATTGAAGAGCAAGAAGAAGGTGAAAAACGAGAAGATTGATTCCAAGATTCGAGATTTCAATTCAAGATCCAATAGGGTGATGTCTTCTTCAATTTATTTTCTTTCTTCTCTTAGTTTTCTTAGTTTTATCATGCTAGGCTAGTTTTTAATGTGCTAGGTGAACAATGAACCATGTAACTTGATATTTTAATTCCTAGTTTTATATATTTGACGTTAAAACGCGTTTTGGATTGATGAATGGTTTATATATATTGATTTGAGTCTACAATTATTATGCATGTGATTGTATGATTTGTTGTGGTTTATTTTATCCATTCGAAAGAGAAAAAATAGATTAGACAAGGTATAAATCATCGTAGGGTCCGATAGGGGATAGAGATATACCGCTATGCTTTACGTGAATCTTTAAGTATTCATAGAACTCCATGCATTTTTGTATATTTTCTCCCGTCATAGAGATATAGTCGGTGTCGTATATGAAAATAGGTTCAAACTTAATCGAAAGAGAGTTTTGAATAAAATAGGAATATTGATTCGTCATAATTCACACGTGTTGCCAAATTGTAGAACTAGGGTTGAAATAGATTATTACATGGGGATTCGCGAACCTAGTACGCCTTTTATTTGATTATTATCTCAACTTTGCATTTAGTTATATTATTGCACGTAGTGAAATTGACATTCATTTAGTTAATTCACTTTTGCACAAGTAGCTTACTAGTTTAGTCACGATTTGTTACAACCACTCAAACACGAATTTTGTTTCGGTTAAGGTCAAATTATATAGAATCAAACTATTAAATCTCTGTGGGAACGATACTTGGACTTCAAAATCCACTTTATTACTTGAAACAAACCGTATACTTGCGGTACTATAAGTCGAACAAGTTTTCGCGTGTCATTCGACTTTTGCCCTCTATTAATCTCACCACTAAGCCTTTTCCACTTAATGCCTCCACTCAAATGATTCAAGAACAATTTCGAACTCAACACTGAATAATACTTATGGAGTCCAATCGGATGAGAGTGAGATTTTGTGAATTGATAGACTTAAGGAATTTTGGATAACTTTTGACTCTTTTTTTCGATCAAAGACTAAAAAAGACGAAAACTATGAAGAACACGAAGAACCAAAAAAAATTGAAGACAAAGACTCAACAAGAAATAAGAAGGGATATACTTGATTTTGGAGCTTGTGCTATGATACCAACTGATGAGAACCACTTAGCAACGGTGGCTACGAAACCCACAAAAGATTGACAACGCAACCCAAGAACGCTAACAAGTCAAGATTTTGTATTTAATCCAAAAACTACGAACCAAACAACCAATAAAATAGAGTTTATCGACCTATTGATTACACAATTATTGAATCGTACCCGAATTTGTGAACGTCACAAGATTGTTAATCTTGATAAGTTCGGTTGAACGCTACAAGAATGAAATTCTTGATAAGTTCGATTTGTTCAATTAAGAACAAAAAAATGGAAGCAAAACAAGTCTCTCAATTTAATCTCAATAATTAAAGTCTGAATACAATGAAAAATAATAATCCTATTTATACTAACCCTAAGAATATGGTAAAAAGGGAATTAAAACTCCTAAAAATATAGAAATTACCAAAAAAAAGAGTTTTAACATAAATAAACTATCTCGTGCAAAAAAGGAAAACTTCGACCAAAAAAAAAAAAAAATGTTCCTTGTGGCCGCATGGTATATTTCTATGCAATCGCATGGATCAAACTTGAGCTCCAGTTTGAGCTCGATTATGGTCTGTGCAAACGCATGAGCTCCAAAGCCATGCGGTTGCATAACTTCACGTTGGCTCTACTTTTGGTTGTTTTGAATCAATTGCCCTGATTGCTTTTGACCCTCGCTCCCTTCATAAAACTTGGTCTTTGGTGTGTCAACTCCAACCTTACGTACTCCATGGCCCGAACCATTAATTGTGTGGCTTATATTAACCCCTTGAAGGCTTGAACCCGGTTTAGGACTCTTCCCAACATTCGCCAAACTCTCGATAATTTGTGGTGCATCCCCCATCACATCAAATCCAATCTCGTTTGTTTCTTATGAATCTAATTTGGTTAATGTAAATATTAACACCCGGTGGATTGACTTGCAATTCCTATTGCAAACTCCTTGCTAGATATACAAAACTTAAGAAAGCTAGTAGAAAGTGAGCATAATATTTTATCCGAAAACAAGATAGGCTCACATGTAGAAGCTATAGGAACATGCGTTTTAAGTAGTAACTTTGATTTGAAATTAAATAGGGCCTTTTATGTTCTAATTTTTTCACGAAACTTGATTTCCATTTCGAGACTTGTATATTTGGGATAGTCAATTTTTCAAACACCTCATTTAATTTATTATATAATTCTGATTGTATTGGGAATGATATTTTGTTTGATAGTCTTTATTGTATTAATTTACAAAACAATCACTCATAGTTCAATGCGTGCTCAAATTGGTACTAAACAGTGTAATATTAACGAAAACTCATTTATGTTGTAGCATCGGAGATTATGACATATCTCTATGGAAATAATTAAAATATTAGTAAATGATTGGGTACTTAGTACTCTAAATTATAGTGATTTTGAAATATGTGTGGATTGCATTTAAGGAAAGTAGACCAACAAGTCCAAGAAAGGTGCAATAGGAGTTTGGACATATTAGAAATCATACATATTGAAATATTTAGTCCAGATATGTACTCACATGGTCGAACATATTTCATCACATTTGTTGGTAATTATTCGCGATATTTGGATCTCTACTTGTTTCATAAAAAGAACGAAGCATTGGATGTCTTTAAAATCTTTAAGGCTGAAGTAGAGAAACAATGCGATAAATTAGATTAAGATCAAAAGATCAAAAGATCAAATAGAAGTGGGGAATATTACGATAGATACACAGAGGACATACAAGCACTTGGTTCGTTCATTAAGTTTCTTCAATAGCATAAGATAGTTGCCCAATACACCATGCTTGGTTCACCGAATCAGAATGGTGTGACAGAAAGAAGAAATGAACATTATTGGACATGGTGGAGAGCATGCTTAGTAGCTCCAATCTTCCTAAATCTTTGTGGACTAAAGAACTTAAGACGTCAGTGCATATATTAAATCGAGTTCCAACTAAGATTGTCCCAAAGACACTATCCAAATTATTGAAAGGTTGAAAATCAAGTTTGCAACATATGTGCATTTGGGAATGCCTGTCTGAAGTGAGGATATATACTCCACAAGAGAAGAAGTTGGACCCAAGGACCATTATTGGGTATTTCATTGTATATAACAAAATGTTTAAAATGTGTAAATTTTATTCTCCATCTCACAATATTAGGATTGTAGAATCAAGAAACGTTAAGTTTCTTAAGAATGACTTGATAAGTCGGAGCGATCAAACCAGGAACAAAGTTTCTGAGTGTGATCATTTAGAATCTCAACCTTCTACCTCAGGTCACAGATGAGACATAGTTCACAGCACCCCTCAGTGCAAACATGTGTTGAAGAACCAATCATTGAAATCCCTCAAGTTGCTGACAATGTTCAAATAGGTCAAATAGTTTAGGAATTACCAGAGCCTCTTGAACAAATAATTGAACTACAAAATTCTCAGAAATATAATGGTACAACATTAAGAAGATCTACTAGAACAAAAAATTTAGCAATTCCTAGTGATTATGAGGTGTATCCTTAAGAACCTGACCATAGTATTGGAGCTGAAAATGATCCCGAATCAATTTCACAAGCCATGAGTTGTAAATAGTCAGAATTACGGTACAATGTCGTGAAGGAAGAGATGAATTCCATGAAGAGTAATAGTGTCTGGGATCTTGTTGAGCTGCCTAGTGATGTCAAAGCTATTTGCTGTAAATGGGTCTTTAAGAAAAAATAGAGACTTAATAGCAACATAGGAAATATAAGGCGAGACTTGTTACTATGGAATTCACTCAAAATGAGGGAATTGATTATATTGAGATCTTCTCTCATGTATCCAAGAAATATTCTCTATGCATTATTTTGGCATTAGTAACCCATTTTGACCTCGAGCCACAACAAATGGACGTTAAAAAAAGCATTTCTCAATGGTGATTTAGGGGAGGTTTATATGAAATAACCTAAAGGATTCTACTCTAATGATGATGATCACTTAGTTTGTAAGCTTAAGAACTCTATATACAGTCTAAAACAAACATCCCATCAATGATACTATAAATTTTATGGAGTAATTTTTTCATTTAGATTTATTGAAAATATCATGAATCAATGTATATACCAGACAAGTAGTGGGAGTAAGATTTGTTTTCTTGTTTTATACGTAAATGACATTTTACTTGTAATCAATGATAAGGGTTTGTTGCATGAGATGAAACAATACATCTCTAAACATTTCGACACGAAGGATATGTGTGAGACATCTTATTTCATTGACATTGAGATTCATAGAGACAGATTATGAGGGATCTTAAGTCTGTCATAGGAAATCTATATCAATAAGATTTTAGAGAGATTCCAGATAAAGGATTGTTCACCAAGTGTAGCTTCCATTGTGAATGGTGATAGGTTCAGTTTAAACCAATGCCCAAAAATGATTTAGAAATGGAACAAATGAAGAACATTCCAATGCTTTCGCTGTCGAAAGCCTAATGTATTCTTAGGTCTACAAATGTCTCGACATTACATTTGTATAGGAATGTTAGGACGATATCAGAGTAATCCAGGTATAAACCACTAAAGAGCAGCAAAGAAAGTAGTGGGTACTTTCAAGAAACAAAAAATTACATGTTTATGTATAAACGAACGGATAATCTGGAAGTGATTGGATATTCAGATTCAAACTTTGGTGGCTGTGTCGATTCATGCAAATCAATATCTGGGTATATTTTTATGATAGCTGGTGGAGTTGTGCCACGAAGGAGTTCCAAGCAAACCTTGACCACTATTTCTACCATGGAAGCCGAGTTCATTTTCTATTTTGAGGCTACTTCACATGGTCTATGGATCAAAAGTTTCATACCCGAGCTTAGAGTTATGGACTTCATTTCTAGGCCATTAAGAATTTGTTGCGATAATTCAACTGCAGTCTTTATGGCTAAGATCAACAAAAGTGGTGTCAAAGTAAATATATCGATATTAAGTATTTAGACATAATAGAACGTATTCAAGAGAAGAAAGTGGTCATTGAGCACGTAAGAAATTATTTTTTGAGGAACTAAATACATTATAATACATGAAAGATGATGCTCCTTATTACAGGACTCATCGTCACGATACATGTGTTTCTTTCTTAAGAAGGACAATCGATGAGATTAAGTTGAGACATTAGGTTGAATGTAGGGACCAAGTGGGAGAATGTAATCAATCCATTCATTCTGGTTTCTTCAACGGGCAATTGATGGTCCACATTCATGGTTTCAATTTTCAACATTTACATACAGCCTTTATGGGTTTCATTTCATCATTGATTACAAAGGTAAGAGTAGCCAGAACTCGATGGGAGTTTGGCTATAAAAAATGAGTTTGGTCCCTAAGCTCAACTGCTGAAAATATATTATACACTATTAATTTCAGAATGTTGAAAGCTTGGAAATGCCATTACTTGGAACAAATAAGTGCTTCTGGAACAACATCAATGGCTAGGGGTTATGAACTCGATCCATGAGTTTTCGATTTTTCTATCCAATTTGTTTCCACATAATTGATTTGGATCGATTTTCAGTCTAACATTAGAATTATGGTACTCTAAGAGGTTTGTGAATGTATATGCAAAATTTTCAAGACAGATCAAAATGAATTAAGAGTTCATGTTGTAGGAGTTCGTTGGGAACAAAGGTAATGTTGATGGAAGATAGGATTGACAAATGATTAGTGTGTATTACACTGTTATTTAGGTCCTAACACTAGGGTAAAATTAGATAAAGTGAGTGATTTTTATCCACTTCGTATTGTTTTTTAATTTTGTAGGAGAAAACCCAAATTTATAGTTAATTGGAACAAAAGAAAGTGATTTGGGCATTATGAGAGTCAACAAATGATGATTTGAGAAGGCTAGGAATTTGCGGGACTCCATTGGACGGAATTTAAAGTCAATTGGATGATTTCATAAAGTTTGAGGAGTAAAATGATAGAACTCGAAATTTTAAAGACCAAAATTGACGATTTCAGAAGTTGAAGGACCTAAATGTTGCAAGCAGAAAGAGTAGATTGTGCAACAAATAATAAAATGCCTTCGAGGTCGCGATTACTGTTCGACTTTGAGGTTTTGCATATTTCCGCATTTTAGAACACTAGTTTGAGGTCACAAAGTTGATTGAACTTTGATATCCGAATCACTACTGGTCGTGAATGGGCCAGAATGGCTAGTGGGTGATCGAGGCCACAAATTGTTTGAGAATTACAGTTTGAAGCATCAAAATGCCCGTTAAGGACATGACTTCGGTGGTTCAATCTTAATATAGAAACATGATTTTTGTGGATTCGGCTCCAAGTTAGGCGTGATTGTGAATAAGAGCTTCCAAAGACCCAGACCCCCCCCCCCCAATACACACACACACACACACATACATATACATATATATATATATATATATATATATATATATATATATACATATACATACATACATATACATATATACCACATCCTAGAATTCAATTGAAAGACACCATGATTCATCATCTCGGGGAAAATAAAGAGAAGATCGAAGATCCAAGCTTAAAATTTTTCGGATTTATTAAGGTTGAAGATAACGATTGAAGAGATATATTCCACTATTTTTTGATTTCAATGTCAACTTCTTCTTGTTGTATTTCTTTATCAGGTTTCTCGACTGTATTATTTGTTAGGATGAACAATGTAATTAATTGACTTCTATTCATGATTTAATTCATTATTTTGAATCTTTATTTTATAAAATTGTTTGGATTGATTTGATTAATTTAACTTTAGGCTTGAGAACAACATTTAAATCACATGATATTTGTATACATGTTTGACGAGATATTGCATCCCATACTACACAATCTTATTTTTCATGAATTTGTTATTATATCGAGAGATTACTACTTCTTTATGCGGTTATCGTAAGTTTTTATGTATCACTTTTATCAAATTATTAATCGAGAAATGAAAATTTGATATTTAGGGGTGTAATAATTAGTACTCGAGAAACGAACAATAATATTTTATTTTAAATTTCTTGACCATAAACACAATAACTGAACCAAAATAAAAATTTGAACGTGTAGGGTTAATTCGTGTAACCAGGACTCTGACTATTTCCTTAATTAATTTTGACCTTATTATTTATTCTTTTCAGTATTATTAGATGGCTTACTTAGTTGTTAATTAAAAGTTTAAACTCAAAACAAAAACTCTTGAATCTGTGTTCTTGTAAGGGTTAATTTTAATTAAAGTGCGATATATAATAAATCACCGTGTGACGATACTTTACTCATCATTTATTACTTGTATACGACATTGTCCACTTGCAGCTATTTCGCAACAAGTTTTTAGTATCGTTGTGGGAAAATATCTTATTTTATTTGCGATAGTTAGTATTGTCTCCTAACATTTTTTTTTTTCTTTCCATTGTTTCAGGTTTGCGCCGATGCATGCATTATTTGAAAAGTCTTGATCTAGAAGTTATCGATCCAAAATTGAGTAAACTTTCAGGCAGAGATGTAAGAACAACAAGAAACGCAAGAGAACAACGTGACTTGTATTGTTATATATACAACTCGAAAGAGTACTCTATATATATTTCATACTATATTTATATAGTTTTGACAACTTGATGCCTCGTTCTTCTCTCAGTCCATAAAAAGAGAACAAACTGTGAATTATAAGAGTTTTATATTGGAATCATAGAGTGTCGAAAGTACTGCACGAAGAGAAGACAACGATTTTCAAACCTATCTTAGGCCAGCATTTTTAACTCTCTTCTCAATTTTGTGCTATTTAATTTGTTGTTTTAATTGACATTTTATTACACAGATCACTTATTTTTCTCTAACACATATTTACATATTTAATAACCATGTTCCCAATCATACCGCGAGTAAACCACCTGCTGGACTTGTCCGGGATGCGGGGCCGGCTACGTTTCAATTACCCTTTTGAAATAAAACTACACCATTCTCATTGATCCATTTCTGCCTCTGTAAGGCCCAATCGAAGTTTCAAATAGGATCGATTATCAGAAATCACAAAGTAATTGCAGAAACATACAATCATAAAACTGAACACAAGATTTTTCACCCCGTAGGGTCCGGATGTTCAGTCACAAAGGACCTAATCACCACGTTGAGCATCCACGAAGGATATAGCTCTAGATCCACTAAGAATCAACCAAGAAGTTACAAATGTTCGAAGAAACCAACGGTTTCTTCGTATTGCTTTCGCCTCAAACACCAAGAACTGTAACCACACAGATCAACCCTAATCTATACACACTTATACAGATTTCACAAAGAAATGGTTGACAAGAACACTAAGACAGATTACAGAGAGTCACAAAGAGCACAAACCCTAGTCTAAGCGTTTTAGAGAGAGAATGAACAGAGAGACGGAAAGCTCGAGAGAATAATGAATAAACTCGAAAGGTCTTCAACATTTAAGGGACAGATCTCAATCAGTTCCAATCAGTTATGATCCAAGGGTAGAGAATCATCCACATCTAGGGCTGATAACTCTTCAACCCGTGAGGCCCCAAAGATACCCGGTTACACACTAAGGTCCAACTCCAATTAGTAGGAATGGCCCAGCCCAAAAGTATAGTGAGGCAGTCCATTTAATTAACAATCTCCACCTTGCTGAACTATACTTGGACTTCTTTTAATGGATCTAGAACATGCTACACTTACTTCGCTTCATTTGCTCTAAAGCACCTTTGTCCCCAAATCTGAAGGATTGTATTCTGTAGGAATTTTAACTAACCTAATCAATCCTTTTTCAACCATATTTCTCACAAAATGAAATTTGATATCTATATGTTTTGTTCTATCATGATACACAGGATTTTTACTAAGATGGATGGCACTTTGGTTATCAGTGTATATATCAACAGAATCATCAGCAAAACCAATTTCATTTAGTAAACCTTTCAGCCACATACATTCTTTTACAGCATCACATGCAGCAATATATTCAGCTTCAGTAGAAGATAAAGCAACTAATTTTTGTAATTGGGACTTCCAGCTAATGCAACCATCACACAAAGTGAAAATATATGAGGATGTGGATCTCCTATTATCTAAGTCACCAGCGAAGTCAGAGTCAGTGTAACCTTTCAACTTTATACCTTCTTTACTTCTTTTAAATTGTAGACCTAACTCAGATGAATTCTTTAAGTATCTAAGCATCCATTTTACAGCCAACCAGTGATTTTCCCCTGGATTTGCCATGAATCTACTTAAGATGCTAATACCGTGGGCCAGATCAGGTCTAGTGCAGACCATAAGGTACATTATAGACCCTATTGTATTTGCATAAGGAATATTATCCATTCTTCTGAATTCATCTTCATTTTTAGGTGATTGTTCACTAGTCAATTTGAAATGATTTGCAATAGGTAAAGTCACAGGTTTACACTCAAGCATAGAAAATTTTTCAAGTATTTTCTTCACATAGGAACATTGTTTTAACATCAAAATGCAATTATCCCTATCTCTAGTTATTTCCATTCCAAGAATCCTTTTAGCTTGACCCAAATCTTTCATTTCAAATTCTGATTTCAACTTAGACTTAATAGAATCAATTTCAGATCTATCATGACAAGCAAGCAACATATCATCTACATATAGAAGCAAGTACACAGATTCAGGTCCTCCTGACCCTTTGAAAAAGAAGCAAGAATCATAATTGCTTCTTATAAAACCCAATTTTTGAACATAAGTATTAAATTTGATGTACCACTGCCTGGGGACTTGTTTCAGCCCATACAAAGATTTTTTCAACAAACAGACCTTTTCATTTTTGGAATTTTTCTCAAAACCTAATGGCTGATTCATATATATAATCTCATTTAAATCACCATTAAGAAAAGCTGTTTTAACATCAAGTTGATCCAATTCCCAATTAAAGTAAGTGGTGAGAGCTAACAGAATTCTTATAGAGGTATATTTAGCAACAGGTGAAAAAATTTCATTATAGTCAACTCCTTCCTTTTGAGTAAACCCTTTAGCAACAAGTCTAGCTTTATATCTCTTATTTTCTGAATCAAAATCCCCTTGTTTTATTTTATAAATCCACTTACAATCCACAACCTTTTGATTTTTAGGTTTATCAACCAAAATCCAGGTTCCATTTTTAATAAGAGAATCCATTTCTTCATTCATAGCATCTTTCCAGAGTTTAGAGTCAGAACAATTTATGGCATCATTAAAAGAAATAGGTTCTGAGCACACAGAGTCAAGAGCAGAAAATAAGGTAACGAATTCATCATTGTTGAATCTAGTTGACGGTCTTATTTCTCTCCTTTCTCTATCTCTAGTAAGTTGGTAGTTAGTAAGAGAATGGTCAGGGGCATCACACTCATTTTCAGATTCAGTGGGATCATAATTTGGATCAGTTTGGGTAGACTCCACCTCAATAGGATCATTATGAACATCAGCATTTTCAGATCCATTTTCCAGGACAGTTTCTTTAACAGATGTATTTTCAAGAGCTTTTTGATTTGATGATTCATAACAGGGCATGTCATTCTCATTAAAAATGACATTTCTGCTAACAATAACTTTGAAACCATTTTGACATTTGACCCACAGCCTGTACCCTTTAGTATTTTCCCCATACCCCAGAAAAACACATTTTTGGGACCTTGGTTCAAGCTTACCTTCACTTTGATGTGATAAGCAGTGCAACCAAAGACCTTCAAGCTATTGTAATCAGGTATTTTTCCAGACCACAGTTTTTCAGGAACTTGTAAATCAATGGCACTAGAAGGACTCCTATTTATAAGGTAAGTGGCAGTTTTTAGGGCTTCCCCCCAAAAGAACTTAGGAAGACCAGAACTGTAAAGCATACATCTTACTTTTTCTAAGAGATATCTATTCATTCTTTCAGCAACACCATTTTGCTGAGGTGTGTATGTTACAGTTCTGTGTCTTAAGATTCCAAAATCTTTACAAAAGGAATCAAATTCGGAGTTACAGAACTCAAGACCATTATCAGTCCTTAGTGCTTTGATTTTCTTGTTGGTTTGGTTCTCAATCAACAGTTTCCATTGTTTAAAAACTTTAAAAGTATCAGATTTATGTTTTAACAGAAAGGTCCAAATTTTTCTTGAAAAATCATCAACAATAAGTAAATAGAACCTAAATCCACTTAGGGTATTTACAGATGCTGGACCCCAAAGGTCAGCATGTAAATAGTCCAAAATTGAACTAGATTTATGAGTTCCAGTTTTAAACGGTAACCTTTTCTGTTTTCCCAAAATACAGTTTTCACAAAAATCTAACTGTTTGATTTTATCTTTACCAAAACAACCAAGTTTATTCAGGATGGTAAGACCTTTTTCTGAAATGTGACCAAGTCTTTTATGCCATATCAAAGACTTATCAGAATCAAGGTTTAAAGCTGCGGTGCAGTGATGAATAATAGGATCAGCCTGCACAGTATAGATCCCATTTAATTTTGGTGAAGTAAGAACAGTTTCATTTTCTTGTTTAAGACTTAATAGCCCTTTATGAATCATTATACTGTAATTGTCATCCAATTGACCTAGAGAGATTAGATTTCTTTTAAGCTCAGGAATATATCTACATTTATCAAGTTCAAGATTGTAGTTGTTTATCAGAAGTCTGATTTTTCCAATGCCTTTTATAGGACAACTCATGTCATTTCCCATTTGAATATGCCCTTCACTAAGATCAACAAATTCAGAAAAATATTCTTTATTAGGACACATATGGAAGGTGCATCCAGAATCAAGGACCCATTCTTTTGGATCCCTTTCAGTAGTATTCACAAGAACAACTCCTTGAATGTCAGGCTCATGTTTACAGGCTAGAGCAGCATGACCTTCAATGTTGTTTTTGTCTTTCATATCAGAGATTTTCTTAAAACAATCTTTGATAACATGTCCTGTTTTACCACAGTAATAACATTTTCTGATCTGATTATTGAATTTCATATGGCTTTTGTTCTTTTCTTTGAATCTGGAATTCTGGAATTTGGTTTTCTTATGAGGATTGAAATTGAATGAGGGTTGCTTCTTATTAGGATTCCACCTTTCCTTTATGTGCAACCCTTCCCCATATTTAGAATCTTTCGATTCAACTTTCAGCTCAAGATCTTTATTTCTTAAGGCTGCAGTTATAATATCAACAGTGAGATCCTGACCCCCATACTCTAAGGCATTTCTGATGTCTTTATATTTGTCACTAAGGGAATTCATAAGACCAACAACTTGTTGATCATTAGAAATTTTCTCATCACAGTTTTCTAAATCCTGAATCAATTTTGTGAATCTGTCAAGGTTCTTTTCCAAATCAGATGAGGGATCAAATCTAAAATTGTAGAACAGCCTTAGAAGATAACATTTATTTGGCATAGTTTTGGTCAGATATTGTGATTCTAACTTGGTCCATAAGGCCTGTGCAGAGGTGGTTTCACCTATTTTTCTAATCACATTATTGGACAGATGCAAGAAGATGGAACTCCATGCAGTGTCATCTAATTCCTGCCTTCTATAGGCACTGGTTTCTGCAGCCCATTGACCATCAAGGGCTGCAGCACACCTCTGCTGAAGAAGGATGGCCCTCATCTTCTGGCGCCAGAGACAGAAGTCTCCAGTGCCATTCCATGTCTCAAGTTCGAATTTATGTGAAGTGGACATGATGACAGATTAAAATTCACAGTAGCAAAAAATGCAGCACACAGCAAAATTATACTCCAGGGAGATTATTTTTGTCAGATTGATCAAGAAGAGAAACTGCAGTGGAGAGATACTATGATAGTAACAGGTATATCTACTTATCAATGCAGATAACAAGTTAGGCAATCACAGATTAGAAGAGCAGTATAGTTATAGTTTTTGAATAAAGGTTTAAGGGGTGACAACCCGTTAACCCACTACTCCCTCAGATTCCCAGACCCTCGCAGGAGGTCTTGGACAAAGGAAAGCAATGGAGAGTTGATTACCTTAACAACCAGTTTCAAGAACCTTAATGGAGCTATACAATTTAAAGGAGGGGGTTCAGAGAAGATACCGTATTTGAAACTTAAAGTTTCAGTATGTTGAACGCTATGTAAGAATACCAGAATCGTCCCAAATAATCCAGGCAGAAAGCAAACCAGCAACGAGTTACCACGACTCAGTTGAACTCAGTAGTGAGTCACAGTCACGACCACAAATCGGAGTGAGTTAATCCAACTCGCCAGACTCAGCACGAGTTAAGAGGCAGAATCACTGAGACTCACTGTAAACACACGATTCACTAGCCTATAGAACGAGTTGAGGCGAGTTCAACAAAAAAAAATTCTCACGAAGAAAACCACTCGATAGCCAAAGAACCCTAATCTGCCTAAGGAACAATCAGATCAGACGAAGCCCTTACACAGAGGCAAAGCTCTGATACCACTTGTAAGGCCCAATCGAAGTTTCAAATAGGATCGATTATCAGAAATCACAAAGTAATTGCAGAAACATACAATCATAAAACTGAACACAAGATTTTTCACCCCGTAGGGTCCGGATGTTCAGTCACAAAGGACCTAATCACCACGTTGAGCATCCACGAAGGATATAGCTCTAGATCCACTAAGAATCAACCAAGAAGTTACAAATGTTCGAAGAAACCAACGGTTTCTTCGTATTGCTTTCGCCTCAAACACCAAGAACTGTAACCACACAGATCAACCCTAATCTATACACACTTATACAGATTTCACAAAGAAATGGTTGACAAGAACACTAAGACAGATTACAGAGAGTCACAAAGAGCACAAACCCTAGTCTAAGCGTTTTAGAGAGAGAATGAACAGAGAGACGGAAAGCTCGAGAGAATAATGAATAAACTCGAAAGGTCTTCAACATTTAAGGGACAGATCTCAATCAGTTCCAATCAGTTATGATCCAAGGGTAGAGAATCATCCACATCTAGGGCTGATAACTCTTCAACCCGTGAGGCCCCAAAGATACCCGGTTACACACTAAGGTCCAACTCCAATTAGTAGGAATGCCCCAGCCCAAAAGTATAGTGAGGCAGTCCATTTAATTAACAGCCTCCATCAATGGAACTGAAAATCCGGACTGTTCTTCGCTAACTGTGTGCTTCCTTTACATCACTTGTAAATAATGACTAAGAGGTAAATAAATAGATAAATCCTTTTTAACTCATTTAGAGTTTGAGCTATTATACGAGGTAGTTGAACTAACTAGTATGAGAATGGACAAAAGTCTCGTGTTCAAGTCTTATTTTAAATAAACATGTCAATTCTTTGATAGAATTGTTAAACGAGATACATCAACACCCTTGCAGGGTTTATTTGCACATAATTATGAACATCTTCAACAATGGGTTAAATTTACCAATAGTCATCCCACTTTAAATTTAGTGTCATCATAACCAATCAATTTGATTTTCTTTCATCATGGTCACGTAACTCTATACTTAGTGTTACTATGACCACTCAATTTCATGTAACATTTCACCCCAATTTCCTTTCACTATTTTCAAGAATTTTAAAAGGGATAAAATGATAACTTTGCATTTATATATATAAAACAAATTTTTAAAAATTAGCTTTTTTAAAAAAGTTTTTATTTTTCTAAGTAACGTTTTTTTTAAAAATAAGTTTTATTTTATTTTAAAAAAGTTTTTTTTTTTTTTTTTTAAAAAAAATTTAGTATATATATAATATATATATAATGTAAAGTTGTTGTTTTACCCCTTTAAAATTAGTGAATGGTAAAAAGAAGTTTGGTAGTCATGGTGAAATGTTTTATAAAATTGAATGATCATGGTGAAATAAAATCAAATTCAGTAGCCATGGTGACATTAATTATAAAGATGGATGACCATGATGAAATAAAATCAAATTGCGTGATCATTGTGACATTAAATATAAAGTTTGATGACTATTAATGTATTTAACCCCTTCAACAATTGTTTCTACTCATTATTGAAAGAGCTACATCGACTACAGAAGATCAATTGGCATCATTTCACCCGAAATTGGTACATTCCCACTTAAAAAATCATCTCTATTTTTTTTCTCGGAACTAAACACGATTGACTAATTCCCTTTTGACTTATTTTTCCAGCTTCATTTCTTCCTATTGCCTAACATCATCTTCATGCTGGGTCTCTGTCTTCATTGCTATCCCCATATATAATTATTTTCCACAACTGAGTCTTTGTCACCTACCACCACATAATAGACTGGACATCTTAAGATTATTGTTTGTCTACAAAAAAAAGAAAAAAAAAAAGATTATTTTCTAGTGTGAACTTACGATGTGATTCCCGTAACTAGACGACTATATTAAGAAGTGATAAATGACCAACCCCACAAAAAAAATTAAAAAATTATAATATGAATATATTATAATATGAATATATTGAAATAATATATATTTATTAAAAAATAAAATAAAATCTAAACGAACAACTGAATGATGACTATATCATTCACGCTTGCAAACTTCTACTAAATTAAAAAGAAAAACATTTTCTGGGTCAATTAGTTTCGAGAATGTTGATTGCTTGGGCCATGAAATTTCACTGTAAATGTGATAGGCTGTTGTTCGGTTTTGATACCCAATGATTCTCGGGTCAACAACCAAGTACAAATGCTTGACCCAAAAACAATGTGGATCGTTGAAAGTAGTTTAAGAAATTAATGCTATTTAATCTTGGCACATTCAATCCTTTTATTGGACCAACTAAAGCCTAAGCTATTCCTATATATATATACATACATACATATGTGTGTGTGTGTGTGTTGTTTTTCACCTAACCGTTTTGTGTGTGTGATTTGCCTATGAAATTAGAGAAAACGTGGCTGCCTTCTTGCTGTGAAAAAGGGCTGCCTTGTGGAGAGAAAAACCTGAGACTTTCTTTGTGTATTTGGCCTCATCTTTGTGTCTTCATCCATTGTCTTTCTCATGCCTTTGTGACCTACAAATCTAGTGGTGTCAAGATGGGTGGGCCGCGTCAGGCCCGCTCGTAGTCGAATCGGCCCGTGAATCGGCCCGCGAATCGAGCGGGTCGATTCACGGGCCGAAATTTTTATTCAGCGGTCCGGGCCGGGTTTGGGGGAAATCGGCCCGCGGTTAATGTGGGCCTATATTTTAAAAAAAAAAATTTTTTTACCACTAATCTTTGAAAAAAAAAAATAAAAAAGTTTGTGCGGTCCGGGCCGGGCTGCTACATTTTTTGGTTGTCCGGGTCGAACCGGCCCGTAAGCCCGGATAATGCGGGCTTTTTTCGTTCATGGGTCGATCCGGATCGAAAACTTCGTGGTCCGGGCCGGGCCGGCCCGCCCATTTTGCCACCACTATACAAATCAACGCCGTTATCTTGTCTTTTGTGGGTAAGATTGAAAAGCAACCAAGGTGAATATATTGGTTGTGGGTTGGAGTCATTTCGATTGATTGTTTGGTAGAGAAATGTAACGTGAAACTGAGCCTGAAAATCACTGTTTCGAAAATCTTGGAGTGAGTTTCCTCGACAATCGCTGTCATGTTGCTGCGACAGTGAAGGGTGGATTTTACTTGACGGAAAACCGAAGAAAAGTTCATGATTTCATAGAAATTTTTGCTTATTTTGACTTCTAATTAATTAATTAATTTTTCCTTAGAAAATGTTGCAGAAAATGTAATTGAATTATAAGATTGGAAATCTTGTAAATGTTGAATGTGACAAAGGAATTTTGGAAGAATTCGAACAAAGTTTCACATCAATTAGACATGAAGTAAATAATGAGGTATGTGGAATTCGGGCTATTTTAATCAGTTGCTTTCAAGGCGGTTGTGAACACATAGAAGGACTATGACTAAATTTACCTTCAATGTTGTAAGAATTTTATCACATATAGTCGTCTCCATGATAATGTAGGATCGAGCTTGGTCCATTATCACCACTGCTTCAGGAGTCGATTGGTTTGTGAAAATTACTAGCTGGTTTCCAAATAAGTCTTCTGTTTTCTGGTCTAGTGAAGCTCGACCGCTGCTACCCTCCAACAAGGGAAGGTGGTCAAGCTTGACTATCCTTCAACAACAACACGACAAATGCAATGCACTCTATATTATCTAGAATCAAGACTGAAAATTTACCATAAATCCATTAACTTGAGTCCATCTCCGTGTCAAGCATGCTCCCGTATTAATTTCTTGCAAAACAATGGGTTGCGTTATTTTATTTTCTAATAAAGTTGATTAGTTATATATTGAATTTATTATAATTTGTTTATGTTTGCTATGAGTTAATTTCTGAGCTCCTTTTCCTTTTCCTGATCCAGTTACTGAGCATATTATTGCATTTTATTGGATAGATTTTTGTACTGCACTTGAATTTAATATGTTTAATTGTGTTTACTGTTATAACTTGGGAATTTGATACCATGGCCAAGGTGTGGATTTTTAGAGCTTCACAAAGAAATTTGTGACTATGCTAACAAGAATTGTAATTTTAGTTGCATTTATTTGTGTTATAGTTACTTGGACCGTACAAACTCAGGTTTTTGTGGTCTTTTTCAGTAGGCTCTGGACATACCTGCATTGCAAGATGACTTCTACATGAATCTCGTAGGTGGTCTTCGTTAAGCAAATTGTTGTCAAACAACCTCTCAGACTATGATGTAACTCGATATGATTTTTCTCAGTCGGCATTAACCAATCGATTTTTCTCAGTCGACATAAAATCATTTGGGTCATTTGAAGCAACCTATTTTTATTAGTTTGCTTACGACCCGTTTCTCAGCTCCTTGGATGGCTTACAGTGAATGGCCTCACTTGACCACCTATTGGGCTTTACCCACTTTTACACCCTAATAACAACTTATATATGTGTTGCTTTCTTGGCCGTGTTGTGTGTTATTGCATTATTTCTCTCTTTGGTGAAACACAGCGCCTCGCTTCGTGTTCTCTTCTTCGTGCCTTTTCTTTTCCAATTTCTTTGGCCTTTGTGGCTGCAATAACATCTCTATTGTGTGTTCTAAATGGGCATTCTTCAACCAATTGGAGTTTGGAGCTCTTTCTTGGTTTGTTGGTTTCGGTCTCAACTTGTTAGAGGTTTTGATTGAATTAGAGGATACCGAGCTCGAAAAATTCTTGGTGATCTCTCATTTCACATCAACATCTGGTATTAGAGCTTGTAGTGAGTTTTTCAGATCCAAAAATCGTACAAAAATTGATTTTTCAAAGTTGACCAGAGTTAAAAACTTTGATTCCAACCAAATCAATCACCGACAGGAGACTAGACCCAGACTCAACAAGTGGATGCGCTCATTCCTGCGTGGCCGCGACGATGGTGGTAGCGAATCTTGAGAAGTTTTCTTCAAACAGGTTGTTCGTATTATTTTTCTGAACGTACTTATATTGTTAATTTCGGGTTTCAAGTTATACAAAAAAAATTGGGCGATTTTGCCCTTGAACAGTCGACCTGCGATCATTGTCAATCGCGTTGGTACATTTTCTAAAACTTTAGGGCAAATAGGGGTGACCCTAAAGCAACAGATTCACATCTCTCAATTTTGCGAACCTTCAGACGTGGTCCGCTCTGGTAAATTGACTTATCCTAGTTAAATTTTAGCATTAACGTGTCATCATGTGGGGCGACAATATGATTGAGGATTAATGTGTGGAGTAATCATTACTTGTGCTAGAAATTAAGAATTTCTTGCTATTATGTGATTAAAAGTATTTATTTATTTTTGATAAAATTTGTTTATTATCTTTGTAATATATTTTGTGGGAAATTGTCTTGGTTGAAATTGTTTTGGTTGATATACTCCATTGTTACACCACTACAACAAAAATTCTCTTTTACAACACGCAAAAGGCAACATTCAATCAATGAATATTGTTAAAGGAGTCTATGACAACATTTTAATAAATGAATGTTGCAATTGGTTAACTTTATTGAGCTTTAGCAATATTTTTCAAAAAAATGTTGTCAATGCTACTTTTTGCAACGTTCATTGAACGTTATGAAAAGTTCTCCTTTAGCAACGTTCAAAAGAATGTTGTGAATGCTACTTTTCGCAACAATCATTGCACGTTGCGAAAAGTGAAACTTTTGCAACATTCAATGAACGTTGCAAAAAGTAGCATTCGCAATGTTCATTTGAATACTTAGTCCTTACCCGTTTGAACATTTCCTTGATCTTAGATCGCGAATTTTACGAAATCTTGGGAATCTAGAATGGTGTATATTGTCTGTGTCCCTAGGACTACTCTGTGTGGCATAATTGTGATTTTGAGCTTTTTTTTTATTGAATTGTAAAAATGACAACTTACAATTTTGATTTGGGAATCTTTAACGGAAAATGTGATTTTCAATATGATAACAAAAAATGAGAGGTATTTTTGTCCAACATAAGGTTTCACAGGCTATTGAAAGCAATTTTTCTTCTAATTTTTCAAAAGAACAAAAAGAAGAAGATGATGGGTTTGCTTATACTTCAATCATTTTATACTTGTGTGACACTATTTTGAGAAAAGTGGGTAAACTGAAAATCACTAAAGAACTTTGAAAAACATTGAAGGACTTGTATTTGCTCAAATATACTCTGCACAAACTTTACTAGAGCATTTTTTTTCAATTTTAAAATGGATCATTCGAATGATCTTGGTGACAATTTAGACGTGTTTAACGAACTTTTTCAAGTTATTGTTAACTGCGAAGGGACAGTGTCTGACACCTGCAAAGCTATAATTTTGATTAATTCCATGTCTGACACTTATAAGGAGGTTAAAAATGGGATCAAGTATAGTAATGACACTTTGATGCCTGAAATTGTCATTGAGTAACTTAGAAGCAAGGAGATGGAGACTAAAGCTGAAAAACATGATAAGAACGACGATAAGATTCACATGGTGAGGTGTACAGCTCGGTTTAGACAAAACAGTCATGACGTGTTCCATAGTGGTGGCGAGTCAAGTGGTAATAGAGATAATAAAAAAAAGGGCAATGGTAGGTGTAGATCAAAATCTAGGACAAAGGTTAAGAAATGCTATGATTGTTGGAACACGGGGCATGTTATAAAAGATTGCTACAAAGAGAAGGTGAAGCTAAATGATAAAGAGAGAGATGAAGTAAATATGTTATCTTCTGCTTCCTATGTTGATGATGGTGAAGTGTATATGACTACCAATCTTGTTGCTTATCATGTCGAATTGAATCTACCTACCAATTTCCGTTTGTACAAGTTGATACTTGATTCTAGTGAATTTTTTCATGGAACATCACAAAAAGATTGGTTTGAAAACTTACGTGAATCAATTGATGGGGCATGTTGTGTTATGTGACAATTATGCTTATATCGTTGCTGGGATTGGTTATATTACCTTAAAATTTTACACTGGTTTTGTGTATACATTAAAAGATGTTAGATACATTCTTGTAGGGAAACTTGAAAATGTTGACTTCATTGGTAAAATTGGAAATGGAGTTCTAAAACTGGTTAAGGGTACACTTGTTTCCTTTAAGGGAACCAGAAAAATGATATTTATATCACTACTGGAGAAGTGATAAGGGGTTTTGATTCCTCTATCTCTTCTGCCAAGACGATCATATGCATAAATGGCACAATAGACGAGCACATGTGAGCATTAATGGGCTTAAACTTGTTAATGAAAAATGTGCTTTTAGTAGTGACTTTGTGTCTGATTTATCTTTCTGTAATCACCGTGTGCTCGGTAAGCACCATAAAATTTTTCCCACAAGTGTTCATAAAACTAAAGGCACGCTTGAATATGTGCATTCCGACTTGTGAGGTCCTGCTAGTAATCTCACCTCAGGTGGAAATAGGTACTCCTTGTTTATCATTGATGACTACACAAAGAAAGTATGGATTTATCTTTTAAAAGATAAGTCTGATACTTTCCACAGTTTTAATAATTGGAAAAGACAGGTTGAGAACCAAATTGGCAAGATGATTAAATTTTTGAGAACTGATAATGGTATAGAGTTTTGTAACACTGAATTTGACAATATATGTAAAGAAAATGGAATAACAAAGCATAAAACTGTTCCTTACACTCTTTAGCAAAATGGTGTAGTTGAAAGGATGAATAGAACCATTCTTGATAAAATCATGATGTTGTGAAGCTATTATGACTGTTTGTTATTTGATTAATTTAACCCCATCTACTGCATTGAATGGTGATACTTTTCATGAAAAATGTTCTGGCAAACTAAGTGATTATTTCGTGCTTAGAACTTTTGACCGTGCTACATTTTCTCAATAGAGTGAAAGAAAGCTTGAGCATAGAGTTAAGAAATGTGTCTTTCTAGTTTACCCGAGGATGTCAAGGGTTACAGGTTATGAGATAGAAGCCAAATAAGGGTTAAGATCATTGTGAATATAGATGTCACATTTAACGAGGCTGAGATGCCCTGCTTTAAGACTGAATATGAACCTGTGAGTGAGGAAGAAAAAGATGAAGAGAGAGATCAGTTGAAAGTGGAATTAGAAAAACTTAGCACATCTATTCCTACCATTCCTAATTAGGTGGAGACTCAAGTTCAACAACATGAGGTAGAGAATAGAGAGAAAGTAGTGATGGAAGAGCTTCTCGAGGAAGAAAATCCCTTAGCAGACTATAACTTAACTAAGGATAGAGAAATGAGACAAATGAGAGAGCCTAGAAGATTCGGATATGAATTCGAGTTAGCTTTTGCTCATGCTATCTATGAGAAGCGTTGGCCTCTAGCCAAAAAGCTCTAAGGAAATAATGAAAAGTGAATAATTAGAAGAATGGTTTAAGGTAATGAAAGATGAGATGAGTTCCTTAGAAAATAATCAAACTTGGGAACTAATACCTAGACCTAAAATAAAACTACAGTTGACCGTGGTGGGTTTTTAAGGTTAAGAAGGGTACTAGTGTATCTAAACCTTTAAGATTTAAAGATAGGTTAGTGGCCAAAGGGTACACACAGAAGGAGGGTGTTGATTATAATGAATTTTTTTAAACAGGTGTCAAGTGCATTACTATTAGAGTCATGCTTGCATTAGTTGCACATTTTGACTGTGAACTTAAACAATTTGATGTAAAAATTATCTTTTTACATGGTGAACTTGATGAGCAAATATTTATAAATCAAACAAAAGGTTTTAAAGATAAAATAAAACCTGATTATGTGTATTTCTTAAAAAGATCTTTATATGACTTAAATCAATCACCTAGACAATAGTATAAAATATTTGATTCTTTTGTACTCACTATAAGGTTTTAAAGGAGTAAGTTTGATCATTGCATGTATTTTCATGATGAGACTAATAATGACTGTGTTTTTATTGCTATATGTGGATGATATGCTATTAGTAAGTGGATAAGGAAGTTAAAAATAAAGTTAAATGACGAATTTGACATGAAAGATCTAGGTAAAGCTAAGAGAATCCAAGTCATGGAAATTGAAAAAGATATGTCAAATTTTCCTTTATTTTTGGCCTATTGTACGTAAAAGTCCACTTATGTAACAGAAAGTTGATGTGGCCTATTGTACATTGTTAGCTTCTGCAAAGTTGTGAAATGCAATTCAAACCAAACTCGCCTTTCTTAAATTTTGAACATGTTTTATCCGAAGACCAATTTCCTGCCAAACAAAATGCCTTGAATCCCAAATTAAAAACAAAGCGTCTTTTTCCCCCAAATCAGTTTGAAGAATCTTCTTCCTCAAAAATGACAATCGAATTGAACCCTACAAGATATCTTGATTTTGAATGACATGGGTGACCACAAGCCCCAAATATGGAGGACAATATAATTGCAGAAGTAGAAGAGTTGGAAACAGGGGAAGAGGAAAGATGACATCTTTTTCCATGGAATTTGCAATGCTCTATTTTGGGTATAAAGTAATTGTAGTTTTTGTTCGGTTTCCATATGATTATGCACTTTTCGAGTTCCATGTGAAATAACATCAACTTGCTTATACTTATGTAATTGCCAAATTATGATTTAATACTTTTATCGTGTTTAATATGAAAATGAATTACTATAGAATATTGTGATGTGAGTTGTTTAACATTGTTCATATGATTATTGAGTGTTAGGGAAGTACAATTGATCCCGTAGTTCAAGATATTTTAGTCTATATTGAGAATGAAATCTCAAGTAGGGATGTCAATGGGACAGGTCGACCATTCTGGTCCTCCACCCCGTCAGGAATTTTTGTCACCTTGTCCCGCCTCCATACCTAATTTTTAGCTTTTGGTTTTATATGTGCTTAGTTAGTGAACATTATCCACCTCCCCCCCCCAATTTGTTAAGAACAACTCATGTTCCATTTAGAAATGATTTTAATTCTAATAAACTTTAAATAGGGGGTAACAGGGTGGGGATCATGTTTCCCATACCTGCTTCACAGGGCCGGTTCTGTGGCGAGGCGGATGAGGCCCTCGCCTCAGGCCCAAAATCGGAAGGAGCCTATTTTTGGCCCAATTTATTATTATTATTATTTATAATTAATTCTGAAAGGAAGAGATGGGAAATCTGTTTTCATTCTTACCTTCATCTCTACTCTGTCGACCTCAACGCCATTACGATGATGTCGCGGCTCCTCCAACTCTAATCGAACTGGCGGCCATGTGACTGCCTCATTTCCCTTAGACAACTTCTTCTCTTCTTCTTCCCTTCCCTTCACTCTTTCATAAAGCACAACGAGAGAACAAATCACAACAATCCGACCCATTTTTCAACCTTAACCGCAGATTTAGCCTCCATTCTCCAATTGCCCTTTGCAAAATGCCAAAACCCATTTAGTCATTCCATTGAAGTAGAAGAACTCTTTAATCGTTACCCTTGGAAGCATAAGAACCCGATTCAAGGATAAAAGGTTCGAACAACAGTACAGGTTAGGGGTATGTTGATTTGTCTAAATGAATTGATATGTTATTGTTATCTTGGTCTGAAACCTTGTTTATATGGTTCAGACATTGTTTATATAATTACATGGTTCTTGCTTTGTGTCGTGATTTTTGATTAAAATTGTGCATTTTTTAGTTTTTAATGAAACCGTGAAGGATGTACAGGAGAGAAAGTATTATGCATTATACTTTGCTTGCAATTATGCTTTTGTTGTTTGTGTTTGCTTTATGCTGAGTTCTGGTGCACTACTTGCAAAACTCTGAAATCATATTGTATTCTTTATAGAGCTCAGTGGCAGTTATAATTTTCAGTTTTATTTGTGAAATACTTCCTTGTTTTTTATAAAGCTAGGACATAAATATGTTGTTTGAACTTGAATAAGAGATATGCAATTTATTTAGGAATTGTTAGTGTCAAGGATAAGGCATGCTTATGTGTTATCGTTTTGTCCATTTTGTTTTTGGGGGGCCTAATTTTTGGAGTTTGCCCCAGGCCCCAAAAATCACGAAACCGGCACTGCTGCTTCGGAACAATGATCCCGCCCATTTCCATCCAGTTCGGGGTGAGGCGTCTCGAAAATCGGGTTTAACGAGTTTTTTTGCCATTCCTAATCTCAAGAATAATAAAAAATAATTTGTTCTGATTCAATTATAAATGCTCAAATTGATTGCTAATGTTGTGCTGTTTGTTTTTATTCAGTTCACAGGCAAAGCTTATGCCTAAGACAACAAAAAGAAATCCAAGAAACGAAGAGCAACAACCACAACCACTATCTCTGAATTCCAGTTCATGCCAACACCTAGATGATGGAAAACTGGAAGACTGGCGTTTTTGTGCAAACCCAGAGAAAAAATTTACAACTTGCAATCATGGTTATTTGGGAAAGAAGGTTAGAATAGTTGGTGGAGATGAAGAGAAGAAATGTTATCCAATTGATATTACACATTGAGAGGTGCTTCATGTACAGGGGCCTGCTTGCCAGGCCCTTGCCAGGTACTCACATTGTGGGCTCCGCTACAAATTTTTTTTTTAATACATGGGGGGCCCGCGCTATAGTGAGGGCCCTGTAATGCCCCCCTGTACACTGAGTATAATTCTTATACATTTGGTATGCCACGCTATTTTTCATTTGCCAAGTAGAAATATTTGTCCAGCTACACAAACGGAATTGGTTATGCTACTAATGAATATTTTGAGCGAGCAATTAACTCATTTAATTAACTCTTTACTCACACACAGAGCATACTTCGGTTCAAATCCTTAGAATTTGTGTGAAGTAAAAATTCGTTAACGGCAATGATTGAGTAGGTGACTGCACTACTTTCTTTTCCTTGGTGTATTTATGTGTAAAAATATTGTGTTATATTTTTACGGTTTCTTGATCTTCACATAAATTTTGATAGCCATTAGATAATATTGATTAGATTACGGTCAATACATCTTCGTTTAAAGGATATGCAAAGCATACATGGAGATTGAAAAACTGATGAGATCATGGAGAGGCGTTAGACCATTTTAACCATCAAGGACTATGCTTAATTCTATAGATCAAAAATTTCATAAAGTTATTACAAAATCACATGCGATGTATGTGTAACTAAGCTAACTAATTACTAATATATTGATGTACTCTACACTCTCTTCGATAAATAAAGGGAGTCATTATTTACGTTCACTGTTTATATATATATATATATATATATATATATATATATATATGTATGTATGTATGTATATGTATATGTATATGTATTTATATAGAAATGATATCCTAAGCACATGTGTTTATTTTATATTAAGAGCATGTTTGGTACCAATTAAAATCTGATTTTAATCTAAGTCAAAGTCAAATAATCAATATCAACCACATCTTTTCTAGGTCCCACAACTTTTCAATCACACATTTCAAAAACTTCCATCACAATCTACTAAAAAATCTAATTTTAATCCTCACCAAACACCCTCTAAGTACTAGTGACATGACACATTATTAATTGATAAATAAGCTAATGATAGGTCCATGAATTTAATAGTTCACTAATTAATTGGTATACCATGTCACCGGTGTTTAACTTAAACTAAGCATCGATACTTAGGAGATCATTTTTTTTTTGTTCTCTCTCTCTCTCTCTAGATTCACTTTTAAAAAGATAATTATATTATATTAATCTTATATAAATTTACTTAAATAGACACAATCCTGTTCTCATGCGCATGGCGTGCAGGAGAACAAAAATCTGCTTTGCCTTGAATGCATTTGTATGCAAGGCAAAGCCAAGCACGCTTAAACATTTAAATATGTTGTCAGCCTGTATGCTGACAACATATATTTTATTATTTTAATTTTTTTTTTGTTAATTTTTTTTCTTTAATTGTTTTGTTTAGCCTCTGTTTGGTAGTTATTTTTTTAAAATGGATTTTTCTCTCTTCTTTTTAACCACATATTTTTCAATAAAATAATATTACACATAAATTCAAAAAAAATCCTTAATTTTTAACTCATTCTCCATCATCAACTATTCAAAAATGTATTATCTCCCCAAAATTGGTTACCAAACAGGGACTTAGTATTTTTTATATTTTGGTCTTTTTGTTACATTGCAACACATTCATACAAAATAAAATAGACATTGCATAAATTAGATAAATTTTCTTCAAATTTAATTCGAACGAGTACAACAATAAGTGGTTTAATGGTCGTGGTTGCTTTCTGACCGTTGACTGCTTGAATAGTTGATTGATGAAGAATGTATAGTTAAAAATTAAGAAATTTTTTTGGATTTGTGTGTAATATTATTTTATTGAAAAATGTGTGATTAAAAAGAAGAGAGAAAAATAACTACCAAAAAGAGGTTAAACAAAACAATTAAAGAAAAAAAATTACAATAATAAAATATATGTTGTCAGCACCTAGGCTGACAATATATATTTAAATGTTTAAGTGTGCTTGGCTTTGCCTTGCATTGCAAAGTTGATTTTTCTTCTCCTGCGCATGATGCGAAGGAGAACAGGATTGTAAATAGACATATATAAAATTAAATAATAATACATTACTATAAATTCATTTACTAATATTTATTTTTATTAAATTTTCTTGAATCCTTTTATATATTTTTTTAGAATTTGTGTTTCACTAAAACTTTAACAATTATAATATCCTCTTCAAGGAAAATTAAAACTAAAAAAAGTGTTTGCAGGCTATTGCATCAATCCGATATTTTACCCAGTGCGCGCCTGAAGGATAGCCATGCCCAAAGGATAGCGGTTGCAGGTTCTCCCGTCAACCAAAAAAAAAAACTAAAACTAAAAAAAGGTAAATCCAAGCATTAAAAAACTAAAACCTTATCAATTTGATCACCTGAACTTTAAAACACCAGCAAATGGAGGCTTCAATATCATTGCAAGTAACAATTTTAGGTTCCCTTTTTCTACTCAATTTTTTTTTTTTTTTTTTCAAATTTTTTTTTTTTGGGCAGAATCCATACGTATTGATACATTGTTTGATGATTTTCTTCCACTTCTTAACAATTAATTCTTATGGGCTTGTTATCTATATATCTGACTTTTCACATCCTTCTAGTCCCTTTTAACTGTAATAGGCCCCATAATGATACGTGAAGTACGAAGAGTTATTAAAATTAATTCTTGAACTGAGTGGTGTTTGACTCCCATTTTTAGTTAATAATGTATTTTGAAATATTAGATTGATGGAGCAGGTATAATTAAAAAAAAAAAAAATTAGATTTACATGTAATATTATTTTATTGAAGAATGTGATTGAAAAGAAGAGAGAAAGATGCATTTTGAAAATAATAAGGATCATACAATGTCTGAATGTGAATTTTCATGTTATGCAACTTTATTAGGGATGGATTAGGATGGGATGAATATAAAAAATTTGTGTGAATTTATAATGTTTAAATGAATGAATTTAATAAGGACAATATTAAAATGTGACGTTGATAAAAATAATAATCTTTTAAAATGCGAGTGAGACAATTACATTCCAAGCGTGAAGGTAAATAGTGGGTCCCTAAATAAATTTTATTGGAAAGGTCAATATAAATTGATTGATTGCTTTTTCCTCAATTTGGACAATTGAAACTTGGTCATTTTTTAGACTCTGGTAAAAAAAAATATATATTTAAAAGTAATTTTTTAAAACTAAACCATAACGTTGAGTAAAGAAAAAGGACAAAAAAAAATTAATAATAATAATAATAATAATAATAATAATAATAATAAAGAAATTGGTTCCTTTCCAAACAAGAAAAGGTATTAATCTATCAACGTCGTGGAATATTGTTGTTATTCTATTTCCTGTATAATATGGGATTAGGTTTCTAGAAAGAGTGATTATATTCACACCATAATTTTTATTTTTTTACATCATATTTTAATTGTACTTCAAATTCTTAATTTTTATTCATTATAGCACTTATGTCTCTAACAATTTTATGTCCAAAAATTCTTTGAAATAATGTAAAATAATTTATTTTTCATCATATTTTTTAAAAAATAATAAATAAAAGCGTGAAAAAATAATTTTTTTTCACCTCATTTCAAAGTATGATTTTTTTTTTATTTTTAATATAAATCATCATGAAGGACGAGATACATTAATTAATGAAAGGTTGAAAATAAGAATTAAATGAAAAAAGTTAAGAAAATAATTGGTACAATAAGGAAAAATTGAAGAACTTAACTGTAATTAAATATAAGGTGTAATAAATAAAAATTGTGATAGTATAATAACCATGTAGAAACTGTACCACAAATTCTGCTTAGTTACTTACACCGAAATCCATTGCCAACTTTTACTCACTAGGTGGGGCCCACCAATGGAAGCATCTAAAAGACAGCATTCATAGGCACAGCTTAGTTATTATTTTTTTTTTTTTGGGTAACGTCTCATAACTGACGCTTCCATCTGTCCTACTTTGAATTTTGATAAATGAGGTAAATCGTAAGTTATGCCTCTAAGGGTATAGGGTTGAAGACTGCTTGTACCCTTGAGCTTATCCAAAATCTAAATTCATATTTCAAGATTTGAACTCTTGACGCGACAACCTCAAGTAAAGCTGAATTTTTTCACCTTCCCTTTTTATAACTTGGAGATGTGCCCCGGGGCAGCTTAGTGATTTTCTCATTCTTTTTAAGGTACTATTTTTTTAACTTTTTCGCATTTAAGGTACTTCATCTTCATTTATGGTTTCCATCGAAAGGTCTTAAATTTAACCAAAAAAAAATTCTACATTAGTGGACTTATTGAGGTATATGCTTGGTTTATTAAGGTACTTCACCTTCATTTATTAATTTTAAATTTAAGGTACTTCATCTTCATTTATTAATTTTAAATTTCATCTTCATTTATTAATTTTAAATTTAAGGTACTTCATCTTCATTTATTAATTTTAAATTTAAGGTACTTCATCTTCATTTATATGCTTGGTTTCATGCATTATTGAGCATTTATGAGGACTTATTTGTTAAGAAAATGGGTTCGTGCTTTTTGCTTAATAAATTAAGTTCTCAATTTATAATTTTACAATATTACTAGTTTTCGGTCATGTAATGCATGACTTGACTTTTATTGAAGGACTTGACGAGCAATTATCCCAAGAACTTAGCTGCAATAAATGAAAAAAAAAAAAAAAAAAAAAAGAGAAAAAGTCCGTGACACGTAGACAAGGTCTTCGTGATACGGAGAGTTATTTTTTTATTCGGGGGTGTTGCCCCCGAGCCCCACGACTGGCGCTGTCCCCTCGAATCCTGCGATCTGACCGGTCAAGTCGATCCTCGTCGGCCCCTGAACCCCTACAAGGGCGCTGCGCCTCGATCCGACGATCTCTACCTTTTTTTTAAAAAAAAAAAAAAAATTATACCCTATTGCCTCTAAATATGTGATTTATTTTGTAGATATACTCACAATTGTCTTTATAGCCCTATCTCAAGGGAGGCCAAAAGGCAAATAACCATTCTGGATCACATACAAAAAAAATACATAACTAATTTAAGTAGTAAAATACTAACGAAAACTCACAATTATTCAATTTTAATGTTTACACTTATCACAGTTCTCTCCATGCACAGCAGATAAATTTTTTTTTTTTTTTTTTTAGCGATCATATTTTTGCCACATTTTGAAAAATGACTTCATAAGCAATTATGTAAAATATTCGGACGTGTTTTGAGCCAAATTATTTCTCATTTTAGCCTCATTTATAGAAGAAATTTATCTATTGCCAATAATTTTGTGTGAGAAGGAAGTCAACTATGTTGGTTTGTGGGTCCGTTAAGTTGGATAAAAAACAAAATGAATGATAAAATAAAAACAAAAATACGTCCTAAATGAATAGTAAATGAGAGATTGTCTATTTTAATAGAAGAGGGATTATGTCATTTATTAGTTTTTTTTGCATCTATATGTATGTTTTGAATATGTTTATCATAATGTAAATATATAATTTTAGTAATTGTGTATTTTTAAGACATTGTGCCAATTTATTCGAATATTCTTTAATCTCACTTCCAAAGTAAGCAATGACTAATCCTAACATAGTGGTTTTAAAATTTATTCGAATATTAGACTTCATTGTTGACTTTTTATTTTATGATATTTATTGTTTTCTATTGTAATCTAAATGAACGGAATTGATCTCTTGTCCCCTTAGAAAAGAATAAAATCTTCTCGTCACATTTGTTGTGTGGAGTTTTTATCCTGTCCACCAGAAATAGGATATTAGGTCTGTCTAAATGAAATATCACTTGTCATTTGTCTATTGAAATTGATTTTATTTTTATGGTTGAAATTATTATTTGGAATAGATTAGCGTTCATTTATTTGTTGAATTTCAAGTTAGGCAATTATGTAAAATAATTTAAATGAATAAATTTAAATTTTGAATAACGAGCGAAATATTGGTGAAACGAGCGTTTAAGATAAAATTAATCTTTAAAAAAATTATTTAAAACTTAATTTTTAACTCCACGATAAAAAAAAAAAATGTCTCGCTCCTTCCCCATCTATTGAGAATTATTTTTCATCAGTGTAAACTCTTTTAGGTTAGTTAATAAAGAATTAAAGCAAATATTGGTGAATAGGTGGTGGATAGTTTGAAATTCCAAAAGTTTGTATACTTTCAAATTTTTTTGGAATAAGTTATTTGTACACTTCGGACTTATCATTTCCCTTATCCGACCTCACTTGTCCCCTCACATGAGGGGCGAAAATATTAAATTTAATGGAGTGAAACCTGACCTCCATGTGAGTGCTCGGGTAGAACCGTGTCAACCAAAGGATAAATCAGAGTATACATGTAGCATGATTGAATTTTTTTTTCCTGTCATTCTACACTTTTAATTTTTACTTTGACTTTTAGCATTTGATATTTTGATAAATTCTCGACTTTTAGACTTTTCTCATTTTTAAAAAGACGAGCTCATATTTTCTCAATGTTTTAGCTTTTAACGTTACCTTTATTAATTGTATATGAGAAAACATACATATAAAGTAACAATCTTTATCAATAATTCATCAATTCAATCTAGTCTCGAATCTCTTGATCGAACCAAAATAATAACAAGAAGAAATCAAGAACCGTAATTAATTATTCTAAAAATAGTAATTTAACTTTTGAAACTTACGTGTGAACCGTATTTAATTCTAGAAACTGACGTGGGAAATTACCGCGTGAATTGTGTGAACCGAATTCCTAGCGAAGAAAAACTGCCATTGACATGTAAATATAAGCCCCCTCCTTCCCCTACTTGCTCCTCGTCTCCCCGGTGAAGAAAAATCCTCTCCCCTTCTCCATTTCTCTCTGTATACGTGTATGCTTACAGTTACATATTAAAAAATATATATAGAACAGGCTGATGATAAACGAAATGGCGGATGGTGAAGAGGAGCTCTGTGTTTGCCCGAGTTTCAACAGCTATTCGACAGATGGAATTGCAGAAATCGCTGCAAAAGTTGAGAAAGATGCAGACAATAACTATGATGATGATTTTGAATTTGCTTTGGTAGGTGAAAATCAAGGGTTTTTGGCCGAGGAATTCTTCTATGAAGGCCAAATCAAGCAAGCTTTTCCCGTATTTGGGGTTGATCTTTCGGTTAAACATGACGATTTCGGAAAAAGTTCATCTGATGGAGTGGAGAGTATTAGAATTCCTTTGAAAACGTTTTTTGTGGAAAATCGTGACAACGAGTATCCTTCATCATCCTCATCGGTAGCAGATGAATTGGAGACTATACCTCCGGGAACGTACTGCGTATGGAGGCCTAAAGTCTCCGAGTCATCGCCGAGTCAGTGTAAAAAGAGCAAGTCCACAGGATCGGCATCGAAGCGGTGGAAATTTCGCGATTTGCTCCGCCGGTGCAACAGCGATGGCAAGGACTCTTTCGTCTTTTTAATACCGAAGCACAAAGAAGAAAAATCAAAAGAAATTGAAAATTCCAAAAATTCAACGGCGAAGCGAGTCTTCTCCGGCGAAAAATTGGCGGCTAAATCACCTCACGAAACATTTTATGTACGGAACAGAACAACAAAGGAAGGTGATAAGAAAAAATCGTATTTACCGTACAGGCAAGACCTAGTAGGAGGATTAGGCAGGAGTTTCTTACCTTTCTAGAATTCGCTGTTCATTTTTTTTTTTCCCTCGTAATGTTTATTTATTTTTAGAAAATAGCAAAGGCAAATGCCTTTGTATGGAAGAAATATACAGGCCTTTAAGCGAGTCTAGACCCTTATTTTTTTTTGGCTTGTGTTTTGAGGAGTAAAAATTCCAAAGAAATGCTAAGTTCCAGCGACATAGAGCTTTTGTGGCATTTAAAAGATTTTATTAACTGTTGAAAATAGAATATTTTGTTCAAAGTTGAAAATAGTTCAATCTTAAAATGTCAATTTTTTTAAGAGCAATAACTTAAACACTTATATGTTGTTCTATATTTTGATAATTTGTCAATGTGAAATCTAAATTTTAATATGTCCCACACGATGATGATTCATTTGAGCAGACAAATCCTGATATTTGTGTGTTCATTCTTTAATTTTAATCGGATCGAATTGTTAGTTGAAATTTAATAAACTCTGGTACTGTATTAATACTTTGAGGTTTCATCTTAATAGTTCATTCTTTGTAAGTCAAAATACTTATATGTTGATTTATATTTCGATAATTAATCGATATGAGATTTTGTTCTTTAACAAACATTGTCTCGCAACTACTTCCGAAAAGGTCATAAAATATGGAGAAAAAGACAACTTTCCTCAGTGGGTAGTTGTTGAACTCCTGTACATAATCATGCACCTTGAGATTAGATGCACGCGGCAAAAGAGATGAAAAAAAAGAGTCGGGTGGCACGTTTGTTCATTCGCATGCACTGAATGTTCTAGTGTTGTGAGACATATTGCACACGGCTAGAGAGGAAAAAGAGGCTGCCATAGTGGTGAGTTCATTGTCGAATGGATAAGGAAGAGAAACTAGAAGAAACGGTATGAGCAGAGGTGCTGCGTACTATGAGCATTTTAATTTTGTTTAGAATTTGTGAGAATGAGAGAATAATGATGCATATTATCAGTGCCAAAACTTGATTATAGTTACATGGGTTCATATTGAATTATTCATTCCTAATCATGAAGCAAAACTATAGTTTCGTTTTGGAGTTAATATGAAACTAATTGTTGGGATTGGAAATACAATTCCTCGACATAATTTGAATACAATTATGTTGCCATCCCAACTCAAAGTAAGTGCATGAACCAAGAAAACCTATACGAGTATGGTTTTGAACTGATGGGGTAAGATAAGGAAGTCGAGCTAAGGTAGTGAGGTAGGACGAATAATGCTAAACGAACCTAAAGGTTGACATCCTCCTCACATGGGGTGAGGGTCCCACTTGAATACAATAACATTTTCTCCTTCATGTGTGAGAGGGATGTCATCCCTTAGGTCAATCTTTAGGTTACCATAACATAACTCGAGGTAGGACGCAATTGATGGGGAGCTTAATGAAGTAATTAAGTCAAGTCAAATAGCCATCACTGCCACCAAGTTGATTTGTACCACCGCAATCCACCAATAGGAGGGGGATTCGACAGCCTAGGCTCAAAATTGGTCTTGTGGTTTTTGGGGTCTGAGGCGAACTCCGTAAATTAGGCTCCCAAGGAAAGAAAACAAGGTTTTCATTTTACATATTACAATGTTTACTTAATATTTAAAAGGGAATAATTCATAACTAAGGTTTTTAGTATGATCCATTTCAATAATAAGGTAATAAGTTTCAAAATTTCAAAAATCAGATTTCTATTAAATTTTATTTATGATTTAAACAATTAAATAATTATTTAATTAATTAAATATATAAATGTCACAAATTTGTACAATTTGATCAAAAATGCATTTATTGGTTACATATTATCAAATTAATTTGTCACAATTATTTCGAGGTCACAAATAAAAAAAAAAAATTTAGGTCACAGAATTAATTCTGAGTTCACAAATATGAATTTTAATAGGTCACAATTTATTTCCGTTGTAACAAATCAGAATTTAATAGGTCACAGATTAATTTCTTAGGTCACAATTAATTTCGAGGTCGCAAATATGAATTTTAGTAGGTCACAATTTCTCTCTGAAGCTACAAATCAGAATTTAATATGTCACAGACTAATTTTTTTAGTCACAATTTCTCGAATTTTATGGTCACAAACCAATCTCGATCAAGATCTACCACCAATACTTGGTTACAAATCACCGCCTCGCAACCGCCGCCAGCACCACGCCTCCACAACCACCAACAAACATCATAACCGAAGTAACCAGCACTAAAGTAACCGGCACCGCTACCAACAAAAAAAACCACCACAGGTCCGCCACCTGCCCTACCACACAACCCACCACACTACTGCCGTCGCGTCGCCCGACGCCAACACAAATACCACAACCATTGCATCGAATCAAAAACAAAAAACAACAAAAAAATTCTCGCGTTGCAGAATGGGTAGTAGGAGCGCCGCACTCGTTGTGACTCGCGCGCCGGCAACACCACCACACAACCCACCACAACTACTGTCGTCACCAACCAAGACCACATCGTCACCAACACCAACACCACATCTGCGACTTCATTTTCCAACCAACACCACATCGCCACCGAATTGCAGCAGTGGCAGGGGCGAAAACCAAAATCGCTCTTCACATCGCGGTGCTACGATTGCGGTGGCGCTCTTCGAGGTGATGTAGCGGTAGCGATGGAGAGGGAGATGAAGAGAGACAGAATAAAGAAGAGTGGAGAGGATTTAGTGACGATGAGGTAGAGACGAGAGTGAGAGAGAGAGAGAGAGAGAGAGAGAGAGTTGGGAAGTGAATGAGTTTAAATTAGGATTTGTAAATGTATATAATTGATTTGATTTTATTTTTTAATATTAAAATATTTTATAATATTATTATTAATACCTGATTTTTGTATAACTAAACTTCTTATCTTATTTTTGAATTTGGATATTTAAATATATCATTAGCTGTAATTTCCTCTATTTAAAAATAATAATAATAATAATTATTATTATTTGGGCCAAAAAAGTCCCCCTCATATTTTGGGCATAATGCGACGACCTTATCTGCCTCTATGCAGATCCGATCCTGCCTAGACTAAAGGCCACCATAACACAACCACTTTCATCAACCAATCACAACTTGCTAGAGCCACCACCGCAAGACACCAAAGGAAAAATCACTATAGTTTAACATGACTAGGTGATTTTGCCGAATATATTTGCATGTTTATATAAGGAGTTGAGATTTTCCGTTCAACTTTTATTATCTATCTAATTAATTATTGACACATCATTTTGTGAGAAGGAAAATATTCAACAATGTTAAATAGTTATTAGAGTGAAAAATTAAAATTAATTAAAAATGACGTGTTAATAATTAATTGGATGGACAACAGATCCCAACTCGTATATGAAGAGCTCATTTCCATCAAAGAAAACACACAATCACATCCATAATAGTTACTCAGCTCGTGCCAAAACATTATCCAACCTCACAAAACTTTGGAAATGGTCAATCATTCTCTTGTGATATTTTTAGAAGTTGATTAAAAGAGTGCCAAGCTATTTTTCAACATCACAAATTCATATGAAGACAAATATGAATTTCTGAAAGTTGAAATATAATAAATTTATATTGTCCATGTTTAGTTTGGCTAAAAATCTAAATTAAAATTTAAGGCAAAGTCAAAAATTAATTATAACCATACATTCCATCAACTTTTATGAAAATCTACCACAATTTTCATCTAAACCAAACAATAGCTTTATTGGTGAAGTCACTTATTTGGTAGTGACGTAAAAATTGTTTTATAAAGGTAACAATTTTTTCACTTACAAGAAAAGTAAGCTACATAAACGTAAGTTTAGTGTAAGGTAACTTTGCTTAGCCAATGTTAACTCTTGTATAAGGTCCATGAAAAAATTGATTTCTCCCTTTTTTTTTTTTTTTTTTCCAACAATAAGTTGGCTTGAGTTTACATTTTTCCCAAGAACACCAAATAGATCATCCAAGAATTTCGAACACCGTCAAATCTTACTTGATCGAATTCGCAAAATAAAGGAAAAAGAAAAAATAATTCACAAGTTTATATTGCTTAATCCATTGCTTACAACCTCGTGCAAACAAATTTCCATACTCGTTAAACATAGAGTACTAGATGAGAGATTAGTTACTCCATATAATAGGTTAACTTTGTGGGATACAACCCTAATTCACTCTAAGTGGTATCAGGGTAGGTAAATCCCACCAATTATAATTGGGTTCCTAGGAAGCCTAGAAGAAAAATGATCTTATATTGTAAGAATTTTTCATGATCTAGGGTGAATAAGCTAAATTGAAAGACATCTCAGACAAGAAATGGTCTACTCAGAATAAAAAGACTATCAAAACTGTCACACAGTGGGTCGACGCGGCAAAGATAACATTTTTTGGTAGAATAAAGTTGATTGTACAGCTTTTTTTTTACCATTTGGTACACAGCCCCGTCACATGGGGTGGGGCCCGAGCTGATTTAATGTTATTTTAAGCTCGAGCCCCACCCCATGTTGTGAGGGGGCTGTGTACCGAACTGTGTACCGGAGTGTACATCAAGCTCGGTTCTTTTTGGTGACCTTTAATTTCAAAATAAAAAAAAAAACAAAAAAAAAACTAACTATGTTTTGAATAGTATTTTTTGGAGAATGCTCGTTAAAAAGTATGGAATAGTTTTGAGTTTACGTGTAAAATGTTTGATTGAAAATGAGTATGAGAAATAAATTAAAGTAATTAAATTAAAGGCCGCCAAACTGGGGCAAATGCTTATAAATTTTTAGTTGATATTGGAGTTGATGTTTAAGAAGAAAACTATATCCAAGAAGCCCTTTTTAATTGGAGAA
The DNA here is from genome assembly GCA_019395295.1 of Osmanthus fragrans. Taxonomy (NCBI): domain Eukaryota; kingdom Viridiplantae; phylum Streptophyta; class Magnoliopsida; order Lamiales; family Oleaceae; genus Osmanthus; species Osmanthus fragrans. The sequence goes on along the minus strand of CM033351.1, from coordinate 13,406,221 downwards.
TTGTTCAATATGAAATGCAAAGAAGACATGAGCATGATAAGTCAAAATGAGTTTTGAGACTCAAAAGCAACTTTTAGACCCATTTGAATAATTTATGGAAGTGGTTTTAGAGGAATCTGGTTCAATGCAGCTTCTTCTAAAAACATTTCTGGAATAGGAAATGCTTTTAAAAATTAGTTTCCAAACAAAAGTTAAGATAGCTTCCTCCAAAAGCTGCTTTTACATGAAAGCAAAAATCATACCAAACGGCCCTAAGAATACTGTAAACTAGCTAGCAACTATGAATTTAACTTGAAGACGAATTACATATTTTTGTTGCTTTTTAGTTCTTTGCTAGACAATTGGGAGACTTCGGCATCAGGAAGATAGGAAATATTGATATGCATTTGCTAACAGCCGTGGGTTGCATCTTGATTTTGATAGCTGCGAGGCATATTCTTGATATATGCTTTAATCAAATTTATTGAAAATAAGTCTTAATAAGTTGTCGTCCACATCAGTTAAGCTAGTGTCTACGCATCAGAGATGTAGGTTGGCAGTCTTAATCAAAATTTGTTATAACAACAAAAGAAAATGCAATTCTTTCAGTTTTTTATTAAACCAGAAGACATACAAAGGACTAATGACAGAGGAACGTCATCAACTGCAGCAGCAAAATCTGCTAAAGCCAAATCCAAAGCATTTTTTTTTTTTCGAAAATAATCCAAAAAGAACAGAAAAAATTATAAGTGAATTCATGATACCATAATGTTATAAGAGTTATTAACAAACAATGTCTTCAGGGATTTTGATTTTCTGTTCCTGACTGTTCCTGCATCTTTTAATAACAGCGATAATCTTTGCTTTTCATCATCCACATCTGGATTTGCTGTTCCAAGTATCTCTTCTCTCATCTCCACAACATATTCCAAAATTTCAATTGCATCAGCAGTCCTGAGGAAATTTAGGCCTCGATGGTTGATTAGTCGAACTGTTATAACATGTCTGATACATAGTAATGGATAGGACTAGACAGTAAAATCGAAAGGATTTTAACTTCTTCATTTCATTTAATATTGTCGAGTCGCATCCATACTTTGTAGTAAAATGGATTTAGAGGATTAGAAAGTAAGCGTTTACCTGCCCATTGCATCATAGGTGCCTGCAAGATTGCTATATACTCCTAATGTATCGGCATGATACGGTCCATATTCGGACTCCAAAATGTTCCGAGCCTCCTCGAACAAATCTGCAGCCTCGTTTATAGAATAAAGTTCCACACAGGCGAGTCCCATTTGGTTCAGAGCAATCCCAAAAAGGGCGGATTTCTTTTCTCCGAGGGCGCGAAACTTGGACACTGAATTTTTGAATGCATTATAAGAATCCGAATAACTCCCTAAAACATAGTACAATACCCCCATTTGGGCTTCAATTCCTGCAATTGTGCTTTGTTGACCTGGTGAATTGCCATACACTTTTATGGCCTTCTGAAGTAATTTCAGAGCGCGATCAGGTTCGTTCATTGATTCATAGATAGCCGATATATCGACTAGGCCACTAGCGATCTCCTCTGCAGGACATCCGGGAAAGGGCTTAGAATAAATGCGAAGCGCATTTTTAGTATAAGATTTCGATTCACTGAATTTTCCTATCTTGTTGTACAAATCAGCCAAGCGGACGAACACAGAAGCAACTAAAGGATGAGTCTCTCCTTTTATAGACTTAAACATATTTAGCGCTTTCTGATAAGAAAATATCGCCTCGTCGTATTTTGCTAACGATAAATATGCGTCGCCTATGTTGCAGTCGATGGCTGCCACATTAGCATTTTGTCCATTCGCAGCCATAGCCATACTTGCCAAAACATAATGCTCAAGAGCACCTTCATAGTCTCCTTTGGATTCACAGATAAGTCCCAAAAGTCTCCTATCAGCAGCTTCCTCTAGAGACGCTGATACGCCATTTTCTTTATGTATATCGAGAGCCATTAAACAAAGCTTCTCAGCCTCGTTGAATTGCATTGCCTGAACATGGGTTTCGGCTAAATATCGACAACTGTCACCAAATCGAGGGTCTTTTTCCCCAAGAACTTGGCGTTGAATTTCCAAACCGGCCGTGTAACAAAGTATTGAGTTCTCAATCTGCCCCAGCATTGCATAGGTATCACCTAACTGCATGCACCCTGCAAATTTGGCGAGCGCATGATTTTGGCCTAAATCCATATCGGGAATTTCGACTGATCTCTCCAGAACAGGAATTGCTGCAGTGTGCTGGCCTAGCCTGCAATATAATGCTGCTACAATATGCATACACATTACAAACTCTAAATTAGGCTCGGCATTTGCTGAAATCTCGAATGATTTCATTGCTCGAAGAGCCAAATCGAGAGCTTTTTGAGGCTTATCCCCAGATGCAATCAATTCCCTAGCCTGTTTAAGTAGATATGGGCCAAGATATCGTACCTCAGAAGGATCCTCAGTTCCATTCTGCATCTTCAATCCCAGTGCACGAGAATTCCACTCGTTTTTCATGGAAGAAACTGAATTAATCTTTCTTGAAGTTTTCATATTTCGCTTCCCGTTTGGAGGTCTATTCATTAAAGACTTGCTACTCAAACTAGGCTTGGGAGATGCTCCTGTCGAAGAAATAGATTTATCACTGGGAGGACGGATCTTATTCATCTCCCCAATCTTTTCGTCCTGAGATCCTTTTTCTTCCTCAAAATCACGATCTCCTTGAATTTTATCGGTTTCTACATCGTCTTTAACCTCCACATCCCAGCAATAGTCTCCAGCAAGATACCGCAATTCAGAATCAATCCTCGACTCTTCACCATAGGATAAAAAACTGCGCCTCGATGGAGATAGGTCAGAGCTCTGCATATCGCATACATTGTGATAAAGTTGCTCAATGGAAGTGTCAACGACCTGTTCTATCGCTAGATCGATAGAGTCACTCTCAGTACTTCGTGTACTCGAGGGACTTCTCGGAGAAGTATGGTTAAAGATTTCATCCTCCATTGCATACTGTCCACTGTGCTCCTTTTCACCATTTGATCTGTCCATGACATACCCAGGCATTGAGAATGCAATTTTTCTCACAGCCTCTTTTCTTCCCGGTGTCTTTGTTTCTGTGTATCTAACTCGACTTTCTCGATCCGCTTGAAGAAAGCGAACACGATGTACTACCACTGCTTATGAATCAAAGCAGATAAATATAGTTAAGCTATTTCCTTGCAGATTATACACATTACAACAATTATAATTTACAACTTTTCATTATAAATGAAACATTAAAGAAGTAACAACTTATCATCACGAGCAATCAACCAATAACATCTATACCGGTTATTGAACCGCCTCATCTAAAAACTAGGATAAGGTGGTATCTAGGATACTAGACAATACTAAGAAAAAACATAAAATAAAATCTTGTCTACTGTAACACAAAATCTTCTATTACCACCCAACGAAACGAAACTGAATAAAATTTTGTGTATTATACTATTGAATCCTTCATACGAAACGTAGCCATTAATAATAATAACTGAAAAAAGAAATAATATGAGGGTACCTTGATTGATTATCCTCCAAGAAAAAATCTTCTCCACATTAAAATAACAGATACAGAATATATTTTCATGCACACATACATATATGTGTATATAGGTTGATGGGAAGAGAAGATGAAGGGGCAATAAGAATAAGCTCAGAAAATGAACTTCTGGACAAAATAAGTGAAAACCCAGATAATAAGTAGATAAAATGTAAGTGTTATGTTGTGTATATATATGTGTGTATGTATAGGTGGAAGTTGAAATGTTGAAGTATGAATAGGACTTATCATCTGCCACCAATGTCACCACTGGTTGCAGCCTCTGAAATTTTGCAAATTTACCTTCTTTTAAAGCAACAGCTAAAAAAACAGATTAATTTCATGTTTTAATTATTGATTTTTAATTCACAATACGTAATAATTCATTATTTTTACATCATAATTGTACTGTTCCCTCAACCTATTGTTTTAAGCTATGATGCACCGACACAGATAGGCGAGTTCGACACGATACGTGTCAGATACGTCGATATGCGATTTTTCAAAAAAAGTACCGATACGGCACGTTGATTAATTTTTTTAAAATTCTTCATTTATATAGTATAAATTTAGTTTTATACTTGTTATTAATTTTTCTTGTTGAAATATTTTAAATATGAGTACCTATTTGTTATTTACTAATAACTTTGAGTTAAAAATATATAGTATTTTTAATTAAAAAATGAAATTTTTTAATAATAAGAGTATCTGAGAAGTGCCAATACGTGTCTGACACAAACACGTTATCTTAATTGAAGTGTCTGTGTCACAGAGGTTTTAAGTAACAACCTTGTCATTAACATTTAAAAGATAGTTAGTTAGACATCAACTTTTCATTATAGTTGCACACCGGTCCCAATGTGTTGATTACATGATCACAAACCTCTCATGAAAATGCGCCTCACTTTTTGGCCAATAACTCAAGTTGGTAAATAATTCAAGTCCATAAAGTTTAACGAGTGAGTGTCATGTAACGATTTAATCAAGATTCTGAAAAAATATTGTGTCATAGATTGATTGTACAACTATAATGAAAAGTTGATGATTAATCTACTCATTTTTAAAGATTAAGGATCAACTACCTAGTCAAACAATAGACTTGGCACGCTTTCAAAGTGATCACATCAGATTATTACTTGAAACGGCAATTGGACCTTTTTTGTAGCGAGAAAACAGGGAAGCTTAGAAACTTACGTTTTTATGAAGTTGAAAATTTTGCTTTAAGAATCGGGCAAACGTGTACATATGAGATGAGACACACGAGGAAGGGTACTAAACAATCGAAGCGAAAAGAAGCTCACAATATTCGGAAATCACCATCATAAAATCTCGAGAATTCCTCCGCATCATAACCAATCAATAAGAATGCAAAAGATTTTAGCACATAGGTCGGTATGATCAACAACATGATATTAGAGAGTATTCAAATTAACTCGAGGATCATACTTGAATCGACTATCACCCCACAAGTTGAATTTATTCAGATGATGTACGTTGACCAAAAACTTCACGATGCAAAATCTAACATCTAACATATTTGATCACACAAGTAGTATACATCACAACATTCAATTTGTTAAAATCAAAATTCTCTGTTTCTTTATTTTGTGAAGCAAAAGAGTTTTTTTTATGAAAGTTGTATAAAATTGTAGAAATTACATTGATTTGGGGTTACAAATGGCATAACCGGATATAAGAGAACTGGAGGCTAAGGAGTAAGGCCAAAAATGCAAGAAAAGACATTGATGCCATATTTGTGAACCTGTCCTTGCACCAGTTGGATTGCCAGTCATCAATTATACAGTTGATGAAGATGCCGAATTATCTGAAATTACAAACGACCTCCAATCAGATTACAAATAACAATAACGATTAATTAAGTATTATTCTGGTTCAATAGATCAATTTCCAACAGTTTTTCCTCAGATTTGTTGACTCATTGCATGTATAAACTTGCAAAGGTTCTTGAACTAGACAGAATTGAATGGGATTACGAAGGAGAGTAGAGTGACAATCTAGTGTTAATCATGCCACCTGAGGACTCCCACATTGTGAATTAAACCAGCTTAATGAAGTATTAACAAATGGATATATATCCACACAGAATCTATTCAAAACATGAGTGAAGTAAGTCGTGTTCTTAATATTTTAAGCTTTTAGATGGAGTGATTTCACAATATCTTGCTAGGAAAACTTTAGAAGCAAAATTGTTATATGTTGACGGTAACTGAGAAAGCACGTTGTTGCAATTGAACAATTGAAAGAAACGAAATAGAAAAAAAAATAAAAAAAAATCAGTTGAATTACAAGAGTTATGGCTACTTTAGTATACATTTGGTACGCTTGACAGATGTTTATATCCAAAATTGTCTGCTTAAGTGTGCCAAACATGCAATCCTTGGAGAAGATTCTTGTAGAGTTCCACTTTAGTAGCAACAAACTCAACTTTTTTCCCATTAACTGAGGATTTTTTTTTTTTTTTTTTTTATCGATAAATATAAATTCTATTGATCAAAACTCATGTACAAGTACACAAAGCATACCGGACAAATCAAAGATCTAAAGATGTACATGTAAAAAAAAAGAAGGGGTTTTCAATAACCCCCATTTTATGGCCCTCTTCAAGTGGAACCCGTTTTCTTAATTCTTGTCCACGTGGTGCTTCGTGATTGGCTTCCACCGGTTGGCATGGACTTGTGTTTCTTTGAATTAGTGTGGGCCGTTGATTTACTCTCGTGGGCTTCTCTCACTTCAACCAATTGAATCACTCTTCTCGTTTATGCACTCTCTCTCAACCGTGAGGCGACTTTGAGATTTCTTCCTTCTCCTTGGGTTGTAAATCCAGATTTACTTACTATAGTGTATTGTTTATTGGATCTTGGTCCCGTCTCATATCGGCTGTAGTTGTGTATCGCACCGTTGGTGCATTGATCGGTCACAGATCTCGTGTTGAGGCTTCGATTGTGTGTTGACCGTGTATGTCCTAGTGCTATTTTGTGGGTTAGCTTTGACTGTATAGAACAAGTTAACATTTGGTCTGGGTCAAGGTCGGTTTAGGTGTTATTCCGGTGAGATCCTCGTGGATCGATGAACGGGAGTCAAGTGTAGTAGTCGGTTTGATTGTTGTACCATACTTTAAACTCTCTCTTGGGCGGTTCTCGTATAATGACGGATTTGATTTACCTCAACAGTACAAACAACAAATATCTATCGACCCAATACTAAAGAATCAAAATGAACAAAAACATTATGATATAAAGAGAACATGATTTTGTATACATGTGTCTTAATCTGTGTCACTATACTATCAATACATGGTTTAAGATCCTCAAAAATTATTCTATATCGTGCCATCCAAATTTTGTAAACCTTGCAAGCAAGTGCAGTTTTCTCGACTTTAGATTGGCAAGATGTGCCTTTGAGTTTTTTTTATCATTCATTTCAAAGCACTAAGTATTGTTTGTTGGAAAATGATATGAATGAAAAGTTACATTTTGAATGGAAACATCATTGCATCAGTTTCATCAGTTATTCAAAACATCAGTGCATCAGTTTGTATACATTTTGAATGCTATCTTCCACCCGTTCATTCATCCGTTTCATCACATCAATGTTGTAACTCCTTATTCAATGTATTTATGAGCAAGCTCCTCCTATATTGGTATAAATAGAGGATCTCTCTTGGCTGGAAACACAACAGAGAAAAACACACAACAAAGAAAAAAAAAAAACTCGTTTCCTTCTCTTCCATTCCAGCAGCCCAAGTTCCAATTTTTTTTTCTTTGCTAAAGTTCCTTGAGAGAAAGACATAGTTAGTTCGTAGGTCGGTAACGTTGTGCAGCGTGAACCGACAACCGATTGTATCCTGGGAATTGAACACCAATCAAAACCTCTTGCACCCGGTGAGGCGGCGAATTCGATTTAAGGAAACCGTGTGAACACGGGCCTTCGGTTTTGATTTGTTTTACCTTGATTCTCCAATTTTCCCCAACAAACTTAAATCGAATTCCATTTGGGGAGTCAATTTAATTTGTTCATCTGTTTCAGTTTCTGCTGTTTCATTCATCATCTGGGTTTTTTTTTTTTTTTTTTTCCAGTTCGTGGTTTTTTTTTTCTTTCATCAGTTATGTTACCATTTACATAAAGTTTCATTAAGGTAGTTGTTGTGTCGTTCAAACTGAAGGAAAAAAAAAATCAGAGAGTAAGTTCCCGTGTTTTGCATAAGAACAAGTGGTTTTGCATGAGAACAAGTGGTTTTGCATGATTTTGCATGGTTTATAATCTTTTGACAATGATTATATCATTTGGCAATTGTTTTGACAATGATTATATCATTTGGCAATTATTATTTAACTTTTTGACAATTATTGCCTACTTTTCTTTTAATGATTGATTTTAATCATTGTTAATGATTTGTTAATTCATGTTTAAATAATTGTTAAGTTATTTGACTATTTGATTTGCTCTCATATTCAATTCCGTAATTTTTTTTTTAATTTTGGTTCGAATTGATAACATAGATCTTGAATCTATATCTAGTTTAAAACTTATTATTATTCTAAAAAAAATAATAATTTTGTTGTCGTTCTTTAAGGATAAATGGCATCACATGGGACTGACGATGTGAACAATGGAAGCAACACTGTTGGGACCGCTGTTAACCCTATGGAGACCACGACTGACATTCCTCCCATTGACGGGATAATTGGAGGCGAGATTACTCATGTTGGAGTGAACTCAACTTTGCCTACGGCTGCGGCCTCGACAATCCAGTTTGGCACAATACATTTGCCAATGCCTAGGGCTGCGGCCTCGGCACCTTTGCCAACGTTTCCAGCTCCATTTCCGGTGAATCATGTAATTCGACCGGATAAGTTTGCTGGCACTGATTTTAAGACATGGCAAAATAAGATGATTTTTTATCTTACTACTTTGGGCCTTGCACGTTTCCTCACCGAGGATGCCCCGGTCGTGGCTGAAAATGACACTGATATGCATAGGCGTGTAGCATGGGATGCATGGAAAAGTGCTGATTTTTTGTGTCGCAACTATGTCTTGGATGGCCTACAGAATTCTCTGTATCACGTATATGTGGTAAAAAAGTCTGCTAAGGAGCTTTGGGAGTCCTTAGAAAAGAAGTACAAATCCGAGGATGCTGGGTCTAAGAAATTCTTGGCCAGTCGATACATGGACTTCGAAATGGTTGATTCACGTTCAGTGGTGAGCCAAGTGCAGGAGTATCAAGTGCTCTTGCAAGAAATGCATGCTGAGGGTCTGACTATGTCAGAATCTCTACAGGTGGCTACTGCTATTCACAAGCTACCTTCTTAGTGGAAGGCTTTCAAAAGCTATTTGCAGCATAAGAGGAAAGAGATGTCTTTCGAGGATTTAATTATCAAGCTGCGCATTGAGGAGGATAACAAAAAAGCTGAACGTAAGTCAGGGAATTCTTACTCTGAGAAGGCTAATGTATTGGAACATGGCCAAAGTTCTGGCACTAAGAAAGGTCAATCATTTAAAGCCAAACAGGGTAATGGAAATTGGAAAGACAAAAAGCAGACCACGAAAGGGTCTCAGTTGAAGCCTACCGGCGGGGTAGGAAAAAAGCCTAAGTTCCAGTTCAATGAAAAGTGCTTTAGTTGTGACAAAGTTGGGCATCGATCAGCAGACTGTCGTCAGCCTCGAAGGGATAACAAGCAACGTCCTCAGGCTAATATGGTTGGAAATGAGAGAGATCATCTCTCAGATGACATGTCTGACCTAAACCTCACGGCGGTGATTAGTGAGGTTAATCTGGTGGGGTCTAACCCTAAGGAGTGGTGGCTGGACACTGGGGCCACTTGCCATGTCTGCTCCAATAAGAGCATGTTCACTACTTTTGCACCAGTTACAAATGGTGAAAAGTTGTTCATGGGAAACTCTGCAACTTCTGAAGTGCTTGGTAAAGGCAAAGTGATCTTAAAGATGACATCTGGCAGAGAGCTTACTCTGACTAATGTGCTGTACGTGCCAGAGATTTGCAAGAATCTGGTCTCTGGGTCTCTTCTGAGCAAGAATGGTTTCCGCATGGTCATTGAAGCGGATAAGCTGGTGATTACCAAAATAGGAGTTTATGTTGGGAAAGGCTATATGACTGATGGCCTGTTTAAATTGAATGTAATTGCTGTAACCCCAACTGTTATGAATAATGAGAAAACTCATTCTGTTTACTTGCTTGAGTCTCCTAATTTGTGGCATGGTAGATTAGGTCACGTAAATTACAATGCATTACGTAGACTAAGCAAACTAAACTACTTGCCTAGGTTTCAAATTGATTCAAATCATAAATGTGAAACCTGCGTTGAGGCTAAGCCTACTAGGTCTTCATTTCATAGCATTGAAAGAAGTACCGAGCCATTGGGACTAGTCCATAGTGATGTATGTGACTTGAAATTTGTCCAAACAAGAGGCGGCAATAAGTACTTTATTACTTTTGTCGACGATAGCACGAGATATTGTTATGTGTACTTGCTTAAAAGCAAAGACGAAGCTATCGATAAATTCATTCTTTATAAGAATGAAGTTGAAAATCAACTTAGCAAGAAAATAAAGGTGCTACGAAGTGATCGTGGTGGTGAATATGAATCACCATTTGGTGAATTTTGTGCTAAACATGGAATAATTCACCAAACTACTGCACCTTATTCACCTCAGCAGAACGGAATTGCTGAGCGTAAGAATCGAACATTAAAAGAAATGATGAATGCTATGTTGATCAGTTCTGCATTACCACAGAATATGTGGGGAGAAGCTATTCTTTCTGCAAATTACATCTTGAATAAAGTGTTAAGAAAGAATATGGATAAGACTCCGTATGAATTTTGGACAGGTCGTGCACCTTCGTATAAATACTTACGAATGTGGGGGTGTCTTGCTAAAGTTGTGGTGCCTCCTCCTAAGAAGGTCAAGATTGGACCTAAGACAGTTGATTGTGTGTTCATTGGTTATGCACAAAATAGTAGTGCGTATAGGTTTCTTGTGCATTATTCGAATGTACCTGATATTTATCCGAACACGATCATGGAGTCTAGGAATGCACAATTCTTTGAGAATATATTTCCTTGTAAATCTCCTAAACAGTTAACTACTATTAAACGGACTATGGAATCTTCTGCTTCTGGTAGCAGTAAAGATCCAGTTGAAGAAGGTGAGGATGAGCCTAGACGGAGCAAAAGGACCAAAACTTGTAAGACGTTTGGCCCTGATTTTCTCACATACTTAATGGAGAATGATCCTCAAAGCTATAAAGAAGCTATATCCCCTCCAGATGGTCATCTGTGGAAAGAAGCCATCAAGAGTGAAATCGATTCTATCCTACAGAATCATACCTGGGAATTAGTAGATCTTCCACCGGGCTGTAAGCCTTTGGGCTACAAGTGGATCTTCAAGAAAAAGATGAAAGCGGATGGCTCTATTGATAAATATAAAGCTCGGCTAGTAATCAAATGTTATAAGCAAAAAGAAGGCTTAGATTACTTTGATACTTATTCTCCTGTGTCGAGAATAACTTCTATCAGGATGATAATTGCTATTGCGGCCTTGCGAAATCTGGAAATACATCAGATGGATGTAAAAACAGCTTTCCGAAATGGAGATTTGAATGAAGAAATCTACATGGAGCAACCAGAGGGGTTTTTAGCTCCTGGTCAGGAAAGGAAAGTTTGTAAACTGGTTAAATCGCTTTATGGTTTAAAGCAAGCACCGAAGCAATGGCATGAAAAATTTGATAATGCTATGCTTTCTAGTGGTTTTAGAATCAACGAGTGCGACAAGTGTGTATATGTCAAAGACACTAATGATGGATATGTCATATTATGTCTGTACGTCGATGACATGCTCATTGTCGGCAGCTCTGATAAGATTATCAAAGCCACTAAGAATATGCTAAACTCAAAGTTTGATATGAAAGATATGGGTCTCGCAGATGTCATTTTGGGAGTAAAAATTACTCGAATACTGAATGGACTTGTGTTATCTCAATCTCATTACATTGATAAGATACTAGACAAGTTCAACAAGTCTGATACCACTGTGGCCAGAACTCCAGTGGATTTGAGTCTCCATTTATCCAAGAACACTGGTGATGGTGTGTCACAGTTAGAATATTCTCGGATAATTGGGAGTTTAATGTATTTAATGACTTGTACAAGACCGGATATAGCATACTCAGTGAGCAGATTGAGTCGCTACACGAGTAACCCAGGTGCTATCCACTGGAAAGCCATTTTCAGGGTGCTACATTATTTAAGGTACACTCGTGATTTTGGACTGCATTATTCTAGATACCCTGCAGTAATTGAAGGGTATGCCGATGCAAACTGGATATCAGATATGTCAGATTCCAAGTCTACTAGTGGATATGTCTTCACTCTTGGTGGTGCAGCTGTGTCTTGGAAATCGTCCAAACAAACTTGCATCGCAAGATCTACAATGGAATCAGAGTTCATCGCTTTGGACAAAGCAACTGAAGAAGCAGAGTGGCTTCGCCAGTTTGTTGAGGATATTCCAAGATGGTCAAAGCCCGTGCCTGCAATTTGTGTTTATTGCGATAATCAATCGGCAATTGGCAGGGCACAGAACAATATGTATAATGGTAAGTCTCGACATATTCGACGACGACATAATACCATTCGACAACTACTCTCACAAGGTATTATCACTCTGGACTACGTGAAGTCAAAGGATAATATTGCGGATCCGCTAACCAAAGGGCTAACTCGAGAGCTAGTTGAAAAAGCATCTAGGGGAATGGGCTTGCAGCCTATAACGTTGAAAGGTATCATGGTGGAAATCCAACCTAACTGAATGGAGATCCCAGGATCTAGGTTCAAAGGGACAACTAAATCATGCATATTCGTGTAAATCACTGAGAAGGTTCTCCTTCTGCTCATTCCTATGGTGCTCACAGTGATTGGAAGATGTAGGTTAAGCTGTGCTTTTAATGACTGTGCTTTTAATGACCATTAACCGTTGTTGTGAAAGACTAAGTTAAGAGGTCACCTATGTGGGTGTGAAGTGGGGCCGCTTCTATAAGGATTGAGAAGGCTACATCCTTGAACAAACACTTGCAGAACCAGGCGACGTGTTCATGGCCAAAACGAACACAACATTGAGAACTACGCTGTGTCTAGAATGGTCATGTGTGAGGTCTATTGTCTTGGTTTACACAATTGGCGAAACAGTTCAAGGCATCATAACCACTGGTTTGCTAGTAATACTCGATAGATTTTCACGAGGGAAGGTTCAAAGCTAAATGCTACCTATCCTATGCAGGATTGATTCGATTTACTCTCTCTTTTGAGTCTCTATTTTCAAAAAAATTTCATTTATGTGGGGGATTGTTGGAAAATGATATGAATGAAAAGTTACATTTTGAATGGAAACATCATTGCATCAGTTTCATCAGTTATTCAAAACATCAGTGCATCAGTTTGTATACATTTTGAATGCTATCTTCCACCCGTTCATTCATCCGTTTCATCACATCAATGTTGTAACTCCTTATTCAATGTATTTATGAGCAAGCTCCTCCTATATTGGTATAAATAGAGGATCTCTCATGGCTGGAAACACAACAGAGAAAAACACACAACAAAGAAAAAAAAAACTCGTTTCCTCCTCTTCCATTCCAGCAGCCCAAGTTCCAATTTTTTTTTCTTTGCTAAAGTTCCTTGAGAGAAAGACATAGCTAGTTCGTAGGTCGGTAACGTTGTGCAGCGTGAACCGACAACCGATTGTATCCTGGGAATCGAACACCAATCAAAACCTCTTGCACCCGGTGAGGCGGCGAATTCGATTTAAGGAAACCGTGTGAACACGGGCCTTCGGTTTTGATTTGTTTTACCTTGATTCTCCAATTTTCCCCAACATTGTTGTCATTGAACTCATCATTTCCACCCAAACTTTGATCTGTCCCTAGATGCTTGAAGTCTAAACATACTAAAAAAGTAAGTGACGACCTGTTTCAAGGTGTGAACCACAAAAGACACGTTTTGTCGATATTTAGATACATCAATTTATCCTTTGTAAGAAGCTTAGACTGCCAAGCAAACCACAGCATGAAGGAGTGTTTTAGACTGATGTATGGTCTCCAAATCTCCCTCGTCTAGGTTCTTTTCTCCCCCTTTGGCCTAACAAATTGATGTGCACTGTCCATGCAAAATCAGCCAGAAGTTGTCCAATTGGACAGCCTATCAACAACAGGTTGGTCAGTGGAATCTAACCCACACTCCCAAATACTAGCCCCGTAGAGGTAAAATTGATTAACTCATTTAATCCATGGCATGTCTTTCTTACTATGGATATTCCAAAGGGATTTTGAATGTAGTGCTGCATTCTAACATTTCATTATCTCTGAATCCAAGCCCACCTTCCTATTTTGGAAAGCAAACATTACACCAAGCAACCAACTATTTATTAGTATCCCAAAGGAAGTTAAGCTGCAGACAAGTGATTTTTGAAACAATCACGGCTAGGATTGGAAATACGGATAGCAAAAAAGATTCCACTTTTTGGAGAATGACTTATATAAGTTCCGCTCTTCCCTTATAGGACAAAGATGCCTTAGACCAAGTACAAATGTAAGTTGTGATTTTATTGAGAAAAGAGTCATAAGAGCTGATTTTTAACTTCTCCGCAGCAAGTGGGATCCCAAGTACCGGAATGCCATGGAACCCCTGGACATATTAGTTAATTCATAGATCTCCTCAAGCTCTTTCCCATGAACCCCAACTGTATACAAGCTAGATTTGTTAAAATTCATCTTTAATCCTGATATGTCTGCAAAATTAGACAAACAATCCATTAAGATACCAACAAAAATTGGATCTCCCCTATTATGAGTATCAAATCATCTGCAAATGTAAAGTGTGTAATCTTTAAAAGGTCACATTTGGGAGGATAGTTGAACTCACTATTCTCCGTAACACCGTTTAACATTCTTGAGAAGTACTCAAAAATTGAGAGAGATGGTCCCCTTGACGAAGACCATTTTTCCCATTAAAGAATCCATGGAGGCTACCATTAAGCGCTATTGAATATGAGGGAGTAGAAATACATTCCATTACCCAACCTGTGAACTTTGTAGGAAAGCCATGTACATGAAGTACATCCTTGAAAATGTCCCAATTGATCGAATCATATGCCTTCTTAAGATAAAATTTGAGAAGGCGTCTTAGAGCAACTCTCTTATGATTGTATTGCCTCAAAAGCTCTTGAGCGAGATGGATATTTTCTGTCATACTCCTACCTTCCACAAATGCACATTGAGCTTGATCCACAATGGACCCAATGATAGGCTCCAACCGAGAAGCTAGAATTTTTTATTACTTTATAGAACACATTGCAACATGCGATAGATCTATAGTCACCAATGTATGTAGAGTGATTTGCTTTGGGCACCAAAGCAATGACCGTATGACCTATTTGCTGGATAATAGATGTAGAAGCAAAGAATTCTTCAATTGGCACCATGAATTCATCATCAACAATATCCCAAGACTTCTTGAAGAAACAAGATGGATAGCTGTCCGGTCCTGAGGACTTATCATCACCAATATCAAATAAAGCATCTTTGATTTCTTGCCTTGAAACATCCCAATCAAGTAGTTTAGCATTCTCCATAGATAACACGAGTCCAAGACTAAAAAAATCAGCATCAATAGGCTCTATCAAGCTGTCTTTTCCCAGCAGTTCACTATAAAAGTGAGTGAATTTGTCTGCTACCTCCTTTTGGGAACTAGTATATGAACCATCCCTTTAAAAAATATGTTGAACGAACAGGGCCCTGTGACAGAGGCTGAGGTGGCGCCACCTCGGCCCTTGATTCAAAATATGGGCACTGTATTTTTTTTTTTTAAAAAAAATTCGGATTACCACCTCGGCCCCTGTCACATTCGTGAAGCATCTCTCCCCTTTAAAATACAGCTGCAATGTAATTAATTCCTTTTAGGATCATCATATCTTTTATTTCCTAGTAATGATTATTTTGTTTTTTAATAGCTTCCCACTCAGTACTATAAATAAAAGTCTTTGATATTGACCTATGGTTGACTTTATCTTTAACATTTTGATCGTAACCGACAAGATAATATTATTCTAACCATCAATCTTAAGTGATTATGGCCCTTCAAAGCATTCAATGTAATATTGATTGATCGAGGACAAAAGATCACTATCATGACTTTCACATTACAAATCAGACTCACAATTAAAGTAGTATGAAAATCGAGTATTCAAGACAAAAACTACAAAAGTTAAACGTCAAAAGAAGCTCAATAGACTATATACTTTTCTATTTATTTGTAAATGTATAACGGCTTCAGTTCTTAGCAATAAACGATAAAAGTTCAAAAATAATTTTTATGCGCTAAAAATTATTTTGATCATCACTTTGAAAACTATCTTTTATCAAAAGCAAAATTTATTTTCAAAATTGCAATTGAACTTAGGTCATATTTTGAAAAACAACATTCAGTAGCTTACATTGTTCACAAACATTCACTTCGGATCAAACAAAGTCAAAATGGACCGAACTTATGAAATGTAGACGTCCAAATAAAATAGTGAACATTCGAATCATCCGGATGTCTGCATCGTCCATGCGAATGTCCGGTTCAAGTAATGGTCACTTTTTTTTTTTACCATTCTAACGTTTGGTACATAATGGCTACTTTTGTATGTCTGGATACATAAGCGGACGTTCGGTTGCTTGTCCAGTTCTACATATATTTTTGCTCATTAAACTCTATAAATACATTCACGTTTTGCATTCATTGCAAGACCTTTTAAGATCATTAGAGTGAGGCACTCTTGAGCAAAATTATATTAATCCTAAATCTTATTTAATATCAAATTATTTATTATGAAAACATTTTGATTGATTGAATCAAATTATTTATTCATCTTCATCATCAAAGTTCTCTACTAATGCTTGAGTTGAAAAATCTATTGTTATTCATTGAAGTGTAGTCTCTTTTTCTCTTAGCACTTAATTTGTTTATATCTTATTAAGAGAGAAACTTTAAATTATAAAATCATTTCTCTTCAAATTTGTGGGTCATATTGAGGTCCCTATAAAGCTTAATAGTTTAGGTTATATTGAGGTCTTGTAAAGCTCAATATTGTATAAAGATTAATGATCATTGTTTGTAAATCATTAGAAGCTTTGTAAGGCTTTAGATTGCTCCATAAGTCAATCAAAATTAGTGAAAAGGCATTGCTTGTGATAGAGAGTTTGGTAATGGAGGATGTAGATCATTACTTTAGATCGAATCTCCACAATTATATCGCTAGCACAATCTCTTGTGGATAGTTACTTGATTGCTTTTTTCATTCACAACTTGTCTAAATTGAATAAATTTCTTGAAAAAGTTTTGAAAACCAATTCATCACCTTCTTAATTAGTTATTCTTAAGATATCAATTGGTATCACAGTGAGGTTCTCACTTTTAAAGATTCACAACCTTGAGTAACTGCTGACCACGATCTTCAAAACATTGAGGGGCATTCTACAAATTGTCCTCATTTTTTAATAGCACACATTATAATTATTGAAAAGTTAGGATGATCATTTATGTTCAATCTATAGATTATAATTTTTGAGAAATTATTCAATTTGGTCCCTATGTGCTAAAAATGTTCTTAAAGAGGATCATAAATCGGATCAAGTAACTATTAAATGCTACAACCAAAAACTTACTTTATTGTGCCTTAGATAAAAATGAATTTATTCGCATTAGCACATGTGATTCTACTTTTGATAAATGACATGTTTTAGAAGTTACACACTTAGACACTAGCAAAGTGAAAGAAACCTAGATTAATTTTTTGGTTAAAAAATTTGAAAACTTCTTCATGAAACAAAATGAACATATTGTTGATATGACTACTCACTTCACCAATATTGTTAATGACCTTAAAGGCTTTGATCGTAAGTTTACTAATTGTGAGCTTGTAAGTAAAATGCTTAGATCACTATTGGAAGATTAGAGCTCATTAAGAATGTTCATAAAGAATATCAAAGATGTCAACTTATATCCATTGGAAGAACTCAATGTAACATTGATAACTTATGAGTTCAACAATGCTGAAACTAAGAAGAAAATGAGGAAAAGTAAAGAAGAATTGAAGGAACCTCCTAAGCTACAAATTGCTTTAAAATCGTCAATTGATGAAGGAACTACAGTGAAAATGAGAAATGAAAAGCTTGATGATCTAGTTCTTTTAGTTAAGAAATGGAGAGGTTTTTGCAATAATCGGTGATTTCAGAAGAAAGAGGAAAATGTGAAGAATGAGGCAAAAAGATCATTTGCTACAATTGTGACAAACTTGAGCAAAAGAAAACTGAGTGTCCAAACAACAAAAGAGGTATCAAGAAAAAGGCACTCCTAGCGACATGAAATGAGAATGATGATGAAGATCGTGATGTTAATGAAAGTCAAGAAAAGTCACCAACATGTGTTTCATAGCAATCGAAGATGAGGTAAATTCTATTGAAATTTTTTCATATGATGATCTCTCTCTCTTATGATGAGATTATTGAGGAATTCGAAAAACTTGCTTAAATCACTCTATTCTAAAAAAGAAACATTCTCCATTAAAAATTGAAGTAAAGAATATTTTAGAAAATCAAAAGGACTTTGAGAAGGAAAATGTTGATAAAGATTATTTGATTAAAGAAAATTCATTTTTAAAAGAGAAAGTTGAAGATTTAAATAAGATCATTTTCAAGTTCACTCAAGACAAGAAAAATTGACTTATTGCTTGGTGAACAAAAATGTGTTTTTGATAAACGAGGAATTGGATATAAACCTCTCTTAAAACAAAAACAAAAAAACTCTAAAAAATTTATTCGTTAAAGCATCTAATTCCTCCTTTCCAAACACTACATGTAGCTTTTGTAATGAAAATGGGCATACTGTTTTATGTTGTCTAACCAAAAAGAGACCACACTTTGAAAGCAAAAATAAGTGGATTCATAAGTCCACTAAAATTAACTACCAATGAGCCCAACTTGTATGGGTACCAAAGATAAAAATTAAATTATTTATGTAGATATCAAAGAAGATAAAGAGCAAATGGTTCATGGATAGTGGATGCTCAAAGCACATGATCGGATATCAATCTCTATTGTCGAATCTCGAAAAGAAGAATGGAGGTCATATCACTTTTGGAGACAATGCCTAAGGAAAAATAATTGGCATTGGAAACATTGGTAATCACTTATCTCCTTCTATTGAGAATGTTTTATTAGTTGATAACATTAAACATAACTTGCTAGGTGTAGACTACAATATTAAATTCGATTATTTTAAATGGCTTATTAAAGATGTTACATCTAAATGGGTTATGTTTATAGGAAAGAAGTAAATATATTTATATCATAAACATTGAATTTGAAAGTGAAGAAAGTTGTTTATCAAGTTTGAAAGTTGATATTTGGTTCTTTTATAGAAGATTAGATCGTGTTAGTATGGATCCTCTATCTAAAATTTTCAAAAATTTCTTGGTTAAAGGCTTCCCTAATTTGATGTTTGAAAAAGACAGAATTTGTGATGCATGCCAATTTAGAAAATAAGTGAAAAGCTCTTTCAAACTCAAATACTGTTCTTCAACTACTAAACGTTTACAATGTCTTCACTTGGATTCCTTTGGACCTAAGAGAACCGCTAACTCGAGTGGTAAACATTACACATTCGTCATTTTCAACAATTTTTCTAGATTTACTTGGGTCCTATTTTTAAATTTAAAGGATGAAGCTTTGAATGTATTTAAACACTTTTGTGAAAATGTTCAAAATGAAAAGGGATATACTATTACAACAATTAGAAGTGATCATGATGAAGAATTGATAATATTGATTTTGATAATTTTTGTAATGAAAATGGATATGAACATAATTTCTCGGTTCTTAGAACTCCTTAATAAAATGGTGTAGTAAAAATGAAGAATCGTACATTGCAAGAAACGGTTAGGACAATGCTTAGTAAAAATAGCCTACCAAATTTTTTTTGGACCGAAGCCATCAACACTTCTTGCTACATTATCAATAGAGATACAGTTAGTCGAAAGAAAATAAAAAATCCCTATGAGCTTTGGAAAAGTAGAATTTCAAATATCGGTTATTTCAAAGTATTTGGTTGGGAATATTTTATTTTAATCACAAAAGAAAATTTGGAAAAATTTGATTCAAATTCCAATATTCATCAACTAACAAAGCTAATAGAGTCTTTAATAAAATAACTCTAATCGTTGAAGAATCTATGCATATTACTTATGATGAGACTAGTCTGCTTGATCAAGAGAAAAATTATTATTAATGATGTAGGAGTGGAAATTTTTTTCGAACAAATGAATATTCACAATCAAAACAAGGAATATTTAAAAGATGAACACAATGAGCACAAGCATCCGAATTATACTTACAAACTTAGAAGGGCTCTTTATGGTTTATAGCAAGCTCTTAGAGCTTGGTGTGAAAGATTGAGCAAGTTTCTATTTTTTTTAATGGCTTCTCAATGGGTAAAGCAGATGTTACCCTCTTTATCAAAACTAAAAGGAATTAAATAATTATTGTTCAATTTTATGTTGATGATATTATTTTTGGTGCAACTAATATTTCTTTTTGTGAAGAATTTTCAAAATGCATGAACAAGGAATTTGAAATAAGGATGATGGGAGAACACAAATTCTTTCTCGAACTTCAAATCAAGCAAACTTGCGATGAAATATTCATTAGTCAAAACAAGTACATATTGGATATGCTCAAAAGATTCGAAATGGAAGAATTGAAGCCTAAAACACTTCAATGAGCTCATCCATAAAATTAGACGAAGATGAATAAGATACGTCCATTGACATAACTAAATATCGACGTATGATTGGATCCCTTCTTTATTTAACATCAAGTAGACCCGATATTATATTTAGTGTGTGCTTAGTACTGTAAAATGAATCTTTCGATATCTTAGTGGCACTACAACATTAGGTCTATGAAATCCAAAATGCACCCACATTAACTTACTTAGCTATTCGAATTCCGATTGAGCTAATTGCACAATTGATCGAAAGAGTACTAGCGAAACATGTCACTTTCTAAGCTGCGCACTTGTGTCATGGTTTAGTAGGAAACAAAATTTCATTGCATTGTCTATCGTCAAAGCCGAATATATCTTGACTGCTAGTTGTTGTGCACAAGTTCTATGAATGAAACAAACCTTTAGTGATTATCACTTGTTATTTGATCATATACCTATTATATGTGATAACATAAGTGCTATAAACTTATCAAAAAAAATCCAGCCTTGCACTTTCGAACGAAACATATTGAGATAATACACCACTTTCTACGAGATCATGCAAAAGGGAGAATTTTTTTTTATTTTTTTAAGATTTTGTAAACATGGAAAATCAATTGTCTAATATTTTTACTAAACCTCTAACTCTTGATAGATTTTCGCATATTCGACGATGATTGGGAATTATAAATAAATTTAAAGTATGTGGCTAATATGTTTTTATCTTCAATTATTGATGAAACTGTTGATCTTATGTGCAATATGAATAAAAAGGGTCATGTGGACATCCGGACTATGAAGAGGACGTCCGAATGGTGCTGGACAGGTTGGTGGATGTTCGGGTAGGATTGACAGAAAATTTAAGCTACTTGTAGCGAATATCCGGTAGCGGACATCTGGAAGGTCACAGATTCAGAGTTTTAAAACGACTTCACAAACCTTTTTTCAGCATTTTTCATTCTATTCTCTTTCCACTGTGTGCGTCTACTACAAATCCACCACCTTTCCTTCTAAAATCATCAATATCCTCACTCAAATCTAAAAATCCGTACTTCTCCTGCTCGAATTCTTTCAAAATTCCTAATTCTTCCCCATTAAAACTCTCGAAACTCATTCTCTTGGGACTATAAAAAAACCTAGGTCTTATAATTAGTATACATTTTATTGAATTCAATCCTTTATTATGTCAAGTCAAAGAGGAACGGGCAAGAGAATGAAAACAATTGTGAGGTGGGCTCCTCCTTCCTCCTCCTTCAATGAAGAACCCGATATGCCGAAAAATCTATTTGAAAAATCGCTAGTTCTCATCAGAATTAATGTTGATTTTGTCGATTTTACTATTGAAGCCCCCGCATTTCATATTGAAGATTATTTTGAAAATATGGGTTGGGTTTCGATAGCCACTTTAGAAGAAAACACATACGGCCAACTCATGGAAAAAATTTATAAATATATGGTTGTCACCCCTAGGACGGATGGGATTTCGTGTTTACTTAAAAACACACGAATTGCCATCACCAAAAATCTTATCTGAATTATTCTTGAGCTCGAGGTATGTGAAAAACAAATTAATGTACACGAAGCTCATCTTACTCTTGAAGGATTTTTAGCCCTACCGAGGCTTGCCGTAGAATTACGGGAAAGAACATTGAGAATGTCACCAAGCTAAGTACCAATCAATTGATTCTACCATGCAAATATTTACAAAATATCATTGCACGTGTCATTCTTCCGCAAAAGGGTCACTGGGACAAAGTCAATAATTTCAACCTCTTCATTCTTCATTCTTTTTTAGTCATGCTTGAATTAGATTTTCCAACCATTGCACTTGATCATATAAAGCTTGTTCATTCTACATGACACCTCAAAACTTTATCTTACGGCGTGCTTCTTATAAATTTTTTTAAGTACTTTGAAATACCTTTGCATGATGAGATTTTCGTTTCACTTTGTCCCACCAACTCCATCAGTATCCAAACTCTCAAATGCATGAAAATCGTAAAAGATCACGGTCAACAGGTGACTCATACCAAGGGTTTTGATCTACATTCGGGTCCTTCAACTTTACCTTTCAAAAGAGATAAGGAAGAGGTCAAAGATGATCACGACGACGATGTACCACATGTCCCAAGTCCCCCTCATGACATTTTGGGTTCTAATGCTCCTTCAACCAGCGATTTCACATTATCGAGGATCATTACAATCTCCTCAATGGTCGCATCGAATTCACTCCTATCCTCCATAGACAGTCTTAGTGGGATGCTTCAACAGGTACTATCTCAACAAGAGGCAATGCAAGCTCAACAAAAAGCCTTTTATGCTCAATTCCATGTTCATTTCCCTCCACAGCTTCCTTCAGAGATTTAGACATGGTTTACTTCTTATGCGTATGTATTTTTTAAATCACTTATGCTAATCTACTTCTTTGAATTTCTTTTATCCATATAAATGCAACATCAATATTATTATTATTTTTTAATTGGCATCATTTGTTCACTTAAGGGGAAATTATTTATATTGTTTCCTAAGGTTGTTTGTTGATGCTATATTCTTGCTCCTCTCTTTATACAAATCTTTTTGCTTATGCCAAAAGGAGGAAAATGAGTGAGATGATTATGCATGAAAATAAGTAAGATGATATGCTTTGAATGATCAAATGACATACTTTGAATAATTTATATGCTTTGAATGAATGACTATTGGTTTGTAAAATATAAGAGGAATAAATGGAATACATGTTAAATTTGA
This sequence comes from Osmanthus fragrans, assembly GCA_019395295.1. Classification (NCBI taxonomy): domain Eukaryota; kingdom Viridiplantae; phylum Streptophyta; class Magnoliopsida; order Lamiales; family Oleaceae; genus Osmanthus; species Osmanthus fragrans. Next base: position 13,383,065 of record CM033351.1, on the reverse strand, counting down.
GATCTTTATTCTCTATCAATTGTTGATATTACCTTGTAAATCATCACGTTTATCATAATAAAAAATGGGAAAATTGTTGACTTACGGTTGACTTTATCTTTAAGGTTTTGATCATAACAAACAAGACAATATTATTTTTCTAACCATCAATCTTGAGTGATTATAGTTCTTCAAAGCATTCGATGTAATATTGATTGATCGAAGTACAAAAAGATCGCTATCAAGACTTTCACATTACAAATCAGACTCACAATGAAGGTAGAGATGAAAGTCAAGCATTCAAGACCAAAGCTACGAAAATCAAACCTCAAAGGAAGCTCAATAGAATAGACGCTTCTCTATTTATTTATAAAGGTATAACAACTTCAATTATTTGCAATAAACGATAAAAGCTCAAAAATCATTTCTATGCTCTAAAAGTTATTTTGATCATCACTTGCAAAAATTATCTTTTATCAAAAAGCAAAATTGATTTTCAAAATTATAATTGAAGTTAGATAATATATTGAAAAACACCATTCAACAACTTACATTGTTCAAAAAGATTCACTTCGAAACAAACTAATTTAAAACGGATCAAACTTATGAAATGTAAACATCTGGATAGTCCATGCGGACTTCCAGTTCATGTAATGATCACTTTTTTTTTATCGTTCTAACATTTGGTACACAACAGGTAGTTTCATACGTCAGGACACATAAGTGGATGTTGGTTGCTTGTCCAGTTTCACAGATCTTTTTGCTCGTTGAACTCTATAAATACATTCACTTTTTGCATTCATTGCAAGACCTTTTATGATCATTATAGTGAGACACTCTTGAGTAAAATTATATTAATACTACATCTTATTTATTATTAAATCATTTATTAAGAAAACATTTTAATTGATTGAATCAAATTCTTTACTCATCTTCATCATCAAAGTTTTCTCATCCAACACTTGAGCTTTCATCTATTGCTATTCATTGAAGTGTTAGCCTCTTTCTCTATTTGCTTTACATGTACTTAAAAACATTCTATTTCATCTATTGCAACTTCAAAACGTTTATGACAAGGAAAAGATGGATAATGTTTAGCATATCATCCACATGTGAAAAGTGTGTTAGATATTCTTCGCTTAATTTTTTAATTTATTTTTATTGGAGGGTGTGTTTGTTTAATTTTTTTATAATTTATTTCGTTCTTTCTCTGCATCATGTCTTGTACATGTTTCCACGATTATGCAATCCACATCCCCACTGGAGATGCTCCTCTCCATTCTAATTTTGCTTGAGGAACATACAAGAAGATAAAGGGTAAGAATGCTAGGGTTTCAAGAACTTGACGTGAAAAAAACGAATTCTTGGTGTAAGAAGTTATCTTTTTCTCGTTTCTTTCTTTTAACCTATATATTCCAAAATCCTTTTTTATTTTTCTTCCATTATGACATGTAACTAAATCATTAGTTGGGATGAATGATGTAAAATAGATTTGAATATTTAATTTTCAATTTTCAAGATTTGTGTATTTAATTAACTTAGAGTATCTCCAAAAAAAAACGCTTTAAACATGTAATACTCTCTATTTTAAAGAGACAATCCTTAAAATCATGTTCCAAGAGACCTTTTAAATTAACATTTTAATTTACAGAGTGGATTTAATTCTCTAAATTTGAAAAGTCAAATTCACTCTCTATAATTAAAATGCATTTAAAGTGTTTTAATTTTCAGTCTAGGAAATAATAAAATAATCTAGAGAAAAGATGCTTAAAATAAAAGAAAGAGAAAAAATAAATATTTTTTGAAAATAGTAAAATTAAGTATTAAATATAAAGAGTTTGTTGGAGATAGAATGTTTTAAGAACAGGTAAATCTAACAGAGTATTGATAAGTGTGTTTTTACACACTTATTAAGCACTTTTATGGAGCTTTTTATTGATGAAATTGAGTAAAATTTCTATGCATAATTGTGTAATTTATACTTTTGTAGGCTAAACCTCGACAAGAAGGAGAACAAAGCTACAAGGAGTCAAAACGGACTTAAAACGTACAAATTTGTGAAATTGGGGACTAAGGTACACAAGTCAGAAAGTTGAAGGACTTGAAGTGCAATTTATCACGGGCATAAATGAAAAGAAAGTCAAACTCCAAAAACCAAATTGTACGAGATTAAAGCTGAAGGACCTGACATGCAAATATGGAAGGGACTGAGCTGCAATTTAACTTTTTGGATTGAGCCATGCGGTCACATGACTTATAACCATGTGATCGCATGACTTGGGCAGGGAATTAAAACCCCCTATCTTGGCTCTTAAAAAAAAAGGGCGTTTTAAATATTTCGTCCACTTTTGTTTTGGCCCAACTTACATTATTTTCTTGTTGTTTATTGGTAGATATTTTAGGATATTTATTTTGTGTCTTAAAATATCCCATTATATCTATTATTCCTATATTATTTATTACTACTTAACCTCTATGTATTTGAAGAATATTTATTCATTCTCTCACTCGTCTCTATATAGAGCATATCTTTTCTCTCTTTTTCTTTTCCTTTAGTTTTATTTTTCTAGTGTTCTTGGCTCATTTTGGGAAGCACAATTGAATATAACAAGGAGATTACATCAAGAAGTACTTGGAAAAGACTTGGAGGAGTGCAAATTCATACAAAAAAGGGTTATATATTTCCTTTTGTATTGGGTTAATTTCAAAAACGATCACTGAAGTTACGTAAAAAAACAAAACGGTCACTGAAGTTCAAAAGTTGCACAAACGGTCACTGAAGTTTCAAGTGGTTTCACAAATGGTCACTGGAGGACCAATCCCATTTTCAGTCCAACCAGCTATCTTTGGACCACCATAACTCCAATCTCGGGCCACGTTAGCCATCGACCAACATACCTTCTTGAAGCCCTCAATGCTCTCTTTGCAACCCATCCAACTACTGACCGTAAACCCGTCGGAATTGGCCGAAAAATCGAGCCAAAGTGGGCTGCTTGGGCTGAAAGTCTCGGAAAATCAGTCCAAGCAGCCACTTTTGGACCACCATAACTCAAACATCCGGCCACCTTGGGCACCTCCCAACATATGACCTTGAAGCCCTCAATGCCCTCTTTGCAACTCATCCAACCACTGGCTGTAAACCCGTCGGAATTGACCAAAACATCGAGCCAAATTGGGCTACTTGGGCTGAAAATCCCGAAAAATCAGTCCAAGCAGCCACTTTTGGACCACCATAACTCCAATATCCGGCCACCTTGGCCACCGCCCAACATACCATCTTGAAGCCCTCAATTCCCTCTTAGTAATCCACCCAACCACTGGCCGTAAACCCGACAAAATTGGCCGAAACATCGCTCCAAAGTTGGCCGAAAAATCGGTCCAAAATCGCTGTGCGTGCATAACCAACTTTCTGGCCAATTTAGACAGGGTTTTACGGCCATTGGTTAGGTGGGTTGTAAAGAGGACATTGAAGGCTTCAATATGGTACATTGGGCGGTGGCCAATGTGGCCAGATGTTGGAGTTATGGTGGTCCAAAAGTGGCTGCTTGGACTGATTTTTCGAAATTTTAAGCTCAATCAGCTCACTTTGGCTCGATTTTCTGGCCAATTCCGATGGGGTTACGACCAGTGGTTGGGTGGGTTACGAAGAGGGCATTGAGGGCTTCAAGAAGGTATGTTGGTCGATGGCCAACGTGGCCCGAGATTGGAGTTATGGTGGTCTAAAAGTGTTGGTTGGGCTGAAAATGGGTTTGGTCCTCCAATGACCATTTGTGAAACTACTTGAAACTTCAGTGGTGACTGTTTGTGAAATTAACCCTTTTGTATTCCTTAATTGTTTTTCCAAAGTTTGTAATGTTTTGTATACATGAATCTCTTTGTTATTGTATTAATATGATGAGCTAAATCTTTTATGTTAGAATTTATGTAGTAGTTTAACCTAATTTTCATTAATATCATGTTATGTTGTTAATGTTGCATTTGTTATCAAAATAATAGTGTATTAATTATCATGTTTAAAATTACTACATTTATTTGATATCAATAGATGTTGTGGTTAGGTGATTGTGTAATTATTGACAAGTAGTTGCACTTAATAGAACGAAATAATTAATACTCTGGATTGTATAGTATATCTATGCGCGTTTAGGTATATAGATATACATACATATACTTATCACATATGACCCTTTGAGTATTTTCACAACAATTGAGTGCAATTGGTTAATTTTGTGTCAACATAGAAATATGTGGTATAATTTAATCAATTAGAGTTAATATCACTCGACAGAGGTTATTGACTAAAATTAAAAAATCGGATCTAACTATTTATTTTGGTAATTGCATCGACGCATAATTGACTTGATATTTATGTCCATTTCGTTCATTTGAAACAAATATGCTTGTAATTGCGTTCAACACTTTTTATGGAATCGACTCAAACTTAAAAGATCTACTTGTTATCGACCCGTGCGCTTGCGACATAATATTCAGCGAACAAGTTTTTTTTGGGTTTCCTTTAGTATTAGAAAACTTGCAGCCTTTGCAAGCAAAAAAGTTTTTGAGCTCGTGAGTTCGGTATTTTAGTTGGGTTTTTCCCCTTGTGGTGCTGCCAGAGGTTAAATGTTTTTTTTTTTATCATTGCCCAATGGAATAACGCTAAGTGTCTCCCAGTAAACCAACCAACCAAGCTGGCAAAATTACCTGTACACCTAGCACGGTATATTTTGGGTAGTTCTGCCTTCTCTGCTTTTGGATTCAACCTAGATATGTAAACAGAAAACCCACCTCATTAAACATACACAAGACATTTCAATCACTTAAAACACGGTCTCCTTTATTCTAAGTCACCCACACTCGTATTCATAGGCGGATCCGGGAGGTTAGAGTTTGGGGGTACTAAAATAAAAGATATTGAGATGAAGTAGGGAAGAGTACGGGGGCAACGCCCTCGAAATTTTTTTTTTTGAGCTCAGAGTAGCACAAACATTCATAATGATTAAAGAACCTGTACAATTAAAATAAACTTAGTGCAATTCAAATATAAGAATGGAAACAGTAAGAGAAATCAATATATGAATGTCTTAAACTTGCCAAAAAAATTAAAGTAAAAGATATTTTATTACAATCATTCTCTATGTATTCTCATACTTTGATAACGTTTCAGAATTATATCATTTTCGATCTTGGCAAAAACATCTTTATCAATATATGCAATCAAACTATCATTCAACCATTTTCGATCATTTTAACCCGATTAACATTTTAGGATGAAATTCCAAAATTCAGTAACTTTTAAAGTAGAAATTTTAAAACTTATAATAAACATATTTGAGAGTGTATTTTCAAGCTTATTAGCTAGTCAACATCATTTTTATCCACACATTAAATAAGATTATGATCGACAAAAAGTTTTACCAAATATAACATAGTAATAATAATAATAATTACGAGATTTTAAAATTTGTAATTAAGAGTTTGCATATAGAGAAAGATGTTTTTAAAGTGGGTGAAGGGGGGGTCCCAGGACCCTGCGGGACCCCCCTAGGTCGCCAGTGCTCGTATTCTCAGTTAGAGGTTTATCATATTTTATCATAGTCACACATTCTAGCACACGTTTCCACTTTGTTCATCAAGTAGAAGGCATTGCCTGAAAATCGAAACCTGTACCCCAAAATTTAAAATGAAAACATAGCAACTTCCCTAACTCAACAGTATAAATTAACTGGACATTTAGGTTTGAGAAAATGAGTGAAACTACCACCCCCAAACTGGCATATGCTAGCTACAGAGAATTTGCCTATGATCTTCCGAAGAATTCATTTGCTTCGTAATAACGGTCCAAAACAACATTATAGAGCGGGTGAACCCGTTCCAATAGGTTGGAATAAGGCCCCAATACATCCTGTGGCAGAGGAGGAGAACCGACATCCTTTGTGCAGCTATACTGGCTGACTGATAGGCCACTTAGACAGTAACATGTATGATAGTGGTCTCTGCTTTTCCCAGGTTTGTCTCTGAAACCTCCCTCCTCCTACACCAACAAACCATATCAGAATCTCTAACTTAAATCATAAATAATGGAGGAAAGGGCAATGAGAGTCGAGCTTTTGGTGCTGTGTTTGGCAAACAATATTAGATTGTACAAAATAATACAATATACAATGTAAACTTATTTGGTCCATGTTTGGTTTAGCTAAAATTTAGACTAAAATTTAGATTTTTTGGTTGAAAAGTTGTGAATCTCTAAAATGTGTGGTAGAAAATGAGTTCGAGAAAAAATGAATCAAGAAAAAACGGGGGCCAAACAGGGCCATAATACTGTTCAGTACTGTATAATTTCCTAACCAAACATGTCACATAGTTCTAAGGTTCTAGCAATGGTGTATAAGTAGTAATGGATAGCTAAGAAGTGGGTTCTGTATGACAAAAGTTGCAACTTCACCCAACACGAGATCAAGTCAGCGCCCTACTTGCAAACATCGTATAGGATTCACATTGCAAGAACTTCACAACCACAGAAACCAAACCTTTCAAGATAGAGCTGGAGATTCAAGGGTGGAGGAAGAGCTTTGAATTATGGAATCAAAGAAAATTATTCTCGGAGTATCTGAATATCCATGGTGCATAGGGACTTCTGTTTACAGGTCAATGAATCCAAAACTTAATACCCAACAACTATTCGGGAAACACAAAATAAGCTGGGGAACGAAATTGTATGTATTCCATTTATATTCTGCTTATCTTTCTTTTTGATATTCATTGTTTTTTCAGGTGTGCATTCATGTGCCTGTGGAGGAATTTCTCAGTTGATAAATCATATCAACCAACTCAAATATAAGATACGGGAAATCAAAATACCTGTGAACAGAGAAGAATATATTGTTGCAATGCCATGCTGTTGAAAAGAGGTTTCATTTGTACACGTCCTTTGATAAAATTGTAACCAACATTGTTTACATCGGCAGGATGAGAAGCATTGGGTTGTCCTACAGCTGAGGAACAAAAAGGCAATACTAGATCATTTCTGTCATGAAAAATAGGCCCAAAAGAGGAGTTAAAGGAACATAGAAAAAAGGAGTGAGATATAGCAGATTGGTCAAAAGAGAGGCCAATCTTAGAGACTATTTGTGTTCTTTTGAGTTTCTTACCTTCTTCTGGAATTTGGACATGGGAAGATGTACCCTCTAAACATTGTTCGTCTGCAGAAATATCTGAATTTATAGAATCATAGTCACTATCCGTACTGCACTCGCATTCTAAGATATTGGACAGTCCCATTTGATCATTAACAATCAACTGTAGTCGTTGTATCAGTGCAGCCACTCCTCCCTGGTCAGAAGTCATGTTTTATAAATAAGTAAACATATTATAGACAACTAATTTGTACACTGGCAGTGGTATGTCACCCTTCAATCTGTGAAAACAACCTTCCTACGTAAAAAAACCACTTCTCCTTGTGTAAAAAGAACAGGAATATCTATTGCACATTCGCACCTTAGTGCATTAATGGTTTGTTTGGTAGGGTGACAACATGGTACTGGACAATATTAAAATTAAAGAAGAAATAGAAGTTAAAATCTTGTCTAGTACTCTATACAAAACGCGCTTTAAATGTACTGATTTCCATATAAAGGGAGGTGATGTACCATGGCCAGAGGCACATGTGCTATAAATTATTATAAAGGTCGAAGGAATATCATCTGTGGTGACATTAGAAAACAGAAAACTAGTAGTTGTGTATCAAAACTAGGAGAATTACTCTTGTAGAGTCAAAAGATCATGCCCAGTGTCCCCCTACATTCATTGATTTTACTTTGTGTTGGCAACGGATTTTGCCCTCAAGTTTTGTCTCCACTAATCACTTGTATCATCCAACAATCAAGTTCAGTCAAAAGAATGCATTCTTGTTGCTCTCTTGTTGCTCTGATTAAGATGTGTCAAAACCGTTTTGATATGTTCTGACTTCTGACACATCCAGTCAATAAGACAGTAATTTGCATAATTTTAGAAACCAATCACTCTGCTTTTTAAACACGTGGAGATCACTAATCTACCAATGCATCAAAGCCAATGAAAATACTAATTTGCATTTTAAAAAAATTGGGGGAGAGGCGGGAGGAATATACCTTCTACCTTATTGACATTTGATTAGATATATAACTTATAAGAAACTGACAATTGCCATTCACCTGCCAAAAGGAATAGCAGCCGTCGACCAATTTATTTGTTCTACCTTGAAAACCACATTCTACTCCTTGCCTGAATACTACCCAGTTCTGCAATGATAATCAACATACATCACATCATCAGGTATAACAGAATATTATAGATAGCTGGGTGGCCCCTTAAATAGGAGTATACAACTCATATTATATAGTATTATTTTTTTGTCATTAACCTACTAATGCATCAAAGCCAATGAAACCAGGATACATAATCACACAAGCACATGGAAGATGATGAATATGAACACCGTTATTAATTTATATTTGTTATGGTAAAAAATGTGCATGAACAGACTCCACTTATCAACCCCCCACTCCCCCAACATACACACTCACTCACACACACACACACACACACACACACACACACACACACACACACACACACACTCACTCACTCACTCACACACTCACACAGGGGCAAGAAGGATTAATATCTGAATAATCATCATGATCGTCAACAATAATTACTACAATCAAATTTTGCCAAATCACGTTATGAAGTACAATTTATAAGTTTGGGATGTTTCTGTCCACGAAACAAATAGGCAAGAAAGGAGAGGTACAAAGCACAGATACTCCGTGGGAGTCATAATCAGACACATCATCCCAATATTTCACACCCTGACACAAGTCTAATTCATACACAATATGTCATTAACTAAAAGTCAAATATTACATTGTTATTGCCTGTCAAGCAGTAGAACCAAGAATTCAGAAAATACACCTAATTTGGAAAGAGAAACAGACTGAACAGCCTTCATATATGCATATTGATGGTGCATACTTTATGAAGACAACTTTAGTTCACTCAACTAAAATTGTTCGAAGTTCTGATGGATATAAAATAGATTAAAGATAGAGTTCAGATGTGACTTTAAATTAGAGTTTAATTCAAAGTATATTTATTTTATTTAGATTGAATTAGTTTCAATAATTCGATAAAGTTCTAACTGATTAGAAGTTTGATTAGTTTATATTATTTGCTCTATATATAGAGGGCTTATTTATTATAATAGAGACCTCTTGAATACATGGAAAAATTGATTTTCTTCTTTGCCATCAATTTCTCCCTTCTTGGACCCTTTTCCCTTCCTGTTCTTTAATTGTTTGTTGTCAAAATAATATGCTCATACGTCAATTTAGTATCCGAGCAAGCAGTTCTCCTTTGGTTTTCATCTAAGAAGCACCGACACGCTGTCGGAGACAACGTATTGGTGTCCGACACGTATCGGACACCGATACGCCTCCGACACGTCGCCGACGCGTGTCGGAGTTGTGTGCAGCGTGTCGGAGTCTTTGGGGAAGGAAGAAAAAAGAGACAGATGAAGAAATTCAGGTGCAGCGTGTCGGAGTCTTTGGAGAGGACGCCGGCGAAATTCTGGTGGTCGGGAAGGAAGAAAAAAGAGACTGAGGAAGAAATTCTGGACCCAAAATTCTGGTGGCGAGTTTCTGAAATAATAAATCTGTACAAACTTTATGGGGGAAGGAAAGAGACGAAGGAAGAATCTGAAATGAGAGGGGCTTCATGTACATCAATGGTACACACCTTTGTACACATCCCTCTCACATGAGAGGGGGTCCGCGAATATTTTAATCACCATGGGCCCCCTCCCATGTGAGAGGGGTGTGTACAATGATGTGCACCATTGATGTACAAGAAGCTTTTTTCATCTGAAATAATGAAAAGTCAAATTGTGGGGCCCAATCAATATTGCCTTCTCACGTTTTGTATCTTTTTTGTATCTTTTCCATCTTTTCTCAACAGACAACAGCTGTATCTTTGTATAAAATGTAATATAATATTATGTTTGGCTGTATTTTTTACCATTTTACCCAATTATCACACTCATATAACAAAACACACATACACTTCTTCATCAGAAAGACAGAAACTCGCGAAAATTTCAGAAAAATCCTTTCTTTTCTTTTTTTTTGGATTATAAAATTAAAATAAACTAAAAAAATAATTTTTTAATCAACGTGTCGACGACGTATCGTGTCGAAACTTTTTTTAAAAATCGCGTATCGACGTGTCCGACACGCTTGTGTCCATGTCGGTGCTTCTTAGGTTTTCATCTTCCTTTCTCGAATCCAAAAATCCACAAACCTTAACCAACCAGCTGTTGCCATCCAAATACACACATACTCCCAAATTATACTCAAATCTAGGTCGACAGCAGCAATAGTTTTTCCCAGTTCTTTACTATTTAATCTTAGTTCCAAAAAGAATTAAAACTAAAAAAAAAAAAACATACAGCTCCAGTTCATCTTGTTTAGTGGCTGTCTTCGGTTTCCAAAAAAAATCAATTTCATTTTGTTCTCGTATTTTCATAATTGTTGTTGCCCATTTGTTCAAAAAAGCACCATATATGCTAGTACACAAACCAACCCGATCCACTACCCAAGCCTATTTATCCATTAGCCCAATCCACACTTCAAAACACTAACCACGGCCAAAGCCTAATATAACGTAACCCAATATACCCACACACCCATATATACAAGTCAACCAACAGCCCACATCCAAGTCCACTACTTACAAAAACCCAACCATCACTATCATCAATATCTAACTAGCACCACAGTCGACACCTCCAATACATATGTTCTAGCAATAAAGTTTTGTTCCATTTTAGTTTATTCCAAATAATAAATTCGAAAAAAAATAAATTGCAATTGTTACTGTTCACAAGTACTATTCATCTGCAAAAATAAATGACTACTGTTTGTAGATCCGTGATCAGTTTTAGCTCTTGTTGATTGAATCAACCATTCGAAAAAATAAATTTCAACAACCCACTCTTCCACCATAGTTTTGCTAGCTTGAAGATGATGATTTCAACACTGTTTGGCTCTTTTAAGTCTTAAGATAAGATGTACAAATTTCTTATATCGAAATTTTTTGCTTTTATTTAGGTATTTTGGCTTGTTTATATTTATATAAAAAATCAATTGTTGAAAAATGGAAGAAAAAAACTTCAGCATTTGGAGTCTGTTTGAATCCCATTTTTTTTTTTTTACCAAAATGCATTTTGAAATAGTATTTTGATGGAGGAATAGAACTGCAAGAAACGGGGCGGTAGAAAGAACCTCATAAAACCCAAGAAAAAGAAAGATGATCTACTTACAATTAAGGCAGGCAAGTCCAAACGATTAACCTCATTGATTAGAATCATTGCAGCCAAACCACAGAACGTGTACCTAACAAATAACGGTCAGATTGAAAGGGCTTCACCGCATAAACATAAAAATAAGAGGGGAGGCTATGATGCACGTACAAACATATATTCAAGAAACATAAGCGACCATACAAACCATACTATACTAACGTTCTACAGAAGTTTGCTACAAAAATCACGGAAGTGAACTACTATGTTGTGTGTGCCTGTATGGTATAGAACTTACCCACCGTGAGCTTCAGAACCTGGTTCGCCAGCAATTCCCCCTTCATAAGTCTGGCAACTGCAGGATGTAATTATATGTTCAGCCTTATAAAGTAACAACATTATGTGAGATTCACTAGTGCTCTAAGTACCCAACAAAGAGTACAAATGACTACAAAGATTTACTGCAGGAACAACTTTGCACATAACAAGTTGAGTTTTAGTATTGGAAGAAAATCTGCTTCTACAGACCTTTTTGTTAGTTTGACTGATTTTTTATTCAATTAAAGCAATTGTTAATCTCACTCCTGAAATTTTCTGAAGACGGTGAAATGCTTACACTTAGAAGATATTCGATAGAATAGTGAATGTCTCATTGAACAAGATTTGACAAGTGGCTATACAAAGGATCCACGTCCACAGGGGCAGAGCCATATACAGTCGAGTACAGGCGGATGCCTGCACTCCACTTTGGGCTGTCCTCATTAAAGAAAAAAATAAAAATTGAAACATCCTTAAATTCGCCAACTAAATATGAAACCTTACCCATTAACCTTAACAGTTAACACACCCACACCCACACCCCACCCCACCCCCACCCCCTAAAAAAAATTAATAATAAATAAATAAATAAAACATCAGATGAAGGAAAGGAGATAAGCATCAAGCATTGCTCCAACAATTTCAAAACCCTTCCCTCCGCTCTGGTTCTTCAAGACCCAATGCCAGCAACTTCACTCCTAGGCTCCAACTCCAATTCTCCAAAGTCCAAGTCTCCGAGCTATTTAGTTCATAGTAAGGACTTAGTTAAGATAAATGAATCCTTTGTGATCTTTGTTGTATTGTATTTTTTTTACAATTTGCAGTAGCTTATTTATTGTTAAGGTCGAATTTATATTTCTGCAGACTGCAATCTGCATATATTTGAGAAATTGAAAATTTGAAATTCAGGAAGTAGCCAGTAACGAATAGAAAGAAAGAACAGATTAAGGGGAACTGATTTTTTTTTTACTCACTGCATTATTTGAAATAATGAAATTAAGTCAATGAGGAAGAGGACGAAAGAATTACCTTTACCTTGATGATTAAATTATCAATTCCTGCAACTTCGTGTCCCATTATGAGGTGATTCCTTGATTGGGAAGGGGGAACTTGCACATTAGCCTATTTAATTGAAGGACCAAAAAATGGGTGTTCATTATGTTTACGTGTTTATAAACTACATTCTCATGTAAATTTGGGAATTTGCACCGGATTTTATTTTCGCACTACTCTACTTGTTCAAGTGACTAACTATCACTTGTTTGTTTGTTTCATTGTTAAATGATCATCAAGAGATTCCTTAAAAGACAAATCTGTAGCAGAGAGTGTTGATGCGAGATATCAAATACAGTGGATTTTGATGTTGCAGAACTTCCCATGGATCCTGGACCAAGGACTCAAATAGATTTTAAAGTAGGAAAACTCACAAGGAACAATTGTACGGTATGCCATTTTTAGTACTGTTTAGTTGTTACATTGCTTTTGTTTCTTCACATTTATTAACTACCGCATGCACTAGAACAATAATTTCTTGGCTCCGACCCCCTCGTCAAAGTGAAACCTATTCAGTTGAGATGGGTGGCGTAAAATTATATTACAATTCTATGTTTGCAGCATCACAACAGAACCTTACCACCAGGAGATTCTACACCTTATCTCTCCACTAATGGAATTCAATTAAATACTACTTGTTCACGTATAAAAATTACTATCAAATATATTTGCATATTTATGTTAAATGATTGGAAAATTCCACCCAATTGTAATAGTCTTTATATTGCTTGTCAAGTGACCCTAAAATTAACAAGCAAAAGCGTGCACATGTTATCAGGAAGAGAAAATTCCAACAGTTCATGACAGAAATTAATCTTGCAATTCAGAAATCACAAAAATATTATTTTTAAGGGAGAACAAAGCGATGCATAGAGAATGAAATAGGAAGTCTGGCTATACAAATCTTGATGCATTTAATATAGACCTCTTCATAAATTATGCATATAATGAAGAGTATGCTTATTGAAGCAAGGCACTTTTATATCCTTAGATATCCTGAGACAGATCCAAGCAAATGCAAACAAAAGAGCAAAGCCGAATTACAGCATGAATTTTTTTTGAATAAGCTTAAGGTCAGTGACAGTATCAAGCAATCAATCAAAACTAACCTCAAGATGTAATCTCCAACATTTTGAGTCAGCTCATCATCCAAAATGTTCAGAACACTGGCTGCCTAATTAATTGAAAAATATTGAAGACATCAATGGACAAGGTCCATTCCATAATAAAAAAGACAGTTACCATTTGTACATTTTTGTTCTACCGTCTAAACCTCATAAGACAAGAAATTGATGTTCTATTCAGTCATGGAGGTAGTGCCCATAAGTTGGGCAGCCAAACTTTCCTAATTATTGATATTGTGTCCATTTGACCGCTTGTTTTATACCTTTACCCGACCACTTAAAATATGTTGACACATGAATGTGAATAACATATATAGCTTTTAAGCCTACATATATTATACCATGTTCTGGACATAATTTTTGTCAACAAAAATATGAAGCCTATGACTTAAAATGTAGAAACAAGATCTTGCATACAAGTATGTTCTCATATTACAATTTTAACCTATAATTTTTAGTAGCTATGCACGGTTATGTATAAAATTATTATTGAGTTAACTAATGGATTTTCATCAGTTTTTTTAATATCTTCCAACCACCAGCCATTCTACAAAGTTAATATTCTTTTATGTATTCTGGATTATTCAATTACCATGAATCTTAACTGTTACATATTAAATAGAACTTTAACTTACAGATACAGCAGTGTAGCAGGCACGAACATCCACTTCCCCACCATCATGCATCCTGAAAGGAAATGATATAGATAAACAATGTAAGTGCACGAAAGATCATTGCTGGAGGTAATCAGACTCCATAACTTGAAGGAATAAAAAGCACATTAATGGTGCATACATGTGTTGGCACACATCTTTATGAACATGTGAGGGTCAAAGATTGAGAGAACAGTGCGAGAAAATGGGTGTGTGTATCTGTGTTCATGTGAATTCTTATCCTACTCACATCTAAGCTATTGATCGAGAACACAAATGCACAAGAATGCAAATTGTTGTGTCCGTGTAGATAAAAAAGAGCATTTGAAGTTTCATACCATGACCATATGATGATATGAAATAACTTTGGAAAAAATATTAAAAATTGGTCAACTCCTATTACAGAACTAACAGTCTAACATTGGTCTATATACTTATGAACGTTATGTCTCACCTGAAGCCACCACTTCTGTCCTTCATTCGCAGCAAAAAATCATATAATGTTCTTCTGGAATACATTAAGAAACTGAAGTCAAAATTTATTACCAGCAATACAGGAATACAAGTTAACAGCATAGAATGTGACCACCTATTGATTGATGACAGAGATCTAAGACCACCCAATGTAATAAGTGAATTGACTGCAGCATAAGTTGTTGCGAGATGAGGCATCTGAAAATAAGTAGAAAGAGGTCCACTGTTATATGTAGAATCAATTAAAGAAATCTTACTCCAAGAAAATATAGAACTTATATGAAATGCTTAAAATTTCTAGAAAAACAGTTAATATAACTCATTCTAACAAGTTAGTATTGTTGCAGTTCTGGATAATATGAACAGTATCTTGTAGGATACAGAATTTCAAGAAGGATGTCAAAAATGAATTTCCAGTTTCCTTAAAGGACTTCCCTTATTTCCCTTCAAGACAAAAGAAGAGTAGATGCAAAACTTTCCTCTATTTATTATTTATAAAAAGACCAAAGCATTGTTTTTTGCTGCATTCTTTGAGCGGGCAAAACTGATGAATACTCAGAAAAGATATAGTTATGACAACTGTGTAAATGAAAAAGAAACCCGTAAGACTTCATTGATTGACAATATCAACCCATTTATGCTAAATTTGCATCTTTCCAAAATGAAGCTTGTTGTGTAAATATTCAGTACAATGAATGATTTAGGTGAACTCTACCTAGCAGAAAGAGTAGAAGATAGAGACAAAAACATATCAAAAGAATAGTGAAGATAACAGACAATTACAACTATTGACATCAAATAAGCGAGTTCATGTAATTAAGTTGAAATGGAGAAAGGAAAGTTTCAGGAATTTAAGCTTGAAGAAAAATAAAGTACTCATGGCATTGAAGAGGCAATTCTTCCAATAGGATAAGTAACATGATCTAAATTGGGAAAAAAATTAATCTACCTGACCTGGTCCACCACCATATCCACCTTTTGGGTCCTGTCAGTACCAATAAACAGAACTGGAATTAAAAAAACATTTAAAAGTAAAAGAAATTGACAAGCTTTGGAAGAAATTGAAGATACTATACCCCAGTCCCCAAGACAAGATCAATATTCAAATTTTTATGCAAAGAATCAACTCCAAAGCATACTATAGTAAATAAAAAGATTGAAAAAAAGACTCATTCACGTTGATTTATTCATATCGAGTATAGAGAAGCAGCCAGCCTGTGGATGAATAGTTAAATCCGTCATCGCTTAAATTGGAACAAATGTTGCTTAGGATAGTTATTCCATCTGGTAACCAAACCTTTTACAGGCTTTCCTCGGCTGGTTTTTGGACGTGAATTGGCTCTGTCTTCTTTCTTGACACGTTTGACTGTATCAAACTGCATCTTTTAGACAAGAATTTGTAAAGGTTCATATGATTTAGAAATGGAACATTTCTAATTTCAACAGCAAGGCCCCTATTTTGCCCCCAAACACAGTGTTACAATTTTTGAGTTCCAGTAGAGGTATGCTTCTGGTTAGTGTATGACCAACTATAAGTGATTCTATCCGATATCTTACTGAAAGACAAAATCTTTCTCTCTACACACACACACAGTCACGTGCAGGAACCTATCCGTATTCGTGCAATAAAGTAGAAAAAGAATTTAAACCTGGCAACGGCTGAGAAAATCAATGCAATCATTTTCCAGTTTGTCATCAACACAATCTCGCAACAAGGCAATTGAGTGGAGAATCCAATAGCAAAGCCAGGGTCGACTGCATATAAGCAAAACACAAAACAGAAGAAGTGTTTAAACCAAAATTCCCAAATGCACACGAAAACAAATTACAGTTAACAATATATGAAGCCTTTTTTTGTGCAAGTTGGCAATGCACACAATGAAGAGCATGTTCGACTAAGCCTAAAAAAGTAGAGTTACTTTTAACTAACTTTTGTCCAAACATGATTGGATAACTTAATCTGTTCTTACTTTTAAGTTTTAAGTAAAAGAAAGTTTCTTTTCTCAAATTCTGTTAACATACAATAAATAAGTTTCTGACTGTCACGGCTAAAAATATTTATTTATTTTCGTATTTAGTAAGCCAAATGTACTATTATAAAATCAACGAGTCTTCATTTTCAGATCACTCAAAAAAAAAAAAAAAAGAGAGAGAGAATAGCGTACTTGGCGTCCAGAACAGTAAAACTGCGACTGAGTTGTTTGAGGCCTTTAGTGAGATATTCTATATGCTTGTCTCGTTGAAGCTCTAATCTTGAATATATTTTTTTCGCATAAAATCAAAATCAAACAATTAACTCAAATTTCGAAAAAATGATCAAATCAATGATATGTTGGTGATTTGAAGTAAACCCTAGTTGTTGAAAGTGACAAGGAGCTGACATGGCGAATTGTGAATTGGGAGGAATTCCATGGAACAAGTTGTAAATCTGGAAAACTTGACTCTCCACCCTCCACTGATCTTCCTGAGTTTTTGTGCCTCTTTCAATCTCAGTTGCCATTGCAATAGGAATCTGATTCTCCATCTATGAATTCGACGACAGGAAAATTGAATACTGAGGAATTTCTTTAGCTAGACGGTAAAGAAAGAAGCGGAATATATTTAGGCCACTGTGACCCGCGAGTCGGCCCAAATCAGAAGTGAAGTTGGGAAAGAGGTTAATTTTGGGGGATACCTTTCTTAAAGGTCAGGTGAAAGATATCATTATCATATTGGCCAAGAAAATTTTATCTTTTATCACAATAATCATTTGATATTAAAATCACGTTAATGTCCTTATATATCTTATATAATTATAAAAATAGGTTAATATTTAAAATATAAAAATATTCATTTTAAGTTACAAATAAATCCAAACATTTCTTATTTAAAATTTCAAAACCAAAACACTTTTTTGTATCTGTTTACTCCCAACACAGATAAAAATCTTTCCATTTTTCATCTGTTTCGAGCGTGAAAAGGCAGAAAATTATCAAAAGTTGAAGAAGAAAATATTTTTTATAACCATCACTCAGAAATGGTAAGTACATTTACATATTTTTAATTTCGTTTTAGTTAAATTAAAAAATTAAATCGTTATTTTATGGCAAATAAATTTTTACAATCTGTATTGATAATTTTTTGAAACATGTTAGATCGTTAAAAAAAATCCATAAAGACGACTGGATCTATAATTTTTTGAAACAAACATTTAGACTTTAAAAAAAAGGAAAAAAAAGTCTAGATTTGGATCCAGACAGGCGGATCCATACAGGCGGATCCGCCCGGATGAATGACCTTTTTTTTTTTTTTAATTTCCTCTCGTTTTCCTAGACTAACATATATATATATATATATATATATATATATATATGTGTGTGTGTGTGTGTGTGTGTGTGTGTGTGTGTGTGTGTGTGTCCCAATTTGTTATTTCGATGAATTTCAAAAGAATGAAAATGGTCAATGGGAATGGAAATTGACGAGTGAAAGAAATGTGGTTAATGCAATATTGATAACAAATGATACATCGTTTATGAAAATGTATCAAGAAATACAAAACATGCTTAACATCGATCTCTCTCAGTACGATATGGAATTTGCATTTTTATTTCAGAAGCATTCAACCGTGAGTATGCCGCATTTGAAAGTTACTTTTGAAGTGCAAATGAAGCATCTAATTTCATTGAACCAATGCCAAAATTCAACTCCTATTTGCGTAACTTTATTGAGAAAGAATATCCCCGAGGGTGATCGCGAAGTTTTCGATGGATAGGATTGTAATATAAATGATTTTTGGGATACAATTGAGATTGCTCGTGAGAACGATGTGATTATTCCCGAGACAGTTGCTACTTACCACGGTCTCACTGTTACACACAGAATTCACGATGAAATTCAAGACAACGAGTTTGGAAGACAATTTACGAATGATGATTTGCTTGCTTTATTCAGACAGAGGCATGAGTTTGGTGGGAGTTCACATGCTGGGTCGAGTACACGATCTTCTAATTGTTCGCGTGTGGTTCCTGAAGAGGAAGATTTGTATGTGGATCAACTGTTCCAATTGAAAAGAGATTTGCAGGAAGCTGTGCACCGGATTGCAATAAAACATAACTTTGAGTTCAAGGTTAAAAAATAAACAAATCTAGGTACACAATTATTTGTGTGGACGATAATTGCAGTTGACGTTTGAGTTCGACTAAGATGGAAACAAATAAGTGCTTTGTAGTTTGCAAGTATGCGCGAGAACACACTTGTGAAGTGAATATTCGTCAAAATGATCTCAGGCAAGCTCGATTATGGTTTATTGGGCGAGAGATAATGCACAGGTTTCAGAACCCACAAACTATTTACAAACCCGCAGATATCATCAACGACATGCGTCGGGATCATGTGGTGGTTTTGAGCTATCAAAAGGCCTGGAAGGCTAAAGAATGTGCATTGAAGGAATTAATAGAACCGACCGAGGAGAGTTATGCCAAATTGGTTAGGTATTGCCATAATATGGGGGAGAACTAATCTTGACTCGGCGTTTTTTATTGAGTACGATGACCAGAATTGCTTCAAGTACTTGTTTATGGCTCTCAAACAATTTATTGGAGGATTTCGAAATGTGATGCGACCCCTAATTCTAGTTGATGGTACAACCTGGAAAGGTAGATATGAAAAGAAGTTGATTATTGTTACATATCAAGATGCCAACATCCAAATTTACCCTCTTGCATTCGGCATAGTCGATGAAAAAAATGATATAACAATGCGTTGGTTCTTCACGAAGTTAAGAGAAGTTATTGGGGACGTCGAGAACCTTGCATTTGTGACTGACTGGGGGCAATCAATAATAAATGGTATAGCCGAAGTTTTTTCGGACGCACATCATGGTTATTGCATATACCATATATAGGGTAATCTGAAGACTAAGTATCGGGGTAGTAGCATCATTGCATTGTTCAGGAAAGCTGCAGAAGCTTACAGTTTGGAAGAGTTCGATCAGTTCATGATCGAAATAAAACATAAATCACACGGTGCATGGGAATATCTAACAGAGATGAGGGTTGAACATTGGGTACGGTCACATTTTTCAGGACGTCGATATAACATGATGACGTCGAACAATGCGGAATCGCTCAATTCATTATTCAAGAAGGATCGAGAGTTACCAATTCTCGCAATACTTGAGAATATTCGGATGAAACTGTAGTTGTGGTTTCATGACAGATGTGTAAAATCACAGAATTGCACAACAACGTTGACCCCGACTTATAAGGATAAACTCTGGAGGTAGCAAGAAAGGTAATTGTGGAACCGTTAGATCAATTTCGCTTCTCCGTGAGATGCGGACGTAATATTGGATACATCGTGAGTTTAAATGATAACACATGCACATGTAGGCAGTTTCAATTGAAGAATTTTCCATGTGCTCATGCAGTCGCAGTGGCTAGGTATAGAGGAATTCCACCACACAGCTTATGCACTCCTTATTATATGGTTGAGTTTTGGAGAGCAGCATATGTCGAAACTATATTTCCCCTACCAAATGAAGCCGAGTGGGAAGTTCCCGACCATATTCTTCCACTGAATAATTTGTAGTCACCCGAGTGTCGATCGCGTACTCCTGGACGTAGACGTACTTCTCGGATACTATCTACCAGAGAGTTTCCCCGACTGCGTAAGTGCGATAGGTGTGGGCAACAGGACATACACGCCAATTTTGCACAAGTCAAATCTCACAATATAATAACACGACGGATGTGTAATTTCCTTTTAATTCACATGTATTATGTATTTATTGCATGTTACTGATTTTCATTATGTTCATGTATTTTCTCAATTTAACGACGAATGTACGAGAAGTTTTCAAATAAGTAATAATAATTTGTCTGTTATTTTATATTTTTTTTATTCACACGACGAAATACGAGCAGAATTAAAATAAACAAATTTTCATAATCATATAAACAACTTTTCTGTAATTAATATACAATATTTACAATTCAGTAAATAAAATAAATAATTATGGATCACAACTAAACTCAAATAAATCGGCCGTTAATTCATTCCTCCAATTCTGTATCCAAGATTGGTTGATTTGATAAACCTTATGTCCTATACTCAAAAATTCAATATACTTTATAACGAAGATGCCGCAATCGCCTCTGCAATTGAACAATAAATATGTGTTAGTTCGATACCGAATATTATTAAGAAAAAGTTATGCACTTAAAAATTTACAGAGACTTGCGAAAATAGTTTGCCTCGTCGTCATCGTGTCCCGGATGACGGACAGTCTATCATGCATAGCAATTCCGGCCTGTCTATTTAGAAGTGGAACGAAAACAACCAATGACCACAAATTTTGCTCAAGCTGGCCCTGTGTCATACAGAATGATCGAGGTCGTACACATACATAGTGGAGTCTGCGGATACGATCTTTATAGCAATGCAGTGATGATTCGTGATCACCGAAATGTATATGCGTAAACCCCTCACATGGCTTACCCCCGACACTAGGCGATATCCCAATTACCCACTCGAGCATGTACTCTGGCACGGTGTATACGTCACCCATAAAGTTGTCGCGACTAGTACTCTATGTTGACTGCCCGTACGAACTCCGTGTTCAGTATTACTCGACCAGGAACATGAAATGATCTCTGATATCGTTCAGTCGCCTGCGTAATAAGTCCATGGGCACGTCGATGCGCTACATTAGAAATATCAAAAAGTAATTAGAACATTGTAATGCATTGACTAAAATAAATGTATGCACATAACAAATTAAATATGTCACTTACATCGTCGGCAATCCAAGTCCCGGCATCGACGATGTCCTTGAACCACTTGTATGGCTCCGAGATGATATCGTATGACTAACTCTGAAAAAAAACACGAAAGATTGTGTTAACAATAAACATTAAATATATTAAAAATAAACACGAATTAATTTGAACAATAGATAACTTACCCTGGTCTCATTCTCCTCCACTCGGACTCGAACGCTTTCCACTTGGCATTGTCCACCTCTCGGAAGAGATTGAGGTACGTCCTGTCTACGAACGTCTGCATCTTCGTTTCAGCCGTGAATGGGGATACGACGTATTGCGACGGTATCCTCGGTCTCTTCCCGATCGCATGCTCCGACACGTCAATATCACACATCTTTCCCTTCGCCACGACTAGTGACTCGACACCTGAGCACGCTCTCGAGGATAAGCACCAAGCCTAGCTTCAACTTATCAGACATCTGGTCGCATTCCCTGAATGCTTTTTCCAACTGCGCCAAACTTATAGGCGTTCGCCCCTTAAAATATGCATGCAGCAGTCTACTGTGCCTCCGAATACGGGCCCGTGCTGCTTTTTCCCCCGTACACTTCAATTCAGTGATGAGGGCAAACTCCGATATGGAGAACGTAGCTACCTTGGCCCCAAGATCAAAACGGAGAGAACCTGTATCGACTGGTTTAAGCAGCCAACAGAGCAATGCATCCACTATCTGCTCGAAAAATTATATCCTAATAAACTCATGTAGTGGCCATAAGCAAGAACGACGTAATATACCCGCATGCTCCTCATCCAACAAATCAAATATTGTTGTAAAGTTTGTAAAGTTACAATTCGACGTAACTTTGCCCGAAATATGTCTTATAGCGTCGTCCAAATAATAATTCATCCTGCAAAATTTCAAATGATAGAAATAAATAACATAAATAATGGAATATCAAATAAATAATTAAATTACATAAACAACTTGACATTTCTTTATTTCTTAACCAACTTAAAGAAATAATTCATTAATTACATATTAACTACCTATTTATAATTACATACTACATAAATAACTAACTATTACTTAACGATCTCATATATAAATAATTAAATATTACATTAAATAAACAATTTAATATTACATAACCAAATAAATAATTATATATTAAATAAACAATTAAATATTAAATAATTAACTAATTTACATAATTAAATATTACATAACTAATTATAATTACATACTACATAAATAGCTAATTATTATAACTAATAAATAAATATTACATTAAATAATTAATTAACTAAAATAATTAAATATTAACTAAATATTACTTAACCAATTACAATAAATAATTAAATAAACATTTAAATTAAATAATTAACTATTAAATAATTAATTATAATTAATTATTATATAACCAATGAAATAATTAAATATTAGATAAATAATTACATTACATAATTAATATTAAATAAACAATTAATTTACGCAATTAAATATTAACTACCTAATTATATTTATTACCCACTTAATAATTAAATTTTAAATACATAATTAAAAATAAATATTTCATAAACAATTAAATATTAGTTCACCAATTTAATTAAATAACTAAATTAATTAATTATTACAAAATATAAAATATAAAATTGGATCCGTATGGATCCAGAAATTGGATCCATACGCTGGTATGGATCCAGATCTGGATCCATACCAGATTTGAGCAGGCGGCTTGTTGATTCCAAAAGTTGGCGACGATCGCCGCCTGCCTTCTCCCCAGCAATCAACCAAACATTTTCCAACAAATTAATATTTCTAACATAACAATGATTCGAAAAATGAAAAAAAAAAAAAAACATTGCAAAATAATGGATCTAGAAGGTGGTTCAAGGGCTTACCTTATTCTTCAACAGAAATGCAGAATCCGATCGTCTGGAAGTAGAGAATCAGGTCGTCTAGTTGGTGGTGGTCCATCATCTCTCAAGAAATGAATGAGGGGTAAATTTGAGTTTTTCTTGTTTTTAGAGTTTTTAATAATTTATTTTATTTTATCTTTTTTTTTACTTGGTCAATGGCTATTGTGGGAAGATGGCCGGGTGACCTGGCCATCTTTCACTATTTCCTCTTATTTTTAGAGTAGCCAAGTCGGACAACCCGTTCACCACTTTGACAAAAAAGTTCTTGTAATTCATCATTGTGTAATTATAAAAATATGTTAATATTTAAAAGACAAAAATACCCTTTTGAGTACAAATAAATTCAAACATCTCTGACTTAAATTTTGAAAATCAAATCATTTTCTGTATCTGTTTACTCCAATACTGATAAAAAAAAATTATTTTTTCATCTAATTTAAACTTGAAAATTCATAAAATTATCAAAGACTAAAAATAATATTTTTTTTATAGCCATCACTCACAATCGATAAGTATATACGTATTTTTCATTTCGTTTTAGTTATATTAGTATATTGTTTGAATCTTTAAACCTTATTTCGATATAGGCAGATTATTTTTTACAATCTTGAACAGATCTATAATTTTTATTAAGTTGTAAGGAGAAAAAAAATTCATCTGCATAATTTTCAGGAAAAATTAATCGTCGTCTGTAAAACTAGAGAATTAAACTTTAACAATCGGTCCAACCGGTTATTCAGACAATTCTGGGTATGTTTTTCACTCATTTTTTTTCTATAATTATAATTCTTTTTAACAAATTATGTTTCAAAATGCAGATATGGGATTGGCTGGAGTCTCAATTTGTTACTTTGGTGAATTTGAAATGAATGAAAATAATTGATGGGTATAGAAATGGACGAGTGAAAGACTTGGTTGTACCGCAATTATGATAAGATCGAGTACATCATATGCAGAAATGTACCATGATTTACAGAACATGCTTAAAGTCGATCCCTCTCAATACGACATGAAATTGAGATTTCTATTCAGCGAGCATACATCCATTTCAATTCCACCTGTAATGGTTACTTCTGAAGCTCAAATGAATGTTTTGATTGAATTGAACCAGAATCGCTCGATTCCTATTTGTGTAACTTTAGTGAAGAAGAATGTCACCGAGAGTGAACATGAAGATTTCGATGGAGGGGATCGTAATGTAAATGATTTTTGGGACAGTGGAGATAGCTCGTGAGGATAATGTGGTTATTCTCGATACAGTTGTTCCGTACTATGGTTTCACTGTTACGCACAGAATTCTCTCAACAGTTGAAGACAATGAGGATGAAATGCCTTTACAAATGAGGATTTGATGGCTTTATCGAGTCGGAGACCTGAGTTGTTATGAGAATCACGTAGCAACGATCACTACGCAACCCCGCAAAAGATTGACAATCCCAAGAAAGCCCAAAAGATATCCGATTTAGAGTTTGAACCAATAAGAATGAACCAAGCAACCAAATAAAAACAAAGTTTGAATGTCCTCTTGATTACACATCTGATGTTGAATGCCACAAATTTTTTTTGATAAGTTCATGATATTCAATGAAGAACGAAGATTGAAAGCACAATTGTCTCTCTAGTTTAATTATCAAATTGCCAAAAGGTCCATACAATGAAATAATAAAAGTATTTATACTATCCCAAAAAAAATACTATGAAAAAGGGAAAAGATACCTAGAATAATGCAAAAATGGAATGAAATAAGAATTCTAATCAAATTTGATAATTTCCAAAAATTAGCAAAACTCGGTAAAATTTCCTTCTATGCGACCGCGAAATTGATTTCCATGTGGTCGCATGGTTATTGCCTGAACTGCCTCTGTAATCCCTACATAGGTGCATATGGTCGTATGCTTGGACACTCTATGCGACCGTATAGATGTCTGGTGTGCCTCGGTCTTTGGTTGCTTGTAACACGTTGATCCAAGTTGTTTCGGACTTCGACCCTAACATGAAATTTGCTTCTTTTCTTCTGTAGATCATGGTGCCATCCATTGTTGATTGCACAAGTAGCTCCATCTCTTGATTTACCCATTTTATCCTCGATCGCGTCATTGGTCCTCCTTCGATAATTAACGGGTCTCGTCTTGAGCTCGTCTTCGTCGAGCTCGACTCCTGGATCATATTAAGTCTGGTGGGAGCTCACGTGCTGGAACGAGTGCACGGTCTTCTAATTGTTCGCGTGTAGTTCCAGACGATGAAGATTTATATGTCGAGCAGCTGTTTGAAACATAGAAAGATTTGCAGGAAATTGTGCATCAGATTGCTTTGAAGCACAACTTCGAGTTTAAAGTGAAGAAATCAAACAAGTCGACTTACACAATTATCTGCATTGACGATAGTTTCTATTGGTGTTTGCGAACGACGAAGATGGACACAAATGAGTTCTTCGTAATTCGTAAGTATACACAGGAACATACCTGCGAAGTGGGTATTCATAAAAATGTCACAGCAAGCCTGAACATGATTCATTGGTCGAGAAATGATGCACAAGTTTTAGGACCCACAAACGATCTACAAACTTTCGGACATCATTAATGACGTTCGTCAAGAGTACGGGGTGGTCATGAGCTATCAGAAGGTTTAGAAGGCCAAAGAATGCACATTGGAGGATTTAATGGGTTCGGTCGAGAAGAGTTATGCTAAATTGGCTAGGTATTGCTATAACATGGAGAAAACTAATAGTGGATCAACATTTTTTATTGAGACAGATGTCGAGCATTTTTTATCAAGTATTTGTTCATCGCTCTTGGACAATGCGATCGAGGATTTCGAAATGCGAAACGACCTTTAATTCTAGTCGATGGTACAACCCTTAAGGCTAGATATGAAGACAAGTTGATTATTACAACATGTCAAGATGCCAACATCCAAATTTACCTTCTTGCATTCGACTATTTGATGGAGAGAATGATCTAACGATGTGTTGGTTCTTCAAGAAGTTTAGGGTAGTAATTGGGGATGTCGAGAACCTTACATTTGTAACTAACCAGGGGCAGTTAATAATAAATGGTATCGTCGAAGTCTTTCCTAAGGTAGATCGTGGTTATTGTATGTACCATATACAGGGCAACTTGAAGACTAAGTATCGGGGCAGTGGCATCGTTATATTATTTAGGCGAGCTGCAGAGGCTTATGGTTTTGAGAAGTTCAATAAGTTCATGGTCGAAATAAAAAGTAAATCTCATGTTGCATGGGAGTATCTAATATAGATGTGGATCAAACATTGGGTACGATCACATTTTTCAGGACGTCGATATAACATGATGACGTTGTTGGAGCGATTAACTAGATGCATGTGAGTCTTTGAAAGTTTAAGTATTATGAATTCAAACCTTCTTTTAATATTATATTCAATTCAAATTTCTTTGAATCAATTCAACCAGTATATCCAAGGGTTTTGGAAAAAATGAGAATATGAAAAGGTGACATTCTTTAAAAAAGTTGCAATATTTTATTGAAACAATTAACTAGATGTATACGTGTGTACTGTCAAAAATTTAAATATACGAACTCAAACATTGTTTTAATCTTGCATTCAATTCATATTTCTTTGAATCAATTCAATTGATGCATCCAATGTGTTTGCGAAATGAGAATGTGGAAAATTGACATTTTGTCATCTTTTATGAAAAAATCATAATATTTCATTGGGGCAATTAACTAGATGCATACGTCTTTGTCGTTGAGAATTTAAATATATGAATTCAAAACTTGTTTTAATCTTGCATTCAATTCATATTTCTATTTCTCTGAATAAATTCAATTGATGTGTCCAAAGGGTTTGCGAAAATGAGAACATTAAAAAGTGACATTCTGTCACTTATCTACGAAAAAGTCATAGTATCTCATTGAAGCAATTAATCAGATGCATATATTTGTTGTTGGAAATTTAAATATGCAAATCCAAACATTGTTTCAATATTGCATCCAATTCATATTTTTTTTTTAATAAATTCAATTGATGCATTCAAAGTGTTTGTGAAAATGAGTTATTAACTAAATACATACGCGTGTATTGTTGGGAATTTAAATAAATGAATTTAAACATTGTTTTAATCTTGCATTCATTTCATAATTTTTTAATCAATTCAATTGATGTATTCAAAGTGTTTGCGAAAATGAGAATGTGGAAAAGTGACAGAAATTCTCCGAGAAAGTCGCAGTATCTTATTGAAGCAATCACTTTCCCTTTGTGAGATATCTACCACATGAAAGGTGTTTTTAGAATGATGCATGCTAAGAGATGCTTCACTAGTCATACTTGATATCAGCACCAGAACCATGATTTTGTTTTACAGTTGCCAGAAGCTCTTCTATCAAATCAATTACTTGCAGCCATAAAAATTACCCAAGTCTAAACTAAAACCCCAAATTATTTACCCTGCAATAAACTAAATAATTGATGAATTTTTCACTTTGAATTCAAAGTGACTTCTAAAATCAAGGAAAAGAGCAAGTTGTCCATCACCAAACATAGCACACTTAATGGAATCAAGATAGAAGTGATGGACATCTTTATAGAGTCTCTCAGTCCAAAAGTCAATAAATTTCCCCCACTCCTCTAAATCAGGGATGAGCATTTTTTTAGTGAATAAAATATCCCCACCTTTAGAAACCAAGGCAAAAAGAAAGCTCTTCAATCACAGGTAGTTCATTGACACTGCTTGTTCAAGCAATAATAATATTTGAGAAAAAGGAAAAC
Organism: Osmanthus fragrans; assembly: GCA_019395295.1. Taxonomy (NCBI): domain Eukaryota; kingdom Viridiplantae; phylum Streptophyta; class Magnoliopsida; order Lamiales; family Oleaceae; genus Osmanthus; species Osmanthus fragrans. The sequence continues at coordinate 13,354,721 of CM033351.1, read as the reverse complement.
AGATTGCTAATGAAAAAATAGCAATCACATATACTCAGATTTCTTAACATATTATACTAAGTTGTATAGACTTTCATTTAAAAAAATGATGAGACACAACTTCAGGAGCCTAACACTTGCCACTTTGACAAATTTCATTTTGCAAGCATATGAAGCACATGAATACGTTCTAGCTATAAAATCATATAAGATAGAAGCAACTTTGACAGGTGAATCAAATCACGGTGTTCATAATACATCAAGTTCATGTAAAAAAATAGAGAAAGGAAGAATAGAAGAAATTCATATCACAATACAAATACGTTATAAAACAACTTTATTGAAAAATAAAAAAAACAACAATAAATTTCACGAGTTCGAACAATTCAAAGAGAACATGCACAATCAAATTATAGAAAATAATATAGAAAGTGATAAATGGTGATAGTGGGGAAGATGAAGCAAATTGGAACTTGTGCAATTGCAGGTTAAGAAGATGCATCAAAAGAAGAAAATTGAATTGTTGGTGGATAAGGAGTTGGGGATCAATTAGGACAGTATTGAGGTGGGATGAAGATTTCTCTTTTTCGTAGTGGTTTGGGAGTTTTGAGAATCGGGATCGGGGGTTTGATTTGGGTTGGGTTTTGAGGGGTTAATTTAGAACGTATTAATTATGTGATTAAAGATTATAATTAATGAATAGGGTATTATTCATTTTCCTTAATTTTGGAGGGTAATGGCTCTAATTTTCCCTAACACTAATAAGGCCATATAATGCCTTGAAGCATCATGGAACATGGGCTACTTATCAATCATGTTACATGTACATCATTTTTTACATTGTGTTACATGACACTACGTTATTGGATAATTTTAAGAAAAAATAATCAATTTTTTAACCTTACCGAGCCACTACTATTCCTACCCTAACTTACCTTGTATTATTGGGCCCTTGGTTATATAGTTGGCCCCGTCTCTACCTCTCTTCTACGCGTGAAATGCCGCTACTATTTTCTTCTTGCAGTCGACTACCATTCTTGAATCTCTTCCTTCTGCAACCTGTGTGGTTGTTATCTTTGTGATCCTTGGTTCCTTGTGTTGTCTCTAGTTGGGAAATACATAAACAACCGTATTAGGAGAGCATGAGTTGGAGTTTGCGGGTTGTGACGTTCTTGGTGCCGATTGAGATTCAACTGAGCCCGGAGATGCTCGGTATTAGCGCGGTTATCTTCCTCATAGTTTTTAGTTATCTACTACTCTGGCGATACTTATTTGCGATTTAAATCATAATTCATGACATCGAAAGGTCTTCTTGGCTCAATTAATCGATGAAAGTGAGCGGTTGGTTGAGATACCATGAATATGCAATCACTAATTACTTTTACATAGATAGGTTTAGCGCAACTTTCATGTAGATGTAGACGTGTAAATTGGGTCTTTTAGCTAACCTTTATCACTGAAACTATATGGGTCCTGTACGGTTCGAGTTGGAAAAAGCTGAGCTCTGTGTTTTAACATTCGAAATCACACATATTTCTTCTCATTCCTTTCTAATATTTATGGATAAACTACTTGTATAATGGAAAATCCTTGCAAAAAACATAGCAAAAAACAAGCTTCAACGATCCATTTGGTTTCTATTTCTACATTCAATATTGACAAGAATGTCTGAAATTTGTGCTCATCAAGTATCAAAATTCTTATATTTCATAATCTTAACCCCTTCGGAGTACTTTCTTGAACTCTAGATTCGAATTTTCCTGTGCCATAACCAACAGGAATTCACCACTTTTGCTTTCACATCGAAGTCATAGGTGTTAGGAAAATAATGTGATGTATATCTTCTATATCAAGAGATATATTCTGTATCTTTTATATTCCTAAATTGTAGTTAATTGATAGCTTAATTATAGGAGATACAAACGTGTAGGACAAGTCCATCTTATGTATATGTATTTCGCTTTACATCTATGAAATTCAATCAGCCTAATTGTCTCATTTTCATAGTATCAGAGCAGGATTAAAATCTTGATTCAATTACAGATGCACCTTGATTTCTCGTATAGCTTCCCTTCATTCTTTTCGCTGCTATGGCCGACGACCAAACCCCTTTCGACTCCGGCACACCCAAAACAGAACTCCCCATCTCTTCTACGGATGATTTGAAAGGAGATCTCTCTAATCCTTATTTTACTCACCATTCTTATCATCCAGGTTTAGTACTGGTTTCCAAACCTTTGAATGTAGACAACTATTCACTATGGAAGAGGGCTGTGACAATGGCTTTAAATTCCAAAAATAAGTTGGGCTTTGTCAATGGCAGAATCTCGGCACCCTCAGAAGAAACCGATCCCAATGGTTATGCAACTTGGTCACATTGCAATGATATGGTCCACTCATGGATAATCAATACTCTCAATCCAGTAATCTTAGACAGTGTGATCTACTATGCTACGGCACATGAAGTTTGGAAAGATCTTCGTGAACGATTTTCTCAAAGCAATGCACCACGCATCTTTGAAATTCAGCGAGACATCGCCTATCATAAACAAGAACAACTCTCAGTCTCCACATATTACACAAACCTGAAAGGCTTATGGGATGAATTAGCTTCTTAGAGCGATGCCTCCAGTGGAGCAAAACAAGATCAACAAAAATTGATGCAGTTTTTGATGGGTTTGAATGAATCCTACAGTGCTGTTCGTGGACAGATTCTCTTGATGAAGCCTCTCCCTTCTGTTCGCGAAGCATATTCTGCCGTTTCTCATGAAAAAAAAATAGAAACTTCTCGCCACGCATACAACTCTGGACTCCAATGGAAGTGCAGCCATGGCTGTAAGAAATGGCAACAGATTGGACCATCCTTATAGTGGTTCACAAGAGAACCGACGCTATGATCAAGATAAGCGGCACACAGGTTCATTTCAGAGTCGACTGTAGTGCACCCATTGTGGAGATATGGGACATTTCATTGAAAAATGCTATCAGTTACATGGATATCCACCAGGCCATCCAAAGGCAAGACATAACTCCAATTTAAACCAAAATCGCTTCAAGAATATTCCTACAAAAAATCACGTCTCTGAAAGATTACCTAAAGATGATGAAAATGAGAAGCCAATGCTGACCGGAATTTCAGAAACGCAACTTCAACAACTCTTGTCACTATTAAGTGACAAAAATGCGGTTACTAACTCACAGGTTCATGCTGCCACATCAAAGCTAGGTTTGTCTAAGGTTGTTTCCTGCAATTGGATAATTGACAGTGGCGCGATGAACCACATATCTTCATCTCCTAAATTATTTTTGCATAAGAATAAAAATTGTTCACTACCTCCAGTGTTATTACCTAGCGAAGAAAAGGCTAATATCGTTGCAAAAGAATCACTGCCTCTGAATTCCACATATTACTTACGTGATGTGTTATGTGTGCCTACATTCAAAGTTGATTTATTGTCAGTTAGTTGTTTGACGAGAAATTTAAACTGTTCAGTGACATTCTTTCCATATTGGTGTGTTTTACAAGATCTGGCTACGAGGAAGACGATTGGTTTGGATAAGCAGCGTGATGGATTGTATTACTTGGTGGCATTAGCAACAAAGAAATCCATAATCAGTCCATCGCCACCATCAAGCAATCAACCAATTTGTAACCTCACTACAACATCTACCGATCTCTGGCATAATTGACTAGGGCACTTATCTTCCTCTCGCTTAGGTTTTATCACTAAAAATTTTCTGCATATTTCAATTCAACCCAATAAAGAATGTCATGTTTGTCCTATGGCAAAGCAATGACGTTTTCCTTTTAGTTCTAGTTCCATTTCTTCTGTCAAAGCATTTGATATTATTCATTGTGATATCTGGGGACGTTATAAGAATTCTTCACTTTCTGGTGCCCATTATTTTCTTACCATTGTGGATGACCATACCTGTTTCACTTGGATTTTTTTAATGAGATAAAAAAGTGAAGCACAATCAATCTTAAAACAATTCTTTAGCTATGTTTTCACTCAATTCACATCTCGCATTAAAATTTTTTGCAGTGATAATGGTGGTGAGTTCCTTTCACTCCGATCCTTTTTTAATGAAAATGGTGTAATTTTTCAACATTCATGCGTTTACACACCCCAACAAAATGGGGTTGTGGAACGCAAACATCACCATATTTTACAAGTTGCTCGCGCTTTAAAATTTCATGCTCATCTTCCAACCCAATTTTGGGGGGAGTGTGCTCTTACTGTAGTGCACATCATTAATTGGTTACCTACACCCGTCCTCTCATTCAAAACTCCTTTTGAACTTCTGTACTCTAATTCCCTTCCATTCCATCATCTTCGTGTTTTTGGTTGTTTAACTTATGCTACCAATGTCCATACTTCACACAAATTCGATACTCGTGCCATGTCTTGTATTTTCATCGGTTATCCTGTTGGCCAAAAGGCTTACACATTATATAATATGTCCACTAAAAAGGTCTTCACGAGTAGGGATGTTGTTTTTCATGAAAATGTTTTTCCATATGAAATGAAGAAATATGCCTCTGCCAACCCACATGATCCAATGCAGCAGCCCAATCCATCCTTGGTCAATTCCCATGGCCCAATCCCTCTTTCACTACATGACCCAAACCCATCCATTGACCTCATTTTTTCCACACCTAACTCCACAGATGTTCCCTCTTCTTCCCAATCCACTGCACCAGAATCCGTTCCCATCTCTCCTACCAAAACCTCACCACGCGACCCACTCATACAATCCTCACCCGACTAAGGATTATTCTTCTCTTCAAATAGTGATTTCAAGCTGCGAGCCTATTGTGATTCGGATTGGGCAGGTTGTCCAATCACTAGAAGGTCTATCAAAAGCTATTGTGTCTTCCTTGGCTCCTCATTGATCTCATGGAGATCAAAATGTTAGAAGACTGTGTCACTTTCTTCAGTTAAAGCAGAATATCGTGCTATGACAGGAGCTTATTGTTAGTTAACTTAGCTGAGATATCTCCTCAGAGATTTGGGAGTATTACCTCAAGGACCTGCATTGTTGTATTGCGACAACAAAGCTGCCTTACATATTGCAACAAACCCAGTCTTTCATGAGCGGACCAGACACATTGAAATGGATTGTCACTATATCCGAGATAAAATTCAAGATGGTTCCGTTGTTACAAGGTTCGTGATTTCTACACATCAATTGGCAGATGTCTTGACTAGCCTTGGGAAATGAAGTCTTTGTTCCTATGATTCGCAAGTTAGGAGTATAGGACATCCACTCTCCAACTTGAGGGGGAGTGTTAGGAAAATAATGTGATGTATATCTTCTATACCAAGAGATATATTCTGTATCTTTTATATTCCTAAATTGTAGTTAATTGATAGCTTAATTATAGGAGATACAAATGTGTAAGACAAGTCTATCTTATGTATATGTATTTCGCTTTACATCTATGAAATTCATTCAGCCTAATTGTCTCATTTTCAATAGGAAATAAGAATATTATGACGTTTCATCTCCTAGTCCAAGGAATTGCAAGTCCTTCATTTGCATTTGCACAACTTTCTTTGATAAGGGCATCGGCTCTGGAATTTTGATTTCGTCTGTTCCTTCAGCCACTCTCTTTGCTCCCTCATTTATGATTATTTCTATCTGTGGCCGTCCAACTGTAGGGAAGACGACATTGAGCACGATAGATAGTAGTCTTTCATCATCTTCTTCCTATGGATCTCTCCTAAAGCAACACAAGTAAATAGCTTCAAGGGCTTTCTCTGCCCGAACTTCCATCGGAATAGATGGGACCGGAGCTCTTAGTTTCCCATTTCTACAGAAAATATGACCAACGTCTCGGATTAGTTAGTCAATAATTAACACAAGACAAGTCCAAAGAACTAAAATATCGTTTCCACTTCTATTCTTCCCAAGATACATTAACAGATCCTTTTTCAGAAGGGGAACGGGGATCAGCACTATTGATGACTCAACAAGCATATGGTTCTCTTGCTAGCATTCTAAAATAGTACATCTTTAGTGACGACTTCTAGCAAACTTCAACTCCGTGTTCTATACTGATGGATTATCTTATCTATAGTCTCACACTTGAACTCGGAATGCATAGCCTTTTTATCGGTACATTTTCTTAGAGCATCTCCTATAGGGTTGCGGATTGCATTGAAAAGTAAGCCACATTACCGCAAAATGCTTGTATCACAAGGAAAAAGGTGGATGATGTCTAGCACACAATCCACCTGTGGAGGGAAAAACATTCATGGGAAAGTCCTAACTCCTAGATGTAAACGTGACAGGACCTTCCATTTATATCATGATACCTCGATATCCAAGGTGGTAAGAGAGAGACAAAGTGGATGTGTGATAGATGTTGCATTTGGTATGGCTAGATGTTCGAGGTGTCATGTTTTGAGTGAACAATCATATCATGTATGCATATAGAACCATTCTATTGAAATCTCTCTTCTTGTACAGGGTATGCTAGACATCCTCCACTTAGTTTTTAAAATTTATTTTCATGAGAAGATGTGTTAATCTAACTTTTCATAATTTATTTTCAATATTTCTCTACATCCTCTCCCTGTACATGTTGCTCACAATTAGTCACATGTAAATTGGAGATGATCTTTCGCACATTAAAGGGAGTATGATCAGCTAGAGACTATGTTACTATAGAATTATATTTGTGAAGATTTTCCAAATCCTGAAGGAAAATCAAACATAAAACTCATTACTTTGACAAATCTTGTGTTACATAAATTGTGGGAGTACAACAAATATTGATTTATCACTCAACCATGTTAACAAGATCTATTGACACAATTCTTAGTTTCTGCTCAACAATGATACTTCATGATTTGTATTTTGTGAAAAGTTGGTGTTAGCACTTTAAAGTTGTTACAGAATGGACTGGTTTATTTGGGTACTATTTCTTTTTAACGCATAAATTTACGTGCTGGTCAGGTTCATTTATCCTTATACAATAAAAGAGTGAGTTTTGTTTTTGTCACGTGTCGGCATTTTGTATCGTGCGTTCTTTTTTTTCTTTTTCTTTTCTTGTTATTATATATATATATATATATATATTTTATTCTAATTCTAAAAATATATAATAAATATATAATTTGACAAAAAAAATATCAAATATTTTTTAAATATTCAATTATAACAACACCAAAAATTAAATTAAAATAATTTTAAAATTTAAAATCTTCACACTAATAAAAATATTTAATATATAATAAAAAAAATATCAGATATTTCCTAAATATTCAATTATAAAAATACCGAAAACTAAATTAAAAAATTTTTAAAAAATTAAAATCTTCACGCTAATATATATATATTTTTTGCGTCTCAAAATTTTGATAACAATCTATCTAACTTTAAAAATTCAAACGAAGTCGAAATATTATATTCTTAATATCAAACGAAGTCCAAATGATATAGAAAATTTATCGATTTGATCAGCGTACAATCATTTAGGAATTTTTAAAGTTAGTTTGTTATCGAAATTCTCGAAATATTAGTTCTACATTGACGCGCCGTAACTTTTGCTACGATTGGCCGTTTCGCACACCATTAAGTCGTGAAATACTAGGGCGTGAGTACTTCAAAATGATATTAAGAATGTAATATTTCGATTTCGTTTGATATCCCGAATTGAGCCCGAAAATTGAGACAAAAAACAAGCAATTTCAATAAAAAGACGAGTTATACGTCTTTTTTAACACACACGTTTGACGTCCGTTTGACTATTTTCGATATTCATTTAGATCATTCGATATATCTACGATATAGTTCTCGAAATGAGTTTCGAGATGATATAGAAGATTTATGGATTCGGGTAGCGTACAATCGTCGAAGAATTTTTAAAATTAGCTTATTATCGAAATTTTCGAAATATTAGTTTGAAACCGCGTACTTTGACGTAACGTAACTTTCGCTACGATTGACCGTTTCACACACCATCAATGTCGTGAAATATTAGGCCTTGAGTTCTTCAAAATGATATTAAGAATGTAATATTTCGACTTCGTTTGATATCCCGAATTAAGCCCGTAAATCAAGGCGAAAACATAAATTTTCTTAGAAAAAAAAAGAAAAAAGAGTATGCATCTCCGTGACAGTGTCACGGAGATGGCTACTCTATTTTTTTTTTTCTTTTCTTGTTATTTTATATATATATATATATATATATATATATATATTATCCTAATTCTAAAAATATATAATAAATATATAATTTGACAAAAAAAAAATATCAAATATTTTTTTAAATATTCAATTATAATAACACCAAAAATTAAATTAAAATAATTTTAAAATTTAAAATCTTCACATTAATAAAAATATTTAATATATAATAAATATATCATTCGTAAAAAAAAATAATACGTATCGACAATTTGTATAAAAAAAAAAAACTATAAGTGTCAAAAAATATAAAAAATTTTAATGTAAAAAAAATTTTTGACGTCAAATTTTTTTTAATAAAAAGATTAGTTATATGTCTTTTTAACACACGTTTGACGTTAACTATTTTCGATATTTATTTAGATCGTTCGATATATCTATAATATAGTTCTCGAAATGAGTTTCGAGAGGATATAGAAGATTTATGGATTCGACTAGCGTATAATCGTCGAAAAAATTTTAAAGTTAGTTTATTATCGAAATTTTCGAAATATTAGTTTGGAATGACCTACTTTGACGCGCCGTAACTTTTGCTACGATTGGCCGTTTCGCACATCATTAAGTCGTGAAATACTAGGGCGTGAGTACTTCAAAATGATATTAAGAATGTAATATTTCGATTTCGTTTGATATCCCGAATTGAGCCCGAAAATTGAGACAAAAAACAAGTAATTTCAATAAAAAGACGAGTTATACGTCTTTTTTAACACACGCGTTTGACGTCCGTTTGACTATTTTCGATATTCATTTAGATCATTCGATATATCTACGACATAGTTCTCGAAATGAGCTTCGAGATGATATAGAAGATTTATGGATTCAGGTAGCGTACAATTGTTGAAATTTTTTTTAAATTAGCTTATTATCGAAATTTTCGAAATATTAGTTTGAAACCGCGTACTTTGACGTAACGTAACTTTCACTACGATTGGCCGTTTCACACACCATCAATGTCGTGAAATATTAGGCCTTGAGTTCTTCAAAATGATATTAAGAATGTAATATTTCGACTTCGTTTGATATCCCGAATTAAGCCCGTAAATCAAGGCGAAAACATAAGTTTTTTTAGAAAAAAAAAAAAAAGAGTATGCATCTCCGTGACAGTGTCACGGAGATGCTTGGGCATGTCCGTGACAATGTCACGGAGATGGCTACTCTATTTTTTTTTTTTCTTTTCTTGTTATTATATATATATATATATATATATATATATATATATATTATCCTAATTCTAAAAATATATAATAAATATATAATTTGACAAAAAAAATATCCAATATTTTTTAAATATTCAATTATAATAACACCAAAAATTAAATTAAAATAATTTTAAAATTTAAAATCTTCACATTAATAAAAATATTTAATATATAATAAATATACCATTCGTAAAAAAAAATATCAGATATTTCATAAATATTCAATTATAAAAATACCGAAAACTAAATTAAAAAATTTTAAAAAAATTAAAATTTTCGCGCTAATATAAATATTTTTTACGTCTCACAATTACTGTAAAACCTACTATATATATCCTATCCTAATCCTAAAAATATCTAATATATAATAAATATACAATTCGACAAACCAAATATCAAATATTTCCTAAATATTTAATTATAAAAACACCGAAAACTAAATTATTTCTAAAAATTATTTCTCTCTATTCAGCTTTTATGACTAATACACAAAAATTTTTCTACAGTAAAAAATTAATTTGTGTAAAATAACGTAAAATTACACACGCTAATATATAGCCAATTACATTACAGCACGTGCCTTGCACGTGCCTTCCACTAGTTCTATTAAAAATAAAAAACGTGAAACTTATATAAGTAGCTATAAGACTTGAAAACCACCTTATCCCATAACTCATTGACATCAAAATCTGTCAACAGTTGTATTCTGATCCAGCAAAAGCAAGATCTAACTGTTGATAGTAAAATATTACTTACCAATGAATTAAGACAATCTCCAACTCTGTACCAAAATTTAAGTAAGTTTTGCACAAATCTTGCTCAAAACTTAAAATCATCTTCAACCCATTACATCAAAACTTACACCACATGAACATTGTTTAATCACTTTTTTCATTTATTTGATTTTTAACAATTTATTTGTTTGAAAAAATATTTATTTAATTATTTTACATCTACATAAATTACTAAATAAATAATTACGTTAAATTAACAAAAATAGTGAATTCAGAAAAGTCCTTGAATAATTGTAAGTAAATTTTAAAATAAGTTATTGTTTTTAAAAGTAATTTGATATAGTTTATTTGATTACATTTTTACGTAATGTGTATTTTCATACACACACGCATGTGCACACACATATATGTTGGAAATTGGTTTGAAAATTGAATAAAATTGGTTTAGTATGAAAACCAAAAATTGGAAAAGTTACTTTCATGTTAACTTCGGCCAAATATCCGAACTTAATCCAATGGTCATAATACGAATATAAATAGACCAATTTGTTCTACTCGTCGAGTAGATCGTAGTGATATGTTTGTAATCTCAAAACCAATTTCGGATGAATGAAAAATCGATGTCCAAAGTTGGAAGAAAAAAATAGAGGAAATTGCCTGTTTTACTTGGGAATGTCGCTCGATTATTGCTCGAGCGACAAGCCAGCTACAAGCGAGCGAACAATGTTCTGCTCGAAAATTGACACTCTCGCTCGAGCGAGAGTCTAGCGACGTGAAGTGTTACTTCTGTTCGAAAGATTATGAGGTTTGACCTGCACCACTTGGCCCACAACCCCTCATCCTCTATAAATAGGATCTTTTGGACGTTCTTTTTGCATACAATCTCATACTTGCATTGAGCATGTCATAAATCTCTTGTAAAATCTTTCCAAATCACTTCATAAGCCGTCAAAAGTTCGCAGTAACTTGTGGTTTGAAGTGTTACTACCACAAGTCAAATTCGTTGTATCTTAGGAGATAAGTACCATAAATCATGAGCATCGTTGTGGGGCAATATTGTTTTAAGGAGAAAATGTTATCGCATGCCTCGAATTACTTCATATTTCTTCTTTCTTTCTTTTGTTATTTTGGTTTTGTTGTAATTAAAATTCTACATCTCTACTCTCATATTTGTTGTGTTTAATCACGCTCCTGTGAATTAAACTTATCATTATTTGTTCTTTACATAAATAAACCTTTCACCGCACATATTTCAAGCCCGGTTACAAATATATATATTAAAAGTTAAAAAAAAAAATATTTCATAAACAACTAAATTAATTTTTGTAAATTACTATTTAAAACTAGCCAAATAAGGAATAGAATATTTGGTTGAGCTTAAAAATTCAGTTATAAATAAAAAAGTAAATCTTAAATTTAATATTTTTTTAGTGAAATCAAAGTAAGTTTAATTTGAGAGTGAAAAAAAAAATTAAGTCTTTAAATATGTTTACAAACAAATAGATATATAAAAGTAATTTTTACTGATTTTTAAAATTTTTTTACTAGGGACAAGGATTTTCACATATGGTTGACATTGAATAAATTACATTTTGATATCTTATTAACCTCATAAATCATGTCAAACTTAAGTAGTTAAGAAGCAGTTGATAAATGTGGTCACGTGAATAGGAACAGTGACATCCATTGTGAAAATTGCTAAAGGATTTATTCTACTTTATGCATATAGCTATCAATTTACAGAGATCTTTGTACGAGTCGAAGTAATTTTACTGAATAATTATTGAAAGAAAGGTATAATAATTGGAAATATAGTTGAACGACATTTAAACCCAAGTATACTTAGAGGTATAATGTGAAATTCAATTAAATAATAAAAAGCAAAAAATCACTTATTTATTGTTTCTAGATAATTAAGTTTAATATTCAATTAAACCTCAAGTGTCAATCATGCAATATTGATCAAAATCATAAAAGTAAATAACACCAATTTTGGTGAAGGAAAGCCCTTGAAGAATTCTTCACAGGATAAAAAACCTCCGAGCAAATCTTATGAAAAAGATTCACTAGAAAAGATAAGTCACAATTGTTTCAAACACAACTAAACCTTAGTAGCCTTAGACCACCCAACTTGTAAATCACCGAAAAATCTTTTCGATTATGCAACCTGCCCTTTCTAGCAACTTTGGACTTCTTTTCCCTCCGCATGGATCACCAATCACGAACTCGTTTAGAACAACTGAAATTTCAGCCATCTCTTCCCAACTTAAGAACTTTGAAGGCTTATTGATGAAGACAATGACTTTTGGTGTTTGCTCGTTGGATTGTTTGGTTGAATCAAGAGATTTATGGAATGTGTCATTGATATTTAATTATAGGCCATCTTGAATGAAATAGATTCAACACACTTTAGGGATGGACTATACTTGGGTGTTTATAATATCTAGTGTTTGAGGTCGAATGTGATTGTTAAATCTGTCAAAATCATGAATAAGAGTCTTCTCAAATAAGTCGATCGCTTGAGCGCCTTCCTCGTAACTTGTGAGTGGTCTCATGGTTGCTTGAGCGCCCAAGGCACGGATAGCGAGTAGCGAAGCTCCTACCTTTTTCACTTGAGTGCCTGTTGTGCAGTTGGTGAGCGATTTTGCAGCAACTTTTTCTCATTAGTCCATCTTTGACATTTTTTTTACTGCTTTAAGATCTATACTATCAATCCTCACTCTTTTGACTTTAATTACAATTCGATAACTACGATTTTGAACATAAAACTAGTCAAATACAATTTGATCCTAACAACGATGAATGAATAATTCTATCTACGAGTTTTTACAAACTAAGAGTATATGTTTGCAATTAACATTGTATAAATTGACGATTTGATTATTAGAATTCCTAAAATATTTAAAAGTAATACACTAATTAAAGAAGAATTTCGATACGAAATACCATAGAGAAATAAAGTTTTGTGTCAGTATTCAAATCAAACATTTTTTTCTCAACAGAATTTTTGTTCATCAATCAGCTTACTTGAAATATTATACGTGTATATGGAGTCAAAACACATATTTCATTATCTCTAAAGAACAACCAATTGTTTTATTCCAGTGTAGGTGGTGAGTGCACGATCATGATGGTAAGATCCCGGCAACTTACACCAAAACACTACCTAAAAGATGACAGATTACTATCTGGAGGGAATGAAATTCGTCAAAATGTACACTTGGATTGCCCATTTCTTTATTGAGTTGAAGAGCAACTAATAACCCATCACCTAGTGCAGCAGACGGAGAGTTTTTTCCTTATAGTACTGAATTTATGTTGTCTTTTTCGACTCGTTAGTCTACTTTATTACTTGAACACGATCCGTGCGCTTGCGAATTACATTTTTAGCGAACATGCCTGAAACATGTAATTAAGCGATATTATCGTGAGGGGGATAAATATGCGTTGTACTATTTTTTATTTGTACCAAGATTTTGTATTGTTTGATTTTCCAAACAAACCTTTTAATGACACAACTTTTATGATGTATTCAAATGAATAATGTACTCTTTTTTTTTTTTTTTTTATTAGGATTTTTCTAAAGGGATTTTCTTAGTAAAATTTTAACGAGACATTTTTTTGTGCAATGTATGTCCATGACATACGAGACATTTATTGTCAATATAACATTATGATTTTACTCTCACGTGTTATAACTCGTATATGAGAATTCCAAAAAGAGAAATAAAATTTCTTTTCAACTAAACTCAAACAATGATAGATAAATAACATACGAAGACAATGTGGTTTATATTGCACAACTAAAATTAGGTTATATCAAAGGAGACAAGATAAATCATATTTTTCCCAAAAAAGAAAAAATTTGTACACATGAGCTTCAAAAAACCGGTGATATCAATATTCAACAAATTTATTTAAGTGATTACGTTATTCATTTATTAACAAAAGCATTGACGATACCTATATTCAAGAAATTGGTACACGAGATAGGAATGCATCGACACAAAGATCTTCGGTGATCAATATTATGTGGAGAGTAACTGTACTCTTCTTCCTTAGAGTTTATTCCATTGAATTTTTTTGAAAATGTTTTAATAAGTTATCATTTATTTTTAATACTCAAAAAAATAACTATACTTTTTTTCATTAAATGTTTATCCCATTAAATTTTGATCAAACAAGGTTTTAATTTGTGAATGACCATTGTATTCCTACACTTTCTAGTTATTATGATTATTGTACTACATGTAGTCCTAATTTTTCACTGTAAATATAGAATTTTGATTCTCAATAAGATACATACAAGTTTATTGATTTCTTTATTTTATTCTCTTCCTTCTCTAGTTATAAAAAAAATATAATTTTAGGTCTTTATTAGTAAGGTTAAACAATAAGCCAAAAGATAAGGATGAAAGTGCAATTCTCGAATATATAGAAAATGATGGTTTTATGTAAAAATATTTTTTGCAATTTAGATATTTTGTAAATTTAATTTAGTTGAAATTATGTCCCATGCCTTTTTATAATATTTCTTTCCTTTTTTTTATACTGTTGTTTGTTTTGTTTTTTTTAATCCTCAAGATACTACAAGTTTAGAAGCCCAATTACGTAATATAAACTCTCTTGTGCAATCCCAAAGAAATTCATTATTTTCAAACAAGGATTAATATGTTTGTACAAGAATCCTGTACAAATAGATGGCAGCACCTGTATGACATCTTTTTTTTTTTTTGGTCAACTCTCAATAAAACATTGCCAAGTAGATCAATCTGGCAAAATGCCTTGTACACATAGAATGGTTGCTCCAACATTCACATCTCAGAGAAATCCCATAAATGAAAAATTCTAATCTCTCTTGGTATAATCTTCCTTCAAATTTAGAATCTAGAATGGAGAAATCAAGTTCTCATCTCAAGTTTTAGCATCAGTCACTGATGGAAGTTGTTGAACTTGTTGACCCAAAACAATGTTGTCAACAGATGTCGATGTTGGACTCATGATATATGGACGAATTCGGACAAGTCGGCCGGAGATGGTGATCGGAATGGTGATAGGAAATGATGAGTCGGAATACCAACTGGTGATTATCGTGTCATACAAATTGTAACTTATCGATGATAATGGTTTTTATTTTAGACAAGATTTGTAATTTGACAATATATGTAAGAGTAAGATGGTTGATATTCTCTAGGCAATAAGCGTATTTCGTATTGCAAAGAGTTCTGACATAAGCTCCTTCGAATATCAATTTAAGCATTTTTAATAATGCTACAAAACTTACTATTTATAGCAAGGAGCCGAGGTGTCCATCGTGGGATAATATCCACGTAGCAAGATCCTATCTACCTAAACCTCAAATTACTCATTCACTAAATTTATTACATTGACAAGGGGTCATCCGCTCTATTTCTAGTCTGAAACTAATTAATACAAAACATTCTATCAGTCACTCTCAAAGATTCTTCAGATTCGTTTGTATTGAGGACCTCGTTGTATGAGGCGAGGCCTTGGACGTAGAGCAGTTTGGTAGAAAGGTTCGGCAATCACTTCGTCGTGTTGTATGAAGGCAGTTCGGCTGAACATAGAGGCGCCTCGACACGAAGAGGAGGACTTCGGCTAAAGCAGATTTCAACCTTCCTTAACTTTTGTTGCCAAGTGTCTACATATGATGTTTCCACGTACCTCTTAATGGAAATCTCATTTTAATGGGATAAAAAAAGTCCATCAATTCTATGTATTTGTCATTTATGTAAATGCATGGACTTTGAAGTGTTAATATTTGAAAAAAAACATTTCATCATCGACAATATATTTGTTCCCCCTAGTCTAGTTTGTAACCACTCATATGGAAATTAGAGTTTGAAATGAACAACTGGGGAGTTACGCTAATTAATTGTTAAAATACAGCGTAGAAGATGTTGTTTTGGTCGAAGTCGTTTTAACTTGTGGAGCTCTTAATTCCAAAGTGGTCCATGACGTGGACAATATCTTGAACAAAACAGGCGAAGTTGTAAGTTGTATGACCGAAGTAACTTGCCTTGCAGAGGCATAGGCATTTTGACTGAAGTCCAGAAATGTTCGAAGTGAACTATGCCAAAGTTGTATGTACTTTTGCCGATGAGCCAAACAGCGGTTGAATGCAAGAGGTTGTTAGCAATGAATTTGAGGAGACTCGGTATTTCGGTTACGGTGTACACGAGGAGCCATTAATAATTGCACTGTAATGATAAGCTATTATTTTCCATGTCTCCAAAAAAGGCTGTTGCGACTGATCAATTTTCAATACACGCAAATGTTGTTGCCATTAATGCGCAATGATGGCTATTGCCAGAATACCGGTAGTCGGATTTGTGCATTGATGCACATGGGGTTCACACTGCAATCTGAACCGTAGAAGACCAAGTGTCCGAAGTGACGGACAGTTCAGATTAAATCTCCTATTGAAAGGTTGGATGGCCAAGATCGCCATCCAACGGTTAAGGTCTGTTACCTCTACCTATAAAAGGCAGAATGAAGGCAGAGAAGTTTTTTCTTCTTACTTTCGCGTGATTGTGCCTTCAAGTTTTCTCAAACATTCTTTCTTTTCATCTTCAATCGATTTTCTTGCTTTCTGAAAGTATCCCGATGACCCCTTTTTCTGGCGATTTTTTGTTTTGCATTTGTAAGTATTAAGAACGATAAACTTCTTGATTTCTTTTTAACCTTATGACCTCCACCTCCGATAGGTTAGACGTTACTGAGATTGCCAAAGAGTTGGGTTTAGATCTAATTAGTACCTCTGAACTTAGGAAATTAGTTATGGCCGAACAGGGTCCTTCATCTATTAGGGGGTCAGTTCAGACAGTGTGTAGAGGGCCTAAAAAATACAGTCGAACATCACTCCCACTCAATTAGTTCAACTTAGGGAAAAGTTTTGCATCCCGTACAATATAAAGCTCCTTACCCCTTCTTCCGAGGAGCGTGCCTGCTATCCAAGTCGGGTTGTGTCGTTATTAGCGAAAACCTACTTAAGGCAAGACTTCGCCTACCTCTTCATCCTTTCTTCTGGGCAGTCCTTAGGTTGTATAGACTTGCTCCCACCCAGTTCATCCCTAATGCATGGGCTCAACTAGTGGTCTTATCTCCTTTGGAAGGAGACCTTCCTAGGTGAGGACATGTCTATCCACATTTTTCAAACCATTTTTCAACCTCGATCCTTAGGAAAGGGGGATTCTAAGGATGGTATTCCTTGTGTCTCTGGGGGTCGCACTCCCCTTTTGTTATTGAACTTTCCTTATCCATCAAAGGGTGGAAAGAATCCTGGTTCTTGGTGAGGGAAAAGTTCCAAGAGGTCGAGGGTGAAATAGTTTCCCACGTCAAAGTACCCATTTCATACTCTAAAGCTAGTGTTTCTCATAGTTTTTTCTGAAGTTGATACTAATTGTTTGAAATGTTTTGTAGACATGGTTGAACGCTTCGAGCCGACCCCAAGGGAGCTCAATCAAGTCAGGGACATCTATCTATGTCCAGCCTCGTCCAGGGAGTACGAGAGGCCCATCGTCATTCGACTATTTTTTGAAGACTTCAACTTAATGGCCAGAAGAGGTATACCCACTTCGCTTTTAACTTAACACATTTTTCTCATGTTTGTGTGATTGCTGACCCGGTCTATTTTTTTTGCAGAGAATTTTGAGAAGATAAGGCACTTACCCCTGAATAGCTACCATCATTGCAGCTACAACCACTGTAGAGAGGAAGGGTTTGAAGGGCACCACTGTTGGTGCGATGAGGGTAAGGGAGACAGTTGAGAAAGTCAGCAAGGAGGCTGCTTCTTAAGAAAGTATTGCTACTTCTCCAGTCAAGAACGACAAGTTGCCCATTGAGGAGGTACCAAAGAAAAAGTACCAGATGCCCAGGGCTGATGGGGTTGGGGATTCGAATGACTGTCCTCATTTCAATTTGAAGTCCCAGTAGGGGAAAAGCTGTTGAGCGCTTCTCTTTTTGCAGCCGTTGGTGGGCAAGTAAGGCCAACTAAGTTACCAAGGCCTGTCCAAACGAAGAGGCTGGTTAAATCAACAAGGCATGCTCCAACAAAGAGGTTGAGAACGGCCAGTGTTTCCTCCATTTCGGGGTCTACTAGGATCAGATTGCTTCCATCCAAGCGAAACGATGAGTTGGCCCCGAAAGTTCTTTCAATGCTTCCAGCAGACGTCAAAATTGCCACCTCCAGCTTTTACAAGTATTGGATGGAGAGGTGGCAAAACTTCATGCAAAACAGCGACCCTACCGATGTCTTCACGGTGATCGTGAGCCCGACTGTAAGAGCTTTTGGAGATGCCATAGAGATGCAAGCCCTCTTTAAAAACTTGCAAAGAAAAAATAATGATTCTACTGACAAGGTCTCCAAAGCAGAGGAGGAGGCCAGTAAGGCTAAAACTGAGGCGAAGACGGCGAAGAAGCTATGTTCTGAGGAGTCCGTGAAGCTCGCCTCGGCTTTAAGTAAAATAGAGAGCTTAAGGAAGAAAGTCCATACTTTCCAAAGCAAGGTGTCTTCGATGACGAGGCAGGTGGATACTTTTGATGCCCACCAAAGGATTGCATCTGAGGCCCTAGAGAGGGTTAATACGGAAAATGCTGCCTTGAAGGCAAACCTTGAGAATGTGTCCTTAAACTCCAAGGTTGCCAGCCTCATTGAAGAGGTTGAAGAGGCTAGGAAGGAAGTCGAATCTGCTGGGAATGTGGCAGAGATGCGCTATATTAATAACTTCTACCTGATTGAAGCGTACGAGAGCTTCGCCAGTTACTGGAGAAGGTATGCTTACAAGGACATGGTAGAGTGGATGGAAGCCAATCTCCTAGCAGTTAGCACTTCGAAGCTAAGGGAAGTGTTTTTGGAGAATGAAGTAGAGCCTCAGACTCTAGTAGATGGGGACCAAGCTATTGAGGTTGAAGATAAAGCCAATAAAGAGGCTGAAATCCATGATGTTGAACCCTTCAATTCCATTGTCCCCTTTGTATCTCCCCCTCCCCTAGCTGTTTGATTTCAATTGTAAATCTTAGCCTTGAAGCCCTCAGCTTGTAATTTTTGAATATCAATGAAATCACAATTTTTTTTTATCTCTTGGAATTTCAAAATATTTCTATTGAATTTATGAATGCTGTATTTTAAATAAAGTCTTAACCTTGAATGAAGTTTCTAGCAATTTTCACAATTGTTCGGACTTCTGCCTCTCTGAGTGGTTCTACCACTTTAGGGCTTTTGAAGTTTGAAGTTTGCAGTTTGTATATGTTCTACTTCGTCGTTGAAGTGCCGTATTTTTTACTTGTAGTTAGGTTGTCACTTTACCTGACATATTGTTCATACGTCTGCTTCAACGAATGTTGTAGGCACTTCGGCCTAAAGTCGAAGCCTTCAACTATAATAGTGTTATATCGTCTAATTTATTGTCGAAGTGCCCGTATTTTTGGCTTTATGTTGAAACTCATAATAACCTTATCTTAACGTGCAGTATAATTCGAAGCAGTTAGATTATAAACCGTAATTCTTATGCATACTTTTTTTTTTCTATTCTTGGATCCGGGTTGCGCCATGCCGAAGCGACTTCGAAGTTATTGCAAGTTTAATTTATCTTTTCTTGGCATGGGGTTTGAGTAGCCTTTTCATGTAGAGGCCCTTTACACCTCCTGGTTGTGAGGGAACGTTCTATCCACTTCGCGATTAAGAGGGGTCCTCTTGGGATAGCCTTCTCGTGGAAGTGTCGACGTTAATACTAGTTTAATTTTATCTTCCCTTGGCATGGAGTTTGGGTAGTTTTCTCATGCCGAGGCCTCTTTATAACTCTTGGCTGTGAGGGAACGTTCTATCCACTTCGCGATTGGGAGGGGTCCTCTTGGGACAGCCTCCTCGTTGAAGTGTCGACATTAATGCTAGTTTAATTTCGTCTTCCCTTAGCATGGAGTTTGGGTAGCCTTCTCATGTTGAAGCCCCTTTACAACTCTTGGTTGTGAGGGAATGTTTTATCCACTTCGCAATTGGGAGGGGTCCTCTTAGGATAGCCTCCTCGTCAAAGTGTCGACGTTAATACTAGTTTAATTTAATCTTCTCTTGGCATGGAGTTTGGGTAGCCTTCTCATGTCGAGGCCTCTTTATAACTCTTGGTTGTGAGTGAACGTTCTATCTACTTCTTGATTGGGAGTGGTCCTTTTTTGACAGCTTCCTCGTCAAAGTGTCGACATTAATACTAGTTTAATTTTGCTGAACTTTGTAGGAGACTTTTCGCAAAGCAACCTTTTATTAATCACAAATCGTACATGGAGGGAGTTACATTTTTCATTGGTAATATTTTCTCAGATGTTCAGCATTCCATGGATGATGTTGTACCCTCCCATCCATGGTCTCGATCTTGTAAGTTCCAGTTCGGACTTCTTCCTTTTTGCGGTAGGGACCTTCCCAATTTGGTCCTAGAGTCCCCGTCCCTAGTTCCTTTGTTGATAGTAGGACTCTTCGGAGGATGAGGTCATCTAAGCAAAATGAGTTTTTCTTTACTTTCGAGTTATAGTACCTCGTCATCTTCCTCTGATAGATGCCCAATTTGTCCTGTACCCCATCTCTCATTTCTTCAAGGAAATCGAGTTTGCATTTTCTCAACTCGTCATTCGATATTTCATTAAACCGTAATCGACGAGGAGAAGGAAGTCCCACTTCAACGGGGTTCATTTCCTCTGCACCGTAGGTCATGGAGAATAGGGCTTGACCTGTAGCTATTCAACTTGTGGTTCGGATTGCCCATAAGACTTAGGGTAAATCATCCACCCAAGCACCTTTGGAGGCATCTAGCTTTCTCTTTAGTGTATATTTAATGGTTTTGTTGACTGCCTCAACTTGGCCATTAGCTTTTGGGTGATGAGGTGAAGAGAAATACTTTTTAATACCCAATTCATCATAGAGATCTCTGACCTTTTGGTTGTCGAACTGTCGCCCATTATCTGAGATAATTGAGTGAGGAATGCCAAACCTACAAATGATGTTTTTCCATAGAAAATTTGTGTTCGCTTTAGTGATTTTAAACAGTGGCTCGGCTTCAACCCACTTGATGAAGTAGTCTATGGCGACGATAGCGAAGCAGACGTCTCTTTTCCTTTTAGGCATGGGCCCAAGGAGATTAATTCGACCAAAAATGCGACAAATGCCAATGATTTGCGATTGACCCCAAAAAATGTTGTCAACAAATGTCGATATCGAACTATGACACGTGGGCGAATTTCGACGAGTCAGTCGGAGACGGTGATCAGAATGGTGATAGAAAATGACGAGTCGGAATACAAACAGGTGATTATCGTGTCATACAAGTTGTAGCTTATCGATGATATTAGTTTGTATCTTAGACAAGATTTGTAATTTGACAATATATGTAAGAGTAAGATGGTTGATATTATCTAGGCAATAAGCGTATTTCGTATTGCAAAGAGTTCTGACATAAACTTCTTCGAATATCAATTTAAGCATCCTTAATAATGTTACAAGACTTGCTATTTATAGCAAGGAGCTGAGGTGTCCATCGTAGGATCATATCCACGTGGCAACATCTTATCTATCTAAACCTCCAATTATTCATTCACTAAATTTATTATATTGACAATGGGTCAGCAGCCCTATTCCTAGCCTGAAGCTAATTAATACAAAACATCTTATCAGTCACTCTCAAATATTCTTTAGATTCGTTTGTATTGAGGACCTCGATGTCTGAGGTGAGGCCTTGGACGTAGAGTAGTTCGGTAGAAAGGTTCGACAGTCACTTCATCGTGTTGTATGAAGGCATTTCGGTTGAACATAGAGGCACCTCGACACGAAGAGGAGGACTTCGGCCAAAGCATATTTCGGCATTTCTTAACTTTTGATGCAAAGTGTTCTTATATGATGCTTCCACGTGCCTCTTAATGGCGATCTCATTTTAATGGGATAACAGAACTTACATAGACTTCTCTTCTTGTCGGCTACACTTCTACATTTAAGAACACCAGTTGCCGATTCAGATTGTAGAACTTACTAATAGTTCTATTAATCTTGTTACTCGTTCAGCTGCAAAAATACTCACTTGAAGCAAATTTATGAAGTTATAAACGAAAAGAGTGCTAGAATGAGTAGAGAAATCCTATCTCAAAAGTTCTAGAGAAAAGAAAGTTAAGGTCAATTTATAGCATTGAATTCCATAGAAAATGTCACATTCAATGAATTCGAATTCTACTTTAGCTGTTTGATATGAAAGTGAAAATGAAGTTTGAATTCCAAGGTACAACCACTTTAAGCTTGTTTTCAACCAATTTTATGAAAATTTATTTCATATGGTTTAGGTGAATTTTATTTTCCAACTTACATGGAACTGGTTTGCCTTTCCACATTTGCCAATCAAACGGGCCCTTAATAATGGATCATACAATGCTATTTATACTATGGTTATTTTTTTCTAATAATGGATCATATGATGCTATTTATACTATGATGCTAACTTCCATGCAAAAGTGATAATTACCTGGTGAGACAGAATTATATGGATTTGATGGAAATCGACCTCATTAGCCAATCACAACAAAGGATGGCGGCACACCACTCTGACCTCGGCATGATGTATGAAGTGATTGATTTGACGTCCACCTTACTATTTTTATCTAAATTCACCTATAAAAGGATGAACCCCATTTACTTGAAAGGGACAAGAGCTAAACGCAAAAAAAATTACTATACTCCCAAACTTGTACGAAATTAATGCAAGATCTTGACCATTTTTCTTAAAGTTGTCTCAAATCAAATATTTACATTTTTTGACGTCAACGGTTTGGCACTAGAAGGAGGGCCAACTTGTGAAAAACAGTCTCTTTTCCCACAAAAAAAATATATACAAATGAGTCACAACCCCACCTCGGAGAGTGAATCCCACACTCGCCCCAACAAAACCAATAGTCCCCGCACTTTCCAAAGAAGGCAGGACCAATCTGATGTTGATAGCCCTCAAATAGTTGCTATGAAGGAAGCCATTGAAAGTCTGACCAACATAGTCAGCGGGTTGGAAAGAAATCAAGCTCCCTTTTTCCCACCGCGCACAGAGGTGGGATCTCTATCTAGAAGAAAAATGAGGAGACCTCCCACCAGAAGGTCCCTTCATTTTTATTTTTCCAAAGGGGAGTCTTTCAGAAGTCACATCGACGAAGTAAGGAGTTCGCCACCAAGGAAAGAAGCCACCACCAAAAGAGCTAACAGCGTGTTTAGTAGATTGGGTTCCCAACAGTCGCTAGCACCTCGGATGAAACATACAGATCCGACCTAAAGCGTCCATTGGAACAAAAAGAACCTGAAATAAGTTCTTTAAAAAAACGTATTGCCGACCTGGAGGCAAAAGGCATGGGGGTATTTGATGATTATTTCACTAAACGTCACTCTCCCTTTTCGAAGGACATCCTCGCTGAAGCTTTACCTAAAAAGCTCAAAATGCCACAATTAATAGGGTATGAAGGAGAAGGAGATCCCCTTAACCACCTGGACAAGTATACCTCATGGACGGAGCTACAAGGTGCCGGTGATGCAATCATGTGCTGAGCTTTCCCACTAACTTTGGGAGATAAGGCAAAAAGATGGTTCAAAAGGTTGCATCAGAGGTCCATAAAAAATTGGAGCGACCTTGCCACAGCTTTCCTTACTCAATTCATGGGCTCTAAAGCTAGGACGATGCCTAAGGAAAGATTGGTCAGCATCAAGCAAGGGAAAAGTAAGTGACTGAAAAGTTACCTCGGTAGATTTAACAAGCAATCAATGAGGTTGAGAAAATCTCTGACGATGCCGCCCTCATGGTAGTCCTTTCCGAGTTAAGACCTACAACACGATTCTGGTGGTCCGTACATGAGGACGGACCCAGCACATATCATGAGTTCCTGAACCGAGCTGAAAACATATCAGCGTGGAGGATCCCACTTCGAACCAGGAGAACGCTGGGACCAATCCACAGCCTACTAACCATAATAGAGAAAGGAAACCAAACAAGGGAATTCCACATAAATCGAAGAGAGATCGAAGGACGAATGACCAATCTAAACCTCAGCTGCACCGATTTCATGACTACTACCCACTAACAACCACCTTGGAAGGAGTCTTCATGCAATCTGGAGATAGAGAAGTATTCCGTAAAACGGCATTCCCAAAGAAAGAGCCAGTTGGATGAGGAAAATACTATCGATATCACAGGTCAGCTGGACAAAACACTGACGATTGTCGAGACCTAAAAGAAGAAACTGAGTCTTTAATCCAGCGAGGTCGCCTCCAAGAATTTGTAGCTAAACCTGCGGAGGCAAACCCAACAATCCTCAACCACCTCAGCAGTAGATACAAGGAAACCGAGCTCAACCTGCCATTCCTGAATGCAATCCTTTTCCCAGGGCGGAGATCAGAATGATGGTTGGTAGAAATAAATATTTGGAAGGATCCAGAAGAGAAAGGCGCAGGTAAGCTCGAGATGAGTGAATGTGGCCGTACTACGATATCAGAAATTCAGCAGCTGATTCTGAGTGGTTCGAATTTTCTAAAGGAGATTCCCAAAGAGTCCTGCAGGATCAAAGTGATGCTTTGGTCATCACCATGCCCATTACCGGAGTACAAGTGCATCGAACTCTGGTGGATAATGGGAGTTCGGTAAATATACTGTACACCCAAACTCTGAGGCAGCTTGAAATCTTAGAACACTACCTTCAATTGTACCACAAAAGGCTGTAAGGATTTTCTGGAGATCCCATCGAAGCCAAAGGACAGATCATCCTTATTGTGGAATTGGGCAAGGTTCCCTGCCAAAGGAGAATCTTAGCTAACTTCATGGTAGTTGATTTGCCATCCAACTATAATGCAATACTTGGGAGACCCATATTGCATGAACTCAAAGCTGCTACTTCGATATACCATTACTGCATGAAGTTTCCCACACCTTACGGAGTTGGGAGGGTACATGAAAACCAAGCTGAGCCGAATTAAGGTTGCATGTGCTGCAACACTTAGGCAGATTCCCATTAAGGAAATACTAACGCTTCACTTCTTTAAGTAAGCCGAACTAAAGTTGCATGTGCTGCAACACTTAGACGAATTATTATCAAACTAAATGTAAGAATTTTGCTTTGTTAAAGAAGGATATGAACGAACATTTGATTAACAAAACTCGCAAAGACACTAATAAAATCACATTCAATTAAAACTTGGAATTCATTACAAAAATTCTGGAGTTCGGTACAGAGTAGTCTAAATATAAATACGAATCAAGCCTAACTACGAAGCTTGAGGATGAGGAACTTCTTTTTCAACATCTTCATTTGCTGGAGAAAGATGAATTCCGGTCTCAGCAGATAAGCGCACCAACTCTTTTCTCTGCTCCTCCAGGGCTTCATTGAGGAACGATGTATCAAAATATGGCCTCTCCTTGCCAATATATTTTACTATCTTCTCTAGGGCCACAACGTAGGCGTCCTTGGAAACAACATCGAATTCTCTTGATGCCCTACAAAGGTCCACAGCTTTAAGAGCCCTGGCCTGAGCCTCCTCCACTTTCTCCTTAGCAAGCAACTGCTCATCCGCAGCCTTAGCTTGCTCCATATCAAGCTGAACTTGAAGCTCATCAGCACGCCTCTTCTCCTCGACAGCCTTTTTGTTTGCCCTTTCTCCCAGGCATGCAGGGCGGCATTATCATCTAGCAGCCGTAGTTTTGAGCCAGACTTCACCTCCAGCTCCACCCACATCTTATTCAGCTTATCCTCATAGCTCATGTTCTCCTCAGCAAAGGAGGCCCTCTCCTGCTCCATCTTCTCAAAAAGACCCATGGCCTGATCACGGTTTCCAGCAGCTTGTCCAGTTCGACCTTCACCTGCATCCACAAAAGAAACTATGTTAGCGTAACACATTAACTATTACAGGAAAATTGAAGTATTAACGTCGAAATATTATACCTTTTCCATCACAGACATCATATATAAGACCGATCTGTAGCTATGTAGCTGAGCAGCTACTATTTGTTCCCCTACTGGCATCTCTGCAGCGAAGCTCTGCTCCTTTTCGCTCCAACTCCGAGTAAGTAAATTGGCGGAGTCTCTGAGTGGAGGTGGGAGTGCTGTAGTGGATTCTCTGGCCGGAGACGGAGCTCGGAGATAATCCAGGAAAATCTCAGGACGATGCCCTATCAGGACCTCCAAGTTCGGCCTCTGGAGGTCTGGACACCTCTTTTGCGTCCTGGAAGAACCGGCCTCCATGGCAGACAATGGTGTTCGAGCTAGGGACGACCTCTGTAGGGTGACTTCTGGTGAGAGCAACTCGACGACAGTCACCGGAGTTGGATCCACATTTCGGGGTGTCCCAGTACCCCTTCTCTTCAAAAGTGGGAGCTCGTCCTCCACTTCGACCTCATCCCCTTGAGGCCTAGCCACTGTCACCGTTCCTTTTCCCCCTTTTAGCTGCAGCCTTCAAACTTAACATGTCATGGTGGGGATCTACAACAAAAAAAGAATAGTTAGCACACAGTAATCAATCAAAAGGGGTTGAGCTCAGAAAAAGTACTTATTGGATGCAGTAGGGTAAGAAGATGAAGATCCAATCGCCGGCCTCCCAGGTTGAACACGAAGCAAACCGGCCTAAAAAAGGTTCTCCTCTGAGATCAGGAACTTGCAAGACCTCTGTCTCTTGTTCAAACCCCTGATTGCATTAGCACATCTCTTGTCGACCGCGTTCAAATTCCCAACCTTGTAATCTACAGAATAAACAGAAATTATTAGAGTTATAACCATTTCAATTCGGCTAAAAATAAAAGTTTACCAAACTTACGTAAACGGTGATACAAGGCTGGGACGACATCTTCCCTATCTTTTTCGGCAGGGTGGAACTGCCATTCTCCCACAACGAAGAAAAACTACTCCTACCACCTTTTTATTGAAAAATGGGTATCTAAAACTAAGGATCTTCCCATCCTCAGTCTAACACTGGTATACCGCCATCTTGAGTTATTCCCGTCCTCTTTAAAAGTGAAGAGGGAATTGAACTGCTCCTCTCCAAGCTCGGGATTACCCATCCTATTCCACAACACCAGGGTGGCAATCAACGTTCGTCACCCATTAGGGCATAGCTGAATGGGAGCTATGCCCCAGTAAGATAGGAACCTATGGATGATCCTAGGAAAGGGTAACCTAAGTTCGGCACTAAGGATAGCCGAATTAAGCGCAATACATCCCTCTGGGAGAGCGTTAGCTCGGTTAGATGGCTCCGGAACTACCAATTCTATTGACCAAGGAATACTATACTTGTCCCTCCAGTTCACTAGCATATCCCACTCGCCGAACTCATCTGCCCTACTACTATTATAAGAACCCACGTCCTCAGCCCTAGAACCCTCATGATCAGAGTTCATCTCCCTAGCTTGATCTACCCCTACCGGATTATTAACAGATAAAGGAATTGGAGAAAAAACCTCCCTACAGTTAGAAGATGACGAAGAAGAGGTGGGAAGAACTGACTCTTCTTGCTGGTTACCCAGGATAAAACCCTAGACTCGTCCAAACTCATAAAAAGCTAAAGATTAAAAGAAAGGAACAAAAATGTGCGCATTTTTAAAAGAAGTGGAATACCTGAATAGACAACCTTACTCGGCTAGGACTGGAAGAACTAAAAGAAGAATTGCTACCTTACTCGGGAGAGAAAACTTGCGAAGAAAAGTAGTGAAAATGATAGGAAATGGTATTTAAAAAAGAGGGAATACAAGGAATCTCCATCTCAGCCATTAGATCTTAAAAAGGAAAGGCCCAGATTCATTGCTTCAAAACTGCGTCATTTTGGGGTGACTTTCAGCATTCTGTCAGTGCTTGACAGCTCAGTGCCACCTATCATTTGATCCTTCGTCTTCAGAATTAAAAAAACTAATGTTCTAAAAAGGCTTGCCTATGTTACTAAGGTCAATCCACGTACAATGGACGGACTGACCTAGGGGTAACTGTTGACCACCGAATTTCGAAGTCAAAAATTATGTACTTAGAATTAATCTCTTCCAGCTAGCAGTTCGTTATCAACCCCAACTCGGTTACCCATTGCAGTCCTGTCAGAATGTCGTCGTCATTCCAGGGAACATCATGATTGTACGTCTTTGATAACCTGTTCAATCAAATTAGGTACACTTAGAGGGAAAGGGCAAAAGCACCGCCCTCCTCGTCCAATTAGCTACTTTTCATTGCTAACTTCCATGCAAAAGTGATAATTACCTGGTGAGACAGAATTATGTGGATTTGATGGAAATCGACCTCATTAGCCAATACAATAAAGGATGTCAGCACACCACTCTGAGCTCGGCATGATGTATAAAGTGATTGATTTGACGTCCTCCTTACTATTTTCATCTAAATTCACCTATAAAAGGATGAACCCCTTTTGCTTGAAAGGGATAGGAGCTCAACGCAAAAAAAAAAAAAAAAAAAAAAAAAAAAAAAAAAATACTATACTCCCAAACTTGTACGAAATTAATGCAAGATCTTGACCCTTTTTCTTAAAGTTGTCTCAAATCAAATATTTACATTTTTTGACGTCAACATATGATACATAGATATTAATGCTATCTTTTAAGGTTATTTGATGAATTTCACAATTTTTTTTATATTATACACATTTTTTGCAATTTATTTTTGTGAAATATTTTTTACATATTTTCATTTTCTGTTTCTGTGTAGTTTAGTTGTTGAATGTTGTTTTTATGTTTGAACTTTGTAAGTATATATATTTTTTGTGTTTCTTGTGGGCTTGATTTGTGTCATTAGTCTGATACCGTCCAAAAGACGTACCAATTAACATTCCTTACTTATCTTAAATATGTCGTTTAAATAGTAAAATGGCAAATAATGGTCATTCCCGCAGAGGATTTGTTCAATTTTATCAATTGCAACGTAAAAAGTAAAATACGAAAATAATTAAATGGGGGGGGGGGGGGTTTGGTTCATTAAACTAAAAAAAACAATAAATTGAAAGTAACAAAGATTTGAATGATGAAGTAAAACAAAGTAGTTTTAAATCAAATATGGGAAAATGTGATCGAGGAGTGTTTCGTTACCACGAGAATGATTTTCCTTTCAATTACCACAAAAAAATTTTGTTCTCAACATTAACAACAATTCGAGAATAATTACAAACTCAATTATCTCAATCTCTTCTTACGTATTAGTTGAATAAAACAAGCTCTTTACTCAACCTTATTCATTAAACAACAAGCTCTTTAGATTTAATTTAACAAAAGCATTACGACAAAAGAGATGAATTGAATTAAGGGCAAACTCCCAAACTCGGTTTACTTACTTAAGTGCTAATCCACATACATTCAATTGAAAACTCTACATAATCTATTGAAATGTAATTGCTACAAGGTTTTTGAATAAATAGCGATTACGTACTATAAATCCCAAAATAACATTCATTGAATCAACTCAATCATTTAGTTGTACACCCAAACAATCTAGAAGAATAACATTAACATTAATAATAATGGATTAAACACATTATTCAAGAGAACTATAAAACACAAAGTAATAGAAAATAATTCTAGAGTTTGAAATCACCCTCAATCACATAAGTGTTTAGTTACCCATGAAATATTCACAAATAACTAATAAAAACTTACAACCCATTAACGGAAAATAAATTAAAGAAAGATAAACTTATTGATAATGAGAGAAATTGTTGAGAAATCTTCAAAATCAATAGGTCTTCTTCTTCAAGATATTCCACCATTACCAAGCTCCAAGGTTTCCCAAAATACCCAAGAAAATCAAAAGAAAAAGAAGGAAAATGAAGAAAAAAATCAAAAGAAAACGCTGGCTTGATTTTGTCCCAGTAACCCAGTTTTAAAATTTATAACCTAACCAAAAATTGTAGGCCAAGTCCCCAAGTTTTGGAAGAAAGTGCAAAATGGTCCCTGAAAAATAGTTTCTTACGATATAGCGTTGCAGCGTCGGAACAGCGTCCCAACAAAAGAAAACTAGTTTTTTCATTATTTGCATATTAGTCCCTCAACTTTTGGCACTTGTACATTTCGGTCCCAAAGTCATTTTTTTGTACACTTTTGGTCCTTTTTCTTTCCTTCTTTCGTTTTCTCCTCCAATTTGGAATGTTGGCAATGGAACACTTACAAAATAGAATATAACTATATTAAGTAGCAAAATATTAATGAAAACTCACAAATATCTAAATTTAATGGTCCAAATAAGTGCAAAGACCCGCACTTATCATAGTTTAGGGCTAGGCAAAACTCTCAAATCGAATCGGACCGAACTGGACCCGAATCGAGCGATTCTTCTTAAATTAAATACCCGAACGGGTATCTGAATCGAGAATTAACGGGTTCGATTCGATTCTCGATTTTAGATCAATAACCGAAAAATCGAATAAGAACCGAATCTCCCTAATTTTTTAAATTTATTTATTTTAAATAGATTAAGTTATTTTATTATCTTGTAAATAAATTTGCCAACCCAAAAATATGATTTTCCTATTTCTAATTTTCGGTCCAAGCCCAACTTAATCGAGTTGACCTAGAGCGTGTTTGATAGAAATTATTGGGAAAACATGTATTTTAAATAGTGATATGATGGAAAATGTGTTGTTGAATAATAAGGAAAAGATATTGATGTGATGGAAACATTATTTTATTGAAGAATGTGTGGTTGAAAATGAGTAGAAGAATGAAAATGTGGCCCAAACGGGCTCCTAAGTTTTATCCAAATCTGTTTTACCGTAGTGCCGTTTCTTCTAGAAAAATCGAATTAAAACTTGACAGCATCTCTCTTAATTATTGTAAGTTCTCTATTGTCCTCCTCCTGTGATTTTCACAATCAAATCTATAAAGAATTCAGTAAAGAGAGACGTAAAAGACACATAAAATTGGACTACGTTATTTTGTAAAAGTTAAGATTGTACATGTCATTAGTTGAATTAATGTGGTTTTGTAAATATTAAAAAAATTAATTATAGTACAGAACTTAGGAACCGAATGGAACCGAACCCGAACGGTTCCATAATTAAATTTGGACCCAACAGTTCCACTTACTAAATACCCGAAAATTTCGGGTCCAGTTCGGTTCTAACGCCGAACTGTACCCAGCCCTAATGTAGTATGCGTTCGTTCAATGAAAATTTGAGCTGTTTTAATACTTGAAACTAACGGGAGTACTCAAAGGTCTTAGAGCATAGCTAATAAATTTTTTAAGAGTGTCTTTCATTTAAAGAGTAAATTTTTTTATACATTTCAACAATCTCATTATTTTATTTTTAACAATCATTTGTCAATTCATTAAAGTAAACAAAGTCAAGCGTGCAATAGAATGCTTATTATTTTTCCTCATTTTCCAATTAATATATATTTTTATAGATCTTGGATAGATAATTATGAATAATGTTTTATACTTATACTTAACATATCTTGTTAACTTCATTTTTTTTTTCTAATTTTTCAAAGGACATTAAAAGATTTAATCAATTCCTCCAAAAAAGAGGTTCAAACTCAAGTCATTTACCAGATAAGTTTTCGTTCTTACCGCTTGAACTATGTCTTGACTTCAAAATTACTTGTTAACTTGTAGCATTTGTTTTATAAATAACATGTTACAAGTAATTTTCTAAAACGTGTGCATATGCTTGGGACATTTTAGAAATGCCTCGCATATGGAATATGAGTGTAATAATGGGATCAACCCATTTTGTTGACTACATATGCACGCATAAAAAAAAAAAAAAAAAGGTGCAAGCATTTGTATTAAAAATTGTGTCAAAATTAGTCTAGCACACACACACACACACACACATATATATATATATATTATTTGAACAATATGTATAAAGATCAAATAATACATTATTTTATTCATTTATTAGTGTAGAATATTCAAAAATATTTAAAAATTAGAAAACTGTTGATTACGCATATGCTTCGCACATGCACATATATGTTTGTAACGCTAGATGCTCAATCAAAATGTATTGTCACACATTACACATTTTAGAACCTTAGTTATAAGTATTTTTAACACAACTTGTTAACTAGTTACATTTGTAATTATGAATATGTATTTCGATTATACAGAAACCCAAATAATTGGCCAACAAATACAAATAAACACTACACAACGACCAAAAATAGTGGTTGCTAGTTGGTCACTAATTCACCATCAGTGAAAGTCTATAGCGACCAACTCATAATATTCGCTGAATCTATAACATACATCAACCAATATTTGGTCAATAAAGGTCTCGACTAGAATTATACCCTTCTGCAACTAAACTATGGTAGGTAAAAACTGTTACCACAATATTTGATCGGTGAAGGTATATCATCAACGACCAAATATTGGTATCTAAAGAACAATTGGTAAAAAAATCTTTCACGAACCAATCGTTGGTCGCTAATAATGTATCATCACCGACCAACATCTGGTCGCTGGAGTAACCAAACTTAACAACCACTATTTAGCTATTGCTAATATTTTGACCAACTTTTAGTTAGTTGCTATAACTCATTAAGTTTTTAAAAGAGGTGATTCAACGCCCAATCACCCAATACATCTAATATTAAATGAACTGATGATTAAGCACACACAAAGCACATCAATTGCACAGAAATGAAATAAGAAAAGTAATTAGCTTTCACTATAAGGCTATGTTTCAACAAGAGATTCTCTAATTTCTATACGCTTAAACAAAATCAGAGAATTATTTCTATTATAATGTACACAAACTTTATCAGAAGTCTAATTGATTATATTACCGTATAAGATATATGAAAAATGCTAAATGAACATAGTCGATGACACCTTGGTTGACACCGTCCTTACATGGAATGCGTGAGTTCCGCTTGAATAAAAAATATTTTTCCCCTCATATGTCTGTGTGATGTCAACCCCACAATTACCCATGCGGGCAATGTAGCATGACTTAAGATATATTGAGAGCAGAATCAAACTTACCAAAGAGATTACTTCATTTGCATTAGATAACCTTCAATAGAATGAATACAAGATGGTTCCAGTTCACCGTCTCTCATTCTAGGCTCTAATCATTACAAATTAGCCACAACCTTATCCAGAAGCACGAGACAACAAGCGTAAACTTTACAACCAGATGAAGGAACTTGCTCTCTCTCTCGAATACATGCTACAATTGGACAACCGGAAACCTTAGTCTCTCTCAATGTTCGCCCAAAAAATGTAAAACAGAAAAGAAGGACAAGAAGATCAGAGGTTGAAGATTAAAGCTCCTTGTTTTCTCTCTCAAATGGAATCTCAAACCCATCCTCATTGCACCAAAATTCACAAAATTACTTAAAACAATTAAATGAAAACCAAAAAATTTAAAATCCATCTTCTTCCCAAACCTACTCCCAAAATCCCTACCCTATCCCAGCCAAAATCTCCAACCACCACCTCTCCATCCCCCGCAGTGTAATTGATCGTCTTCTCTAATCTCTCTCTCCCAAATTACTGACAGAGTGAACAGAGGTATAAGTCAATAGGGTTTTTTGCTCAATTTATTCTCTCACTTCCAATTGATTCGTGGCAGCTCATGGACGACGTGGTTTCCATGGTTTTCCACTCTATAAGAACAACCACACTAAACCACCATCCAATTTGGTTTCCTAAAAAATGGTCAAATTGATGCTTCTGGAATCCCTCTTCACGACCCCGCATATGGATTCTAATCAAGCATCTAGCCATTTGCAAATTTTCATATCTTCTCCCAGCACCTGCTATTCTGGTAATGCTCTATATGTCCTTTCATAAACCCAATGGGGATGTAGCAAATGATGCCATTAGACAGTTCATTAGTTTAATTAAGAATGTTTTGCCTAAGAATGAAGATTATCTTTGTGTGCCTATAGATTTGGAATTTTGTAAGTTGTTGAATAGGGTGACGATGACTGATGATCCATTGTATATTTGGTGGCATAGTAGTTTGGGGACAATGGTTGAGTGTGCAATAACACAAGGAGATGATACGGATTAGTGGTATTTTTTGGTTTGTTGGGAAATTAGCAGCTAAGTTTTCGCACAATCTAAGCATGGACACAAGTGTAAGAAATTAAAATTCGTATTAATGTGTACCTCCAACCATGTTATTCAAGATTTAATTGAAAATCCGCAATAGAAATGAGTCTTTAAAGTACCAAAAGTCTTTCAGTCAATACTCACTTTATGACCCTTCAACTTGAAAGAAGTAAATACAGGACTTTCAATTTTATTTAATTTTTTTGAGAAAAAATTGTGCAAGGATTTTTTTTTTTGTACGGGTTTGGTTAGGACCATTTTTTGCATATATATGGACAACCACCAACCAACTTCCATCCATCATGGAAGTAAGTGGTTTTTCTTGCAATAACTTCCCTTAACCCACCATTTAGATTTTTATATTGACCATGTGGCCACAAACAACTTACATTCTCTCATTTGCTCCACATGTTCAACGGTTAACTTTAAAGTAGGTACTTAATATGGCCATACCCTGAAACTGTCAATAACCTACTCAAGTATAAATTCACAATACTTGAATCTTGGCGGCCCAATTTTAATAATTAAACATTTCCTTCCATGTATTACAAGTATGATCACCTCTATAGAGTACATTATATGAATGAACTTCCTATAAGTCATTCAGGGTCCAAACTTTAATAACCACAATGGATATACAAATTACAAATTTTAAGTGCACTAATAACATTGTTTCAAATACAAAAATAACAATTCAAACATCAAAGTATCATATTGAGAAAGCAAGTCTCATATTCTCAACACGAGCTTTATAAACTTTAGCCGGCAAGCCCTTAGTCATGGGATCTGCAATCATGAGATCTGTCTTAATATGCTCAATGGACACTTCATTTTTCTTTATATGATCTCTGACAACCAGATACGTTATGTTGATATGTTTGCTTCAGCTTCCACTTTTGTTATTTCTTGAAAAGAAAATTGCAGCCGAATTATCCTAATAAATTTTCAAAGGCTTCTCTATATTATCGACAACTCTTAAGCATTTGACAAAATTTCTCAACCATAATATCTGTGTTGTAGCTTCATAGCAACCAATGAATTTCGCTTCCATGGTAGACAATGCAATTATAGTTTGCCTGCTACTTCTCCAAGATACAGCTCCTCTAACTAGAAGAAAAATATATCATGAAATAGACTTTCTTGTGTCTACACATCCAGCAGAATCTGAATTTGTGTATCCAACAACTTCAAGATTGTTGAAATGCTTATATATAAGTCTGTAGTCTTTGATTCCTTGTAGGTGCCTCATCACTTTCTTGGCACCTTTCCAATGTTCTATACTCGGATTACTTTGATATTTGCCTAGTACACCAACTACAAATGCAATGTCGGGTCTAGTACAAACTTGTGCATACATCAAACTGCTAACAGCGAAAACATATGGTATAGAAGTCCCGTGCTCTCTTTCAATTCATTTAATGCACACTGATTTTGACTGAATTTATCACCTTTAACAACGAGTGCTACACTTGATGCACAATCCTTCATCTTGAATCTTTCCAAAACCTTTTCAATGTAGGCCTTTTGAGACAATCCTAATGACATTTTAGATATGTCTCTATGAATCTCTATGCAAATGACATAAGAGGCTTCACTCATATCCTTCATTTCAAAGTTTTGGCTAAGAAATTGGTTTGTGTTATATAGCAATCGCAAATCACTACTTACACATAAAATGTCATTTACATATAAGACTAGAAAAATGTATTTACTTCCACTGACTTTAAGATATATGCACTGGTCAATGATATTTTTTGTAAAACTATATTAAGTAACAATATTGTGAAACTTCAAATACCACTAACAGGTAGTCTATTTTAGCCCATATATACATTTTCTTAATTTGCAAACCATATGATTACCTTTATAACTGATAAATCCTTCAGGTTATTTCATGTATACTTCTTTTTCAAGATCCCCATTCAAGAATGTTGTTTTCACATCCATCTGATGTAGCTCCAGATCAAAATGAGCTACTAAAACCATTATAATTCTAAACGAATCTTTTTTAGAAACCGAAGAAAATGTTTAATGGTAATTGATGTCTTCCTTTTAAGTGAAATCTTTAGCTACAAGTCTGGCCTTATATCTTTCTATAGTGCCAGATGCATTTCTTTTGGTCATATAGACCCATTTACAATCAGCAATTGTATGTCCATCTTGCAATTCAGTGAGATCCAAACTTGATTTTTAGCCATAGATTTCATCTCTTCTTCATGGAATCATACAAAAAACTTGAATTTTTCTTCCCTTCAACAACATGTAAAAACAAGCTAGGATCATTATCAAGTCCAACACATGTATCATACTCTTGAAGATATACAACATAATCGCTAGAAATTGTTGGTTTCCTTATTCTTGAGAATCTCCTTATACCTACTATCTCATCTTGATTTTACATATTTTGAGTAGTAATATGCTCTGCATGTTCCGTATTAAGTGGGAATTCTCGGGCTAGGAATGGATTTGGGTCGTGAATATGATATAATTAATTTTTCTTGAAAAAGAAAGTTAAATACATTAGCTTTATCGATTGTCAAGAACGCATTAACGGAACTAGATTACAAATCAAGAATTGAAATAGGTAGTAATAGGCGGAGTCAAAATCCAATACAAGCATCCATAATTTGATAAAAATCAAACTTTTATTACTTTCTTAGATTAATTTAACCAAAAAAAAAATCAAAATCTCTCTTTTGTTTTACATATTCAAATTCTATACATAACTAGTAAACTTGAATAGAAATTTATTCCCGTAGGACGATATTTTCAACTGACTCAAAACTATTACTTGTCAACGTATAAACTTGCGGGTTTCGCACAAACAAGTACACACAAAGCACATCAATTACACAAAAATGAAATAAGAAAATAATTAGCTTTCACTATAAGGCTATGTTTCAACAAGAGATTCTCTAATTTCTATACGTGTACACAAAACTAGAGAATTATTTTTGTGACGATATACACAAACTTTACCGGAAGAATTGAAAAACAAATAGAACATCATCAAACATCTTTACTTTTGGAGATTGAAGATAATGCCAAATCTAACTAATTATATTACCGTATAAGATATAATGAGAGCATAATCAAACTTACCAAACGGATTACTGCCTCTGCACTAGATAACCTTTAGTAGAATGAATACAAGATGGTTCCAATTCACCGTCTCTGATTTTAGGCTCTAATCGTTACAAATTAGCCACAACCTCATCCAAAAGCACGAGACAACCAGAATACACATTACAACCAGATGAAGGAACCTGCTCTCTCTCTAATACACACTACAACTGGACAACTAGAAATCTTACTCTTTCTCGCTCTTCACCCAAAAAATGTAAAACAAAAAAAGGACTAGAAGATCATAGGTTGAAGATTAAAGCTCCTCGTTTTCCCTAAGAGCATCTCCAACCCATCCTCATTGCAACAAGGTTCACACGGAATTGGTACAACTCATCTCTAACCCATTGCACATTTTTGGTGCAAAATTGTGTAATATTATACATTTGCACCAAAATGGTTAAATAATTTTTTGCCCTTCAAACCTATCAAAACATTGCAGTCGAAGTCCAAATGGATGGATTCCATCTAAATCATCATTATTTGACCAAAATTTGTAATCATAGTAACTTTGTATTTTCAAACTTAAAACAATTAAAATAATTAATGAAAACCAAAAAATAAGAATTAAGGAAAAATTTAAATCCATCTTCTTCCCAAACCCACCCCTAAAATCCCCAGCCTACCGCAACCAAAATCGCCAACCACGACCTCTCCCTCCACCACAGTGTAATTGATCGTCTTCTCCAATCTTTCTTACTACCAAAATTGCCAACCACCACCTCTCCCTCCACGACAGTGTAATTGATCGTCATCAATAGGGTTTTTTTAACTCAATTTATTCTCTCACTCCCAATTGATTCGTGGCAGCTCATGGACGACATGGTTTCCATGGTTTTCCATCTCTATAAGAACAACCACGCTAAGCCACCATCCAATTTGGTTTCCCTAAAAAATTGTCAAATTGATGCATCTGGAGTTCCTCTCCACAACCCCACATATGGATTCTAATCAAGCATCTAGACATTACAAATTTTCATATCTTCCCCAACCACTGTTGTTCTAGTAATGCTCTATATGTCCTCTCATAAACCCAATAGGGATGTAGCAGATGATGCTATTAGACAGTTTATTAGTTCGATTAAAAATGTTTTTCCTAAGAATACACATTATCTTCATGCGCCTATAGTTTTGGAATTTTGTAAGATGCTGAATGGGGTGACGGGGACTGATGATCCATAGTAGGAAATGCAGATAAATTAGATAATAATTCAACTGGATGTGTTACTTCAGCATTGTGCTGGTATAAATAATTACAGCAAGAATATTCTAGATGGTTGGTTCCTAGAATTAAGGGAGCAGTTAGAATATATTTACAACAGATTTGTAGTGGCACCATTTGAGTGAAATACGTGAATACATATGACAGGGCTGCTGATGTGGAGCTAATGCTACAGTTGGAATCAAGTGATGTAGCTAACTCTTGACACCCCCCTTCAAGATGGACGGCAATGGAGTGACGCCAAGCTTGTCTTTCAGGAAAAGGAACCTTGAGTGGGTAAGACCTTTGGTTAGCAAGTCTGCAATTTGGTCTGAGGAAGGCACATACTTCACTTCTAGTTCTTTACCAAGCACCTTGTCTCTGATGAAGTGAATGTCCAATTCAATATGTTTTGTTCTCGCATGGTACACTGGATTGGCTGCCAAGGCACTAGCACTCATGTTGTCACACCATAAAATTGGAGTTGATCCTTGTGGTAATTCAAGTTCCTTAAAAAGTGATTGAATCCAAGCTATTTCTGAGGCTACTAAAGCAAGTGCTCTATACTTAGATTCTGTACTTGATCTAGCAACTACATGTTGCTTCTTTGATGACCAAGCAACCAGATTTTCACCCAAATAAATGCAATATCCAGCTGTCGATCTCCTATCATCTGGGCAGGATGCCCAATCAGCATCTGAGTATCCATTTATATCCATTCTATCACTTTTTTGTATCCACAGACCCTGATTTATGGTTCCTTTCAGGTATCTAAGTACCCTCTTCAATGCTTGCCAGTGAGTCAAAGTTGGAGATTGTAGAAACTGACTTAGTTTGTTCACAGCAAAGGTAATATCAGGCCTGGTGTGAGTGAGGTATTGCAGTCCTCCTACTGCACTTCTATAAATTGAAGGATGCTTCAATGTTTCACCTTCAGTTTTAGACATAGTTTTGCCTGCAAGAATGGGAGTTGGACAAGGCTTCAGGTTTTGCAGGTCAAATTTTTTGAGTAGCTCACCAATATATCTTGCTTGCGTGAGATGAAGGCCTGAGTCATGCCACTGCACTTCTATTCCTAGAAAGTGATGGAGTTGTCCCATATCTTTAAGTGCAAATCTCTTGTTTAGCTCATTTATGAATCTTTGCAACAGCTCTATGTCATTCCCTGTTACCACAATATCATCCACATAAATGAGTACAAAAATGATTTGCCTTTCATTTTTGAAGTAGAACAATAAGGTGTCTGCAACTGACTGTTTGAACTTCCAGCTTAACAGGGTGGACTTCAATTTGTCATACCAGGCCCTAGGTGCCTGCTTTAGTCCGTAGAGTGTCTTTTCCAGTTTACAAACATGATCAGGCTTTGATTGATCTACAAAGCCCTCAGGTTGATTCATGTATACAACTTCTTCAAGCTCACCATTTAGGAAAGCATTGTTGATGTCCACTTGTCTGATTGTCCATCCTTTTGACACTGCCATGGAGAGTATAACTCTTAAAGTTGAGGCTTTAATTACAGGACTGAAAGTTTCAAAAAAATCAATTCCAGGCTCTTGATGAAAACCCTTTGCTACAAGCCTAGCCTTGAGTCTCTAAACAGAACCATCTGAATTTCGTTTCACTCTGAAAACCGACTTATTTCCTACTATGTTATAGTTTGGTGATGGGGAAACAAGTTTCCAAGTTTTGGTTTTCATTAGGGCAGTAAACTCTTCCTCCATGGCTCTCTTCCAGTCTTTGCTTAGCATGGCTTCATTAACATTCCTTGGTTATGATGTTTCAGAGATATTATCAACTGATTTTCCCAAAAGGACCTTAGGTTTAAAAATTCCTGTTTTCCCTCTTGTGATCATAGGATGTTCTATCAAGTCCCTTGTGCTTTGTTGAGGTCTAACTTGTTGCTGGCTGGTTTCGAAGTCAGTTTCCGCCCTTTTATCATTCTGAGGCAGTTCAATTTCTGTTTCCACACCTTGGTCCATTTCTTGATTGTTCATATCTGTGATCGGTTCAACACTTTCATTTACACCCCTATCATCATTTGTGCTTTCACACTGATTGTTACTTGAGCTAGGAGGTATGTGATGTACATCATTGGTTGCTTCTGGAAAGACCGCATCAACAGGACTTGAGACTGGTTCAATGTTGTGTGGTTGAGGTGAAAAATGAAAGTAAGACACTACAGTTTCTGGTGTAACAGAATTTTGGTGACTTTAGTTAGAAAACAATGACTCGAAAGGGAATTCAAGCTCATTGAATACAACATGCCTGGAGATATAGACTTTCCGTGTTGAGGTCAAGCATTTGTACCCTTTATGAGACTCACTATAACCAATGAAAACACACTTAGTTGAATGGAAACTGAACTTGTGTTTTTGATAAGGCCTGAGACAGGGGTAGCAAGCACAACCAAAAATTCTCAGTGTTTTGTAGTCAATTTCTTTTCCATATAGAACCAGGAAAGGTGATTTCATTTCAAGTATAGGTGTAGGCAATTTGTTAATGAGGCAAGTTGCAGCCTGAAAGGATTCCCACCAGTACTTTAAGGGCATTTTGGCTTGTGCTAGGAGTGTGAGGTCTGTCTCTGTTATGTGTCTATGCTTTCTTTCAATTCTACCATTTTGTGCTGAAGTATAGGGACAAGGATGTCTGAATTCAACACCCTCTTGAGCTAGAAATTTTGTAAAGGCTCTATACTCTCCTCCCCAGTCAGCTTGAAGGGTTTTTATTTTCCTTCCAAGCTTGTTTTCCACTAATTTCTTGAATTGAATGAACACATTTAGAGCTTCAGATTTTTGTTTTAGGGGATAGATCCAAGTGAATTTGCTAAAATCATCTAGAAATGTTATATAGAATTTGAAACCAGATGTTGATTGAATTGGTGCTGGTCCCCATAGGTCTGTGTGTACAAGTTCAAGAGGTGTTTTGGCATGTGAAGTTGAAAGAGAGAAAGGCAGTAAATGGGATTTGCCAAACTGGCAGGCATCACAGAAAAAGTTGCTTTC
This sequence comes from Osmanthus fragrans, assembly GCA_019395295.1. Taxonomy (NCBI): domain Eukaryota; kingdom Viridiplantae; phylum Streptophyta; class Magnoliopsida; order Lamiales; family Oleaceae; genus Osmanthus; species Osmanthus fragrans. The sequence goes on along the minus strand of CM033351.1, from coordinate 13,313,221 downwards.
ATTTTTCTTTAACTCTTGATTACAGATTTTGAGCACTTGAGACATCACTTGGCTAGATGGATGTCCAAGTCTCTTGTGCCATACACTAGCTTGGAAATTTAAAGACTTCTGACTAGATTCTAGACTAGGATTAATGGATAGGGCACTGTAGCAGTGATTATTTGAGTGAGCAGGTAACTGAGGGTGACATTTGGTGTTTTGGTGAGACAAGTCCAGTTGATACAGCCCTTCTTTAAGTTTCCCTTGTAGCATCACCTCCCTCGTTAGCTGGTCCTTAACAAAACAGTGGTTAGAATAGAATTCCATATAGACTTTGTTATCAGAAGTTAATTGAGAAACACTTATGAGATTTTTCTTGATTTCTGGTACATGGAGTAATTTATTTAATACAATTGTTTTGTTGTTCATGGTTGGAAGATGACTTTTACCAAAGTGTGAAATCTGTAGTTTATTTCCATTTCCAACCATGATTTTTTCCTTACCAGTGTATTCATTGGCTGAAGTGAGAGTTTGCTTGTCTGCAGTGATATGATTGCTGGCTCCAGTATCAGCAAACCAAGCAGGATCATTCAATGTGCTGGGAGATGCCACAAAGGCTGTTGGTGAATGGTTGTAATTTGGCCTCTGATTTGGTGGTGCTCCTGTGTACCTTTCATCAAACCTGAAGTTGCAGATGTTTGCCTTATGTCCAATCTTTCCACACACTTGACAGATAGGCCTATCACCACCATTGAAGGTTCCTCCTCTGTTCCTTCCTCTTCTTCCACCTCTGAAGTTGCTGTAACCAGAGAATCTTCCATTAGGAGGTTGTCTACTGGATCTAATGTGATGGTAGTTGGAACCAGATCTCTGAGAAAAGTTCACTGAGGTTTGATGGTCAAGGCTAATTCCTGCCATTTCATTTCTCACTGTGTTGAGATGCTCCAACCTACTTTCAAATGTCATCAGTGTTGATTGCAATTCTCCCCAAGTAATGCTATCTCTGCTGTTGATCTGAACAACAATTGGTGTGTAATCTTCATCCAAGCCTGCTAGAACTTGAGTGACCAAATCGGAGTGAGGAACAGCATTTCCAACAATTTCAAGGTTGTCTGCTAGCAGCTTTACTTTGTTCAGGTATTGATCAATGCTCATAGTGCCTTTCCTTGATTTCTGAAGTTCACCAGTGAGAAAAGTGATCCTGGATCTGTTCTGAACTCCATAACTTTCCTTCACTGATGTCCATAGTTCATTTGAGTTCCTAGCTCCCATAACTCTCATGGCTATATCCGGAGTCATTGAGGAGTAGAGCCAACCCATTAGAAGTTGGTCAGTTGACATCCACTGATTGTACTCAGGATTTTTAGTCATTTCAACGCTGGTTCCAGCATCACCAACAACTTGAGTCCCAATAAATTCTGGTGGACACATCTTTGTCCCCAGAATGTAGCCTTCAAGGTCGTGTCCCCTGATGATGGGCAGTATCATATTCTGCCATAGAAGGAAATTGTTTTTGTCAAGCTTAACTGATATCACTTGGGTTAAATTCGCACCAAAAGGTGAGAAATGATTGCTTCCTTGCATTGGGCCTGTGCTGATGCTTGAGATGGATGCAGGAGCAGAGTTTGCATCAGTATTTTGTGGAGTGTTGCTGGCGTTGGCCATTGTGATGGCTCTGATACCAAGTAGGAAATGCAGATCAATTGGATAATAATTCAACTGGATGTGTTACTTCAGCATTGTGCTGGTATAAATAATTACAGTAAGAATATTCTAGATGGTTGGTTCCTAGAATTAAGGGAGCAGTTAGAATATATTTACAACAGATTTGTAGTGGCACCATTTGAGTGAAATACGTGAATACATATGACAGGGCTGCTGATGTGGAGCTAATGCTACAGTTGGAATCAAGTGATGTAGCTAACTCTTGACATCCATTATATACTTTGTGCCATAGTAGTTTGGGGACAATGGTTGGGTGTGAGATTGGAGAATACAAGGAGATGATAGGGATTCGTGTTATTTTTCGATTTGTTGGGGAATTAGCAGCTAATGTTTCGCACAATCTACTATTAAGCATGTACACAGTACACAAGATCATGTCTGGGGCCTCTCTTGAATGATGTACATGATTTCACTGCCTTTGTGAATGCAGCGAGGAAGAATATCGAGGAACATGTTGTGGGTGATGCTTATGGGTTGAGGATTTATAGGGTGTTGGTAGTGTTTGGTGACTTGCGGGTGGATGGAGAGGTGGCGGTGGTGGGCAGTATTGATTGGGTGAGGTGGTGTGACGTGGGGGTGGTGTGCAAATTTTGGGGTGGATTTGAGAAGATGGTTTTTTTATTCTTTTATTTTCATTTTTTGATTTTTGATTTAATTATTTTAATTTTTTTTATGTTTGAAAATATGTAGTTACTATTTTTCCCTTGTAAAATTGGTTAGAAACTAGTCAAAGTTAAAAATTTTGGTTAACTAACGATAATGGAATCCATCCATTTCGACTTCAACTGCAACGTTTTGAAAAATTTGAGACGACATTTTCAACAAATGAAAGATTAAGGGAAAGCCTGAACGGTTTGAAAGATTTGGGGGCACAACTGCAATTATCCCTTATATATGCTTTTGTAATAAATTTTAGTCACGTAATCAATAATAACTAAGGAATTATTTAAAATAAAACTACTCAAGAAATTTTTAAAATATAATAGACAAGAACGATTTCAAAAATTCATTGCTCGTCATAGACAAATCAATGATAAAAGACTTACATTGCATTTCGAAATTCATTAATTGATCATTTGTGGGATGAATATACGAAATTCGAGAATTAAATTACAACATTAGTTTGACTTCGTAATATCATGATATAGGAATTTGAAACGTATTGCACTATTCTTAAATAATATGATTTAATATTTTATTAATTGTGGTATTTCTATTAATGTATTACATTTTTCAAATTTATTAATGAATTCAATATTTTTGTTAATTTCACATAATTATTTATTTAGTAATCTATGTAGTTGCAAAATAAACAAATAATAAATTTTCAAATAAATAAAATGTTAAAAATGAAAAAATATAAGAAAATGATTAAATACTATTCATTTAGTGCAACTGTTGGTGTAATAGGTTGATACTGATTTTCAATATATATGGTGCAAGATTTGTTACAAAATTGTGCAAAACTTACCCCAAATTTTGATTTTGGTATATGATTGGAGATGGCCTAAGAATGACTACTTCTCACATTTTTATTTTTTATTCTTTTTCAGATCACAAAATGAGATAAGGCTTCATTTTATATGAAGCAATAAACGGACTAAATGAGCCTTGATTAATCTAATGGTGGTTAAAAACTGGATGATTGACAAAACGCATCTCAAGTTGCTAAAGCTTGAAACACATTTTTGCTTTATTGATTCTTTAATCTTGAAGGTACCACATTTTACATCTTACACATTGATGTAGTCCATTTTTTTGACCACATATACATGCTTAAAAGAAAAAAGTGCACATTTCTATTAAAAATTGTGTCAAAATTAGCCTAGCAAAGCCTAACTCATTTTTTTTTTTTTTAAATATTGAGCTCGACAAACATTAAATTAGCTCATATCACTCAAACCTATAAATTATATACAACAATTTGTAAGATTTTGACGTTTAGAAATATCAAAACAAATTCTTCTTAGAGTTGCAAACTATCTGTGCAGAGCTCGAGTCTCCTTCTTCTGTCTTTCTCTATTTTTACCAAATAATTGTAATATTTATGATTATATATATATATATATAATTTTGAAAAATTTAAAATGCATTATTTTATTTATCTATTAGTTTAGAATATTCAAAAAATATAAAAAAAATTAGAAAATAGATAATTACGTATATGCTTCGACATGCACGTGTATGATTGTAATGCTTGATATTCAATCGAAATACATTGTCACATATTACGCATTTTAGAACTTTAGTTACAAGTATCTTAACATAGCTTGTTAACTTGTTACATTTGTAATGTTGAATATGTATTACAATTATATAGAAACCCAAATAATTGCGCAACAAATACTAATTAATACTGCACAGCGACCAAAAATATTGGTCGCTTTCGCTAAAGATCTTTGGCCCTGTTTGATTATACCAATTTGCCATGGAATTAGGCAAATATTTTTCATTTTCTTGGTTTTGACTGTTTGATTTGCCAATTTTGCCATGGAAAATGTTTGTCACCAACATTTTAGGTACAACTCCTTGAAACACAAAAGTAAGAATTTATTTTCTTATGATTTTGGTGGGCATTTATTTTCCACCTTACTGGAATTTTTTTTTTTTTTTTTTTTTTTTTTTTTTTTTTGGCAATGGAAACATATTCTAAATGCAATGGTAAAAAAATTTTATCGATTTAATTGACAATTTGCATGAAAAACGAAGTCAAACAAACATAAAAAAATCCATGAAAATATATATATATATTTTTTATTTTTTGGCAATCCAAACAAATTTTAATACAGATTGTAAAAAAATTTATCCCAAAAAATAATCATTTGCATGAAAAACAAAGTCAAACGGATTAGGTGAAAAATTATACCAATCAAATATCATTAATTACAATTTTCTCTAAAACAAATTCTAGGCAAATCATTTTCCTGCCAAACATTTTATTTGTCATCTATTTTCCATCTTTCTATCAAACGGACCAACAGAGACCAAAAATTAGTGGTTTTTGGTTGGTTGCTAATTCATTGTCAATGAAAGTCTATAGTGACCAACTCATAATGGTCTTTGAATTTTTAACATTTAGAGACAAAAATTTGGTCGGTAAAAAACGAAATCTGAAACTTTTAGGCCCACTGCTATGATGTAATTAAGTCAAATATACAATAAGCCTATTTGCATGTATTCAGAGAAACTCTTAACTAAACTATATGCACAAAACAAAAAAGATAGTTCAAGATTGAGCACACACAAAGCACATCAACTGCACAGGAATGAAATAAGAAAATAATTAGCTTTTATTATCAGGTTATGTTTCAGCAACAGTTTTTGTTAACGAGAAAATTGTTTTTTTTTTTTCCTTCTTGTCATTCTTTCAACAGGACATTCTCGAATTTCTATATGCATACACAAAATTAGAGAATTATTTCTGTTACAGTTTACACAAATTTTACCAGAAAAATTGAGAACGGATAGAACACTGTCAAATATCTTTACTTTCGGAGATTAAAGATAGGAAAAAACTCCTTCCAGCCCCTCCAATAGGGGTGGCGCCATTTGGAACCCTGTTCCCTGGCCTTGAGTCGGGCCAAGTAGCATCTCTCTTGAAGATAATGTCAAATCTAACTGATTATACTACACATAAGATACAGTGAGAGAAGAATCGAACTTACTAATGGGATTACTGCTTGTGCAATGGATAACCTTCAATAGAATGAATACAAGATGGTTCCAATTCATCGTCTTTGATTTTAGGCTCTAATCGTTACAAATTAGTCACAACCTCATTCGGAAGCACGAGACAACCAGAATAGACATTACAATCAGATGAAGGAACTTGCTTTCTCTCGAATACACGCTACAACTAGAAACATTCTCTCAATTTTCACCCGAAAAATGTAAAACAGAAAAAGGAGAAAAAGATCAGAGTTTGAAGATTAAAATATTATTGCATTTTCTCTCTAAAAGCATCTCCAACTCATCCTCATTGCACCAAAATTCACTTGTACAATTCATCTCTAACCCATTGTACCATTTTGGTGTAAAATAGTGCAACACTATACATTTGCACCAAAATGGTTAAATACATTTTTGCCATTCTATTTCTTTTTGTACAGAATTTTGTTAAGCATATTTGTGTTCATTTTTGTTATACAACAAAAAATTATTATTATTATTATTATTATTACTGCTACTACTACTACTATCATCGTGTGTGATAATTATAGCTGCACCCCAAACCTTTTAAATAGTTGTAAACTTTTTCTTAACTTTTCATTTATTGCAATCGTCACTACAAACATTTCAAAACGTTGCAACTGAAGTCGAAATAGATGAATTTCATCCAAATCATTGTTAGTTGACCAACAATTTTAAGCAAAATAGTAACTTTGTATTTTCGAACTTAAAACAATTAAATCAAAAAATAAGAAATAAAAGAAAAATTAAAGTCCATCTTCTTCCCAACCCACCCTCAAAATCCCCAGCCAACCAAAATCGCCCACCACGTCTCCCTACACCACAGTGTAATAGATCGTCTTCTCCAATCTCTCACTCCCAAATTATAGATAGAGTGAACAGAGGTGTAAGCGACTAGGGTTTTTTGCTCAATTTATTCTTTCACTCCCAATTGATTCGTACTTTGGTTTTCCAAAAAATCGTCAAATTGATGCTTCTGAAGTTCCTCTCCACGACCTTGCGCACGGATTCTAATCAAGCATCTAGCTATTTTCAAATCTCCATATCTTCCTCAGCCCCTGCTGCTCTGGTAATGCTCTATATGTCCTCTTATAAACCCAATAGAGATGTAGCAGATGATGCCCTTAGACAGTTTATTAGTTTGATTAAGAATGTTTTGCCTAAGAATACACATTATCTTTGTTTTAGAATTCTGTAAGTTGCTAAATAGGGCGACGAGGTGTGAGGATCCATTATATATTTTGTGCCGGAGTAGTCTGGGGACAATGGTTGAGTGTGAGATTGAAGAACACATGGAGATTATAGGGATTCGTGATATTTTTCGGTTTGCTGGGGAACAGCAGATAAGTTTTCACACAATCTACTGTTAAGCGTGTTCACAAACTCATGTCTGGGGCCTTCATCGAATGAAGTGCACGATTTCACTGCCCTTTTTGTTGCAGCGAGGAAGAAGATCGAGGAGCATGTCGTGGCTCATGTTTATGGGCTGGGGACTTGTATGGTGCCGGTGGTGTTTGGTGACTTACTGGGGTGTGCAGTTTTCGTCGGGGTAGGATGTTGTGAGGTAGTGTGGGGATTTTGGGCGTGGGTTTGGGAATAGATGGATTTTAATTTTTCTTTAATTTTTTTTTTTAATTATTTTAATTGTTTTATGTTTGAAAATACAAAGTTACTCATTTGCCCCTTGTAAAATTGGTTAGAATGTAGTCAAAGTTAAATTTTTTTGGTCAACTAATGGTGATTTGGATGGAATCCATCAATTTGGACTTCAGCTACAACATTTTGAAAGATTTGGGGTGATGGTTGCAACAAATGAAAATTTGCAACTATTTGAACGATTTGGAAGTGCAACTACAATTGTCTCTTATTATGTGCATTAGAAATAAATCTTGATAACGTAATTAATAATAGTTAAGGAATGAATTAAAATAAAAGTATTCAAGAAGTTTTTAAAATATAATAAAGAAGACTGCTTTCAAAAATTCCTTGTTTATCATAGACAAATAAAGAATAAAAAAAGTCACATTACACTTCGTAATGCCTTAGATCATTTGTGAGATGAATATATGAATTTCCAGAATTAAATTTCAACATTAGTTCGACTCCATTATATCATAAATCGACATTTGAAACATATTGCATTATTTTTTAAATAACACAATTTAATATTTTTTTAGTTGTAGTATTTCTATTAATTGTACTACTTTTTTGAAATTTATTAATGAATTCAAATTTTTTGTTAATTTAACGTCATTATTTATTTAATAATTTATGTAGTTGTAAAATAAATAAATAAAATCATTTTCAAATAAAAAAATTGTTAAGAATAAAAAAATTAAATAAACAATGTTCATGTAGTGCAAATTTTAGTGTAATCGGTTGTAAATGATTTTCAATTTTGTGCAAAATTTGATATAAAATGGTGCATAACTTGTATCAAATTTTGGTGCAGGATTGTTGAGAATGGCTACTGCTTAGATTTTTTCAGATCTTAAGGTCACGTTTAGTACCCATTTTTTCTTTATAAAAATAAAAAATATGATCGTTATTTATCACATTCAGCAACCATTTTTGACTCTTCATCTCTTGTGTAGGGCCCATAACGACTATATTTTTCATTCACATTCTACAAATAATGAGAATCAAACGGGGCCTAAATGAGAAATGTCTTCATTTTATATCAGACAATGACCATATGAGGCTTGATTAATCCAATGGTGGTCATTAACTGGATGATTGATAAAACGCATCTGAAATTGCTAGAGCTTGAAACACATTTTTACTTTATTGGTCCTTCAATTTTGAAGGTACCACACTTCACATCCTCCACATTGATGCATTCCAAAATTGTAATATCCTTAATTATACGAATTATTTAATAATTAAACTAATTATGGAAATTTTCTTTTAACAATAGTATTTAATATTATTTCAACAAATATCAAGTTTATAAAAGAAAATTGAAAATGTCTAGTTTCTCAAAATGTAAAAATTTATCTCGCTGTAAAAATTATAAAGTAATTATAGTATTTATGATTTTTAGTTGTTTGTTATGCATTATTTTATTTATTTAATCATTAAACAAAATGCTAAAGGTGTGGCACAATTGCTCTCAAGTTAAGGTATAATCATGTGATTGTTCCGAATTAAAGTTCAGTGGCTTAATTACATGTAAGGATATAAGATGTGTTTATAGATAAGCTCCCAATTGTGAAACAATTGAAACAACATTAAAATGTTTGAACCGTATCATAGTTACTCATTGCAGTAAATGGAACATGAGGTGTTGTGGAGAGAATGGGGTGGATCTGCAAAAGTTTGCAAATTTCACTTATGAGTGTCTCCTATAAGGGTGGGCATATTACTCGAATCATCGCCTAAATCGATCAACCCCACTAGATTTGGATCGACTTGATCGATTTCCATTAATAAGGTGGTACTGTGGTTTGGATCAAATAGATATCAAGGTAAAGTCGTCCGGTCGGGTTGGATTGCGGGCTATGCAACTTGAGAAGACTCGACTCAAATTGACTCTATATTTTATTTTATTTTTGACTTAGTAGATCTAGCCGTTAATAACCAATCTGATTTAGAATATCAACGTTGGCTGCTAAAACTTACTTTCAGCTCGGCTATTCATGGAGTCAAGTGGTTTCTATATAGGGTATTGAAATAACTTGTTTTGTTAATACTAATATGTATGCTTTTATTCTCGAAGTTAATTTTTAATGCAAAAGGAATTTCACCAATGTCAAATTGATAAGTGGATGTAGATGTTAAATAAATTGGATCAACGTATATATTAAGCTTTTTAACAAAGATCACATGTTGTATTTGGTTCCCACATCGTGCTCTTTTCTATTTTTATTTCTATTTTCATGAACGATGTAGCAATTAACGTGCACAAACCTAGAAAGTCATGCACAATAAACCTACATCTCCAGATGGATCGACTTTCCTTAGTCCTATGGGTGGCTGTCAACTTATGGTGAATAGAGCTTACCATGGTGTCAATCGACTTATGGTGGTGTTGCGGTGATATAGAAATTTGGGGTTCCGTCTACCAAGGTCCAGGGCACAAAAATAAGGTATAGAAAGTGGGACACGAAGAGGAGAAGAAATGATGATGGATTGTGGGATGTCGATGGCAAGTAGGATAACCAATTTGATTTCTGGAACAAGATAACTGCAGCCAACAATTGGTTGCTAAATCATCATTCCTGCCTGCCTTTCAACAACCAATCCACGTTTAGTTGTTGAAATAATATATTAGTGGTCGTCCAATAAGATACTTATATCTATCAATCTTTATTTGGTCGCTAAAGACTCCAATAACGGTGAATCCCTCCCAAGGTCTTCAGCGACCATTTCATGTTTAGTTGCTGAAACCAATCCATCAGCAACCAATCTCTGGTTACTGAATATTATTCTTTCACCAACCAGGTTCAGATTAGTTGCTAAAGCTATCACAATAAAAAAAAAAAATTTGTGGAGCTTATTCCCGCTAAGGTCTTCAGCGACTACATATTTGTTTGCTGAAACCAAATCATTAGCAACCAATGTTTGGTTGCTATAGACTCCAATAAAAAAAAAAAAAAAAAAAGAAGATGCAGGATTTATTCCCGTCAAGATCTTCCGCCGCCACTTCGTGTTTAAGTGCTAAAGAAATTAAGAGTTGAAAATAATCAACATAATGTATTGTTATACCATTTAGCTCCTCATAAAAGAAAATTCAATTCAGAATTTTGAAAGATAATTCATTAGATCCATTTACTAATCAAATAGATTAACAATATCTCACTCACCATCCTTAAACGCTCCAACTTGAATTGACTTCCTGAAAAGGAGTCAATGACACATCTAAAGTCTGATGACAATCGATTCTAAATAAAAAATTTCCATAAAAAAATGAAACAAATAGTAAATATGATTAGGGCTGGACATGGTCCAATTTGATTCGATTCTGAAAAGAACCGAATCGAACCAAAAATTTTCGGGTATTTAGTAAATGAAATCGTCGGGTCCAGATATAATTATGGACTCATTCAGGTTCGGTTTGGTTCGATTCCATTCGGTTCCGTTCGATTCCGTACCTTTATTAAATTTTTTTAACATTTATAATAAAAATTACTAATGACACGTTCAATCTTAATTTTACAAATTAACGTAGTTCAATTTAATAACATATAAATAATAAGTTATACGATAAAATTAATTTACAAATGTATACATATACCAAAAAACATATACTAATACTAAAATATCGGTGATCCATTCCATATCAATAATTCATTTGTTTCAAACATTTAAATCTACATAAAATAAAGAAATATAAATTAGAAGTCATAGAGATAAAAATACTTTAAAATATTGTTAATACTTACCAACTATTTGTTAATTTGCTAATTTGTTAATTGAAAATAATTTGTTAATTTGTTTAGAAAAAAGTTAAATAATTTGATTTATATAATATAAAAAAATAAAAAATTTAAAAAGATTTGGCTCTTGCTCGATTCTTCGCTTCTTGGTCTAGAACCGAGAATCGAACCAAAATGTAAATAATTTTTCTCCAAAATCGTAGTTTTGAGGGTCATTTGGTGGCCACATTCCATCCCAAACAATTTGATAAGTGTAACATTGACATTTGTCTCTGCTCTCATAATTTATTAGTGTTCGATTGATTTTGTCTTGTTTTTGAAACTTTAAGATGAAGCCCCAAGTAAGGTTGTAAGCAAAAATCGTCAAATCGAAAAATCAAATTGAAATCGCATGGAAACCGTTGGTTTGGTGTCACGTGAACTCGTCAACGAAATGGTTTTGAACCAAACCAAACCGTTCAAAATGGTTTGATTTGAAAATCTATCAAAAATCGGTAAAATCGGATCGCTTACATCTCTATTATGAGCTGAGAGTTGGATTTTTCACCTTAGCTAGTTTTAAAGTTCGTCTTGAGACCTTCGATTTGAAAGCTATTTTGATTAGAATTATGCTACGTGTACACCTCCAATGTACACAATCATTGACAGCTCCCTCACATTATGTTTGAGTCTCTCTCCATGTGAGGGGGTGTAAGGCAAAGTGTACTCCTTGTATAATTCTTTTGATTATATTTTGACTACTAGAACAGACTCAAACTCGTGCCAAAGTAGGATAAAAAATCTAGATTTGCTAAATTTAGCGTGTGTTCTAGTGGTGGAAAAAAGCTCTTGGGCTCGGCTCGGACTTTCCAAAAATATATAAATTTAAAAAAAAAATTAGTAAAAAAGAGGAAAAACGGGTCGGCTTGGAAAAAGCCCTATCCAAAGCTCGGGCAGAGCCTCTTTTTTTCTGAGCGAGCAAAAGCTCGGCTCGGTTCGGGCTCACAAAAAAGCCCGTAGATATGGCCCGAGCCTCAAATTTCGGCTCACGAATCGATTCGGTTCGACTCGTTGACACCCCTAGTGTGTTCCAGCACGGGTTAATTGAACATCCATTTTTGGCAAGGTCATATGCACGCTGTAGTTCCCGTTGGTCATGCATATACACGCATTACAAAACTCGTAACGCGTACATTGAAATGGTATAAAGTTTGTCCAATTCTGACCAAAGAAAGACCCCCAAAAATGAACCCAAAAGTGGGATCACGAAGCATAAAACTTCCCAATTTTGGGAATAAAATAAGAAAAATGTTTCAAGTACATTCTTTCATGACATGAAATTTGATTCTCTCCTTACAAGTGTAGGGCCCATGATTATTTTAATCATGGACCCCACCATGTGTATGTGAGAGAAGTGTCAAACTCATGTCATGTATAATGTACTTGAAGCATTTCTCATAAAATAATCCCATTTTTTCCAAGCGTCAATTGCATTAATCGTAACCCTAAATTTGTCTAAAGGAGCTGTTTTGGCTTAGATAATAGCTTCTCCTCTAAGATAAGTAATATTATATTCAAGATAGCCTATTTGATTTTTGATTAGCCTCGTTTGATTCCCATTTTTCTTAAATTTCATTTTTCTCTCTTATTTTTAACTACACATTCTTCAATAATTTCCCAACAGGTACACCATTAAATGAGACTGATGTAAGCTTGAAAATTGTACAAAAGTGTTGTACGTGTCAGACAAAACTGTCGTACAACTGTCAAGGAATGTCCTTCGCTACAGTAATTCTCGACAGATGGGTAAATCTTGACAGATGAAATGTCGTTTTCGACAGATAAAATGTCGTTCCCAACAGTTTACCTCAATAATTCTTGACAGATGAGTGCATAAAATTAGATAAATTTGACTTGTCAACCAGATGGGTGCATAAAATCAATCAATATTACAGTTAAATAATAATTTTAATTGTTTATGTATATTATTTGTTTAATTGTTTATTTAAAAAGTAAAGAAACAATTAAATTAAATAAGAAATAAGTCATTAAAATAAGTCATTAAAATAAATAAATTAAATAACTAATTAAATATTAAGTATACATAAACAATTAAAATAATTGATGACATATTTAAATAAAAATGAAATTAAATATTAGATAAATAATTAAAATAAGTAATTTAAAAAAATAATTAAATAAAGTAATGAAATATTAAGGAAATAATATACATAAACAATTAAAATAATTAATGAAATACTTATAGAAATAAAATTAAATATTGAATAAACAATTAAAATAAACAAATTAAAATAACTAATTAAATGTGAAGTAAATAATATACATAAATAATTAAAGTAATTAATGAAATATTTAATTAAAATTAAATTAAATATTATATAAACAATTAAAATAATTAATTAATTAAACAGTAAATAAATAATATATGTAAACAATTAAAACAATTAATGATATATTTAAATAAACAAGTGAATTAAATAATAAATAAACAATTAAATAAGTAATTAGTAGAGTTAACATTTCAACTTCTTTTATCTCTTTTTTTTTTGTATTAACAAAATTCAAAATATACAATATAATATATATATATATATATATATATATATATATATAATACACTAAATGGAAATATAATATACATATATATTACAATAAAATATTGAAATTTAATCAAAATATCAAGACCATTAATGCCATTCAAATCATGTCATAAATGGTACCATATATGTTTGCAAGGGTAATGAGGACATTTCACAACATAAAAGGGACATTTTTGAACAAATTATGTGCAAATGAAAAAAAATGACGGATTTTCTATTTTAGTGACATTTATGAAAATTCCCCTAAAAAAAATCTATAATGATTAAAATAATTTGATCAATTGTCTCAATCATAGACTTTTTAATATTTGAGTTGAATGTGAATCAAATCGCGGACTTTCCACATGAATTCCAACTTTTTACCAATTGAGCATCTTATCTAATTTAATTATTTCTTTCAAATAATATATTTGATATATATTTAACACTTTTAACCAATTGAGCATCTTATCTAATTTAATTATTTCTTTCAAATAATATATTTGATATATATTTAACACTTTTAACTTCAGGCTATTCAAACTATAAAATTTCAAAAAGTTGTGACTAAATTTTGATTCATGTAACTTATGTGTTAGATATACACACAAAACCATTACCTTTCTTTCTTCTTCTTTTTTTTTTTAAATTTTTAATTTTTTATAGAACTGAATCGAATCGCTCAATTTGATTCGATTCTGGTTTGGTTTGATTTAGTCTGGACATTTGTACATCCCTATTAGCTACTTCAAAAAAGTGACATTTGATTCCATAACAAATGAAGACACTCATTTTATCTATATCTATTACTTTTTCGAATTTCTGTCACGTCCAACTTATAGGGTGTTGTGTTCTAAAATGAAGTTATGTTTTATGCTTGATAAATAGAAATGAAATATAATCACAAAGAAACAACATGTTGAAGAAAATCAACGATCCTTGGATTTATCCTAATGTTTAGATTGGTGTCTCTCACTCACGTCTACAAATTTTTGTCACTTTTTTGAATTTCTAATAGAACGATACATCTTTGGCTAGCTTTCAATTTGCTTATAAGAATTTCTTTCAAATGTTAATTTATTTTGTATTGTTAACAGTGAATTAAATTTCCATGATAGAGAAAGTAACATTAATGTACGTCATACATCACTTTTTTATTATATGCCACTTTTTAGTTAAAATGTTCCAATTGACTTTAAACAGTATTTTTAACTTTCAAAATACTTTTCATTTGATTATTCATAAGGTCCCTAATTTTGAGGTTATTTCTTTTAAGTTTCCCAAAATCAATTATATGCACCATATTCATGAGTACTAGTTCATGAGACTTACAAGAATAGCCTTACAATGATATATCATATATATGCATTTTTTTCATGATTATTACTTATTAGTTCATGATATTTATTATTATGATGCAAGCATTTTGATGTGATCCGGAGTACGCAACATATCAATAAACATTAGGCGAATGTTGGGAAAGCGCCAAAGCCGAGTTCAAGCCTTCACGGAGTCATTACAAGCCAAACAATTGATGGTTCGAGCCATGGAGCACATCAGGTTGAAGTTGACAAGCCAATGAACAACTTTCATGTTGGAGTCGAGGGTCAAAAGGCATTTGAGGACGTTCGAATTGAGGGAAGAAAATGGAGGCCAAAACTGACCACCATGCGACCGCATGGTGTTCCAAGGCATGCGGCCGCATGCCTATGACAAAGAGTTCCCAGGACCGAAGAAGGTCTTCTATGCGACCGCATAGAAGAAAATCGAGACAGAAAAGTTAATTTTCGCGAGTTTCCTTATTTGATTAAAACTCTATTTTATTTCCATATTCTTGCATATTTTGAACCCAATTTCGTGGCCTTTAGGGTTTTACCATGTTTTCACATAAATAGGATTTCTTTTTCATTGTAAAAGTTAGACCTTGATTATTTGAGAGATTTTAATAAAAATTTTGAGATTTATTCTTCTAGTTCTTGGTGGTTTAAATTTTTAACTTGAACTTATCAAAAGGAGATCGCAGTCCTATTGTGGCGTTCCCACTGCATGGTTCTTGTTTCGGATAATCAACGGGTCGGATTTCTTATGTATAATCTCGGTTCTTGGTACGGGTCGAACAACGGGCCGGGTTGAAGCTTTGCGCGGCGTGATTTCTAACTTTCTTGAGTTTTTTTCATCTTGTTCGTGGGTTTCCAAGTATGTTCTTGGTCGGGTTCACATCACATTTAGTATGTACTTAGGAGATTGGCACATGCATGCATGTTCAGTTTGATACAAATTTTTTTTTTTTTTTTTAAATCATATCTGACCATCTACTACGTGAACCGATCTTTATTGATTGAACATCATTGTTCATAATCGCTTCACCACTCATGTAGGATTTGAAGCAGGGTGGTGAAAAGCTATCTTTATATTCTTGTTGATGAATCTCATAACGTTTCAACGAATGAGCAAATGTCAAATGTTTAACATTATGGGAACAAAAGGCACAAGTAATGTAACATTTTATTGGCATTGAACATGTGTCAAGTACCACATCTTACTTAAGCCTCTACTGATCACTTATTCTATAGATTAAATTTAAGTATATCCAGTTTAAGAGGTCAAGGTCATGATGAGACAAATAATATGTGATGTGAGTATAATGGCTACAAAGAAATTACTTTGAAGGAGAATCCAAGTGCTTTCTATATTTAATATTTTGTTTAGAAGCTATAACTAGCTCTAGTAGCTGCAACAAACAAACATGCAGATATTGAAACATTCTTTACTTTAGTTACAAAAATGGTGAATGTTGTTGGGAATAGCTAAGTGGTGCACTCTTATTTAAAAGAAGAAGATGCTTGAAGTTGTTGAATAACTGAACCTCGATAAAATCTCGTTGGGGCTCTTACCATAGTTCTTTACTTAACTTGATTCTCATGTCTGCAGCTATAGTTAATATTGTTGAGACGATTGTCACTGATGATACTAGTTCTGGAAAAAGAGGAGCACGTACTTTTTTGAGATCAATGCTGACATTTGATTTTGCATTGTTTCAAATGAATTGTCGAAAGCATTCCAAAAGATAAATCAAGATATTGTCAATATTATGAGATTAGTGAAAATATGTAAAGAAATATTACAAACAACGAGGGACAATGAATGTGAATTATTTTTTAGAACTTTTTTTTTTGTTGTTGTGAAAAGTATAAAATGATGTTCACAACATGGATCATATATTTATACCTCTATGTTGTTCATGGCGTAATACTCAATGAATGATAAATCTATATCAATTTCATGTGGATTTTTTTCTATGCAGTAATTGATATGTAACTTCAAAAGTTGAATGATCAATTCTCTGAGGTAAATAGAGACTTACTCCTTTGTGTTGTATATTTTTGTCCGGATAATACATTTTCTACTTTCAACAAGGACAAATTAATTCAGCTCTATGAGTATTATTTTAAATATTTTAAACCAATAGAGATTGTAGCACTTGATGAGCAGATTCTGACATATATTATTAATATGTACACTCACGAAGATTTTGAAGGGTTACAAGATCTTAGTAATCTTAAAGAAAAATTGGTTGTGATGAAAAAAAGGTATGCACATTAGTTTACAGACTTGTAACATTAGCGTTACTTATTTCAGTTGTTACTGCCACAGTAGGGAGGATATTTTCTACTATGAAGATTATCAAAAATAGATTGCTTAATCGGATGGGAGATCAATGGATAATTTGATAACGTATATTGAGAATGATGTATTTTTTAATATTGATAATGATATAATTATACGACGCTTTCAAATTATGAAAACGCATAGGCTACAATTATAGTAATGTATTAACTTATTTTTCATTAATGTTATATTGTCTTAAAAAAATTTATATCTTGATTTTTTATTCCATAACATAAAATGTCTGGCTCCATCCCTCACGATTGGTAATTTAAAAAAAAAATGAGGGCTACTTGGGATTTTTTGCACGAACTTCAGGCGAGACATGGTGTCCTACATAAAAGTATTCTAGGTCAAAATAAGAGAGAAGATAACACACATCTTTGGAGAAAAAACATGTAGTCCTCTCAAGGAGATTGCAACATGTCCAGGTTTCTTGATTTTCCAGTAAGAAAGAGATGATTATTCAAGAACTCGTAGAAGACATTCAAGATGTCAAGATTATTCTTCATTTCTTTTTCACATTCATAGAATCTAGATGATGCACTCTATTATTTTTTCATTTTCGCAACTCAAGAATGCTTGGCTAAATTTTTAAACACTAGGATGGTGATGAAATTTCGTTTTGATGTTTTTAATTTTGATTTTTTTAAGGTTAATTGCGTAGCTGATTTGAATGTTGCTATATGGATTTGATTGTTTTCACCTGCTTGATTACCAATCGAGTTAAATATTTGTCCTATTTTATTTTCCATAGTTTAAAATGTCTAGCACACCCTAGTAATAATAAAAAAATTTCCATAGATTTTTGGTAAATTTTGATAAAAGTTAATGGGATGTATGGTTGAAAAGTTGTAGGATCCATGAGTCAAGTCGAAATCTGTTTTCCAACTTGCTATCTACCCAATGATTTATTGATACATCACTTAAAATTTACATGTCCAACTTTTCTCTCAGTGTCACTTACGGTTAAAAATAAGTGTAAAATGATGTATCAATGAATCATTGAATGGACAACAAGTTAGATAACAAATTTTGAACAGCAGATCTCAACTCACAAGAGACGTGGTAAAAATTAATTTGTGAATTAATTTATATTTTTATTAAAAAATTTAATTAAACCAAATAGGGCCATAAGCTACACATCTTATCATGTAATTATCGAATGTTACAAACCAACGAGTTTATATTAACAAAACATTGGTCATTAATTATTGTATCTATCAAAGAAAAATATATCGAAAGGGTTAAGACTAGGTATATTTTATTTGTTAAGTGTTCTTTGTACACTAATATAAGCCATTAAATAAGACTAATTGTTAATATATATATATATATATATATATATATATATATATGTGTGTGTGTGTGTGTGTGTGTGTGTGTGTGTGTGTGTGTGTGTTCACGTGTGCGCGCGCACCGAGTTTGATGAAAGGAAAGAAAAATGGGCAAAAAGGGATGGAATCAAAAGTTTGGGGACTAAATCGTAAACTTTCAAAAGTTGATTCAGCTGCATATCGATGATTGGAGAGTGCTAGAGTTAATTGGATGCAAAAGAAAGGCAAAGGACGAAAAAGGAATGAAAAAGGACCAAAATGCACATTATGAAAAGTTCAGGGATCAAATTGTAAAAAAAACCAAAACCACCCTACGACACTCACGCTCACGTGCACGCAAGTGTGAACCCCAATGTTTTGAAACCCAAGGCCAATATGGCCTTTGGATGCAAGCGCGCCACTTATTACCACGCGTACGTGGTTCAATTATAATGTTGACCAGCTAGTTTTCTTTTACGACTCAAACTCCTTTTAGTATGAAATTCTAGCACTTCTTTTACCTAATGAAGGCCACCAATGATGAGAAGACACCACATTAGAGCATAATGAAGAGGTTTGGCACAAGATTACAAGGGAATAACATCAAGAATCGAAGATTCGAAGCTCAAGATCCAAGATCAAGACCAAGAAATTAATTCATCAAACTTACATTTTTTTTTTTTTTTATTCCAGGTCATGTCTTTCCAATATTCATTTTTTAATTCATATCAAAATATGCTAGGCTAATTTCTTGTATTGAATGAAGATACACCCTTTGTTTATTTATTTTTAATTTAGAGACAAGTAATTTATTAATCTTGCATTATCGTTGCATTATTTAATTGTTTGGACATCAATTAGATAATTATTTGCGTGTTGTAGTGTTGAAAGGCTAACAATAGATTTAGAGCAGTACAAGGTTAACACATAAACAATAGATGTGAGGAATAACATGCATGACATGTACAATCTTTTTTATAATAGTGTGTTTATTGCATTCAATCATGTGAATTTGAGCTAGTAATGGT
This sequence comes from Osmanthus fragrans, assembly GCA_019395295.1. Lineage (NCBI taxonomy): Eukaryota > Viridiplantae > Streptophyta > Magnoliopsida > Lamiales > Oleaceae > Osmanthus > Osmanthus fragrans. The sequence goes on along the minus strand of CM033351.1, from coordinate 13,293,860 downwards.
ACCGAGTCATGTCTAAAATAAACTTAATTTATCTTGGAAAAAAAGTTAAACGCTATAAGATTATCGATTATCAAAAATTCATAAATATTATATAATTGAAATTTTAATTAAATAACAATATGCCAATTTGTAATCCAATATACTCATTCCACATAAATTACAAACCAGTGCTTTACATATTTCTTAGGATGCCTTAGAATAATTAAAAAATATGTTCTCTTTTGCATTACAATAATTTGAATTTAATAAAAAAAATTAGTACACTTGAATTAGAATTTATTTATGGCGGAATGATATGTACTTGTAACTCATCACTTAGTATTTGTCAATGATCCCGAATTCTTATGAGTTTCGCTCGATCAGTATTGTTGTGACTCATGATTTTGGGAGAAACAAGTTTAGTTGTGTTGAAAAAAGAATCAAATACATGATATCAGTATATTGATAAGCTTTTATTTTATAATTGTTTTATGTTTCAAAATCAATATTGGATGTTTGGTACACAAAAGAACTTTGTTGGTGTGTAGAATGGGCATTAAGCCCATGTTTTGCCCCCATTTTTTGGAATAAAAATGAGAGGAATAATATTTTTTTTTAAAATGAGTGGTTGAAAAGAAATGAAAAGTTTTTGATTTACGTATAATATTATTTTATGAAAAATTGTGTGGTTGAAAATAGAAGAGAGAAAAATGAAATGTAATGAAATTTAATTTAATTTAATAGGATCAAACATAGGCTAATTGTGATAATGTCATTTTGTATATAGACTGTAAAACTTTGTAACAATATTACATACTATTAAATATATATTTAAAAAATATATATGTCATACTTATTTCAAAAGGAAAAACAATGTATTAAATCGCAAAATTTTAAAAATTAGATTGTCAATAATGCTAAATACCAATATACAAATTGCACAAAAGAAATTTCTTTTATATGAATTTGCATATTGATATCTTAATGATGAATAACTCTACTCGCAATAGCTTTAACGAAAGGACCTAATTTACATTTTAGGGTCTTGTTGCAAATAAATTTCTTTAATGAGTTGGTTTAGTGTAAGCCAAGACGAGCCGCCCTCCTTCATGGAGTTCCTTGCCATCTTGGCCATCTCCTTCACATTCTTCCTCAATTCGTTCCTCTTTTCTCCTTCCATAAGCTCCTTCACCTTATTCTTCAAGCTCTTGGACTGGACAAATCCGTTACCTGACCCATTTATTGTCTCCACCCGTAACCCGATTTTAATCTCTTCCACTACCATTCTTGCATTTAGTTGTTGCTCCGCCATCATTGGCCATGCCAGTATGGGAACTTCTGCACATATGCTCTCCAACACTGAGTTCCAGCCGCAGTGACTCAGAAATCCCTGCACGATTTCGTGTTCCAGAATCCGTTTCTGATCAACCCAATCTTTCACTACCATTCCTCTCTCCTCTATCCTTTCTTCAAATTTGTCTCCTAATTGTATTCCACCATTTCTCACCACCCACAAGAAACTCACTTCCGATTCTTCCAAGCCACCAGCGATTTCTGATAATTGTTCTGGCGATATTTCTGCTTGAGACCCAAACGCGATGTAGAGAACTGGCCTTCCCTGTCTTAGTTTTTGATCAAGCCATTGAATACATCTACAATATTCCTGGTGCAAATTGGCTTCGGTTTCAGGTGATAGGTTCAAGCACAAGGGTCCGACAAGGAATACTTTGGGTTTAGCTTCACGGTTCCAGTAGTCCACGAACTGTGGCTCGAGCTCGTAGAAGCTGTTCACCAGCTGGCCATAGCTGCTCCACAGGGCTATGGCCGTTTCCATGAAGAAGTCAAGTAGAGGACCCGATGGATCCCGTTTATTAAACGGGTAATCAAAGTCATTCCTGGTGAGTTTGATCCATGGAAATCTGGTGAGAGCAAAGGGCTCATTCGCTGACTCGTGTGTTGACAGTAGTCCATTGACAGCCGCATCTCGGCTGAGTGCACTGGCATAGATGCTCATACCATTGAACCCCAGCCGTGGAATGCCGAATTTCAAGGCGGATTCGAGCGTCCAGTGGAGGAACTGATCAGATATGATGCAGGTGACACGGGGAAGTGTCTGCAGTACATTTTCAAAGTAGGGTTGCATGAGTTTCGTGGCTCCGGCAAAAGGTAAGAACAGAGACATGGACGGGAGTTTATCAGTGCTTTCAATTCCAGGAGGTACTTCGGGAATATTCGCTGGAAATGGAAGATCTATAACGGTAATATCATTGTCGGAGATAAACTGAACCTCGGACGGACGGTTTGCCGGGGTTGTGAAAAGGGTTACATTGGCGCCGTGGAGGAGAAGGAGGCGAGCAAGGTGGAGAAGGGGGATGCTGTGGCCTTTGGACATGAAAGGAAACAGAACCACATGTGGTTTGGGATTGTAAGAAGAAAAAAGAGACATATTTTCGGCTAGTTTCTTTCTTGCGGTTGCCGAAACTTTTATGAGCTCATTAAATCAATCCACTTGCAATGGAGGAAATTTCTATTAGCCATATAGTGAGGGGCGAATCCAGAGTTTGACTTCAATTAAAATGGACTGCGAACGTTGAACGCTTACGATCAACAGTCAACGTTCATAATAGCGGTGTTGTTTATTAATATTTAATTAAATAATATTCAAAAAATCGTACGGACTAGAACTACAAGAACTAGATACACCACTAGAACTAGAATTAGGTACCAACTTTCATTTCAGATAAAAAAAAGTCGTTCCATGATTTTCAAAATGTCCTAATTTATTTTTCAATCAAACATGCAATATATTAACTAAATGCCAATATTCAGTTTACAAGTTAATTAAACAAACATTATTATATTAATAAAGTTGAAATTATTTATGTGCTTATATCAAAAGACAATAACGAAAAGTCACTTTTGATAACTAGCAAATGTCAAAAGATCAATACCATGACCTAAACCCAATTATGTACCCAAAATCACCAAGGTTTGGTCAAATTGGAGAGTGGCCAAGTTCAAGATACGAATAATGTCTTGTCCAAAATAAGCTCCGCAAATCAGATAAAAAATGGACACCAAGTAAACAAAAATGATGTTTTGAAAATATCAAAAATGTATCAAATGCATATACATTCCACCAATTTGAAGCTACTATATAATTTACCGATTTCTTTGTGCTTCCTAATGTCAACAAAATTAAATTTCAATACATTTTATTCCATCGTTTAATCTCTGTCTTATTTGGGATATTTGAACGCATTAATTGGTTAAGAAGAAAATATATTTTGTCAAACTTCGATTAATAGTATATATATGTTTTTTCTGCCCCTTTTAAAATTTCCAAGGGACAGACTAAATAAATAATGGTACCAAAATAGAATTTGGATTCCTAATAAATAATATAAAACTCATGTTTAAATAATGAAAATGGTCTGTCATGAAAGTGCATTTTTTTAATATTTTAGAGATTGTGATTGTTTTGTCATGATTGATCTAATCTTATTCTTCACGTCAATTAATTTCACATATAAAAAAAAAATTTAGACATAAATTGCGCTAATAAATTGAACGCATTAGCCGAGGATTATTTTTTTAATGCATGGTGCTCAAAATTACATTAATTTATGTAAATTTAAATAAATTGTGATTTAATTGATAGATTATAAAAATAATAATTTTGATTAAATATTTTCTATGGAAATCCTTAACTTATATCAATTATCCATGCTTTGATGAAAAACAAGAAAAGGTGACAATGACATTTTAAAAGAAAAGAAAAAGAAACTGTAGGCACAGGGTGTTGTTTGTGGTTTCGAACTCGGAACCTCCAATATAAAAAGTAGAAGCACAAACCAACTAAACTGTTATGGGTGATCTTAAATAAAATGAATTATCAGATATATAATATAAATAATTTATCTGTTATAAAAAAAATATTTCTTTCTGACGGATCCAGCACACACGATCGCTAGGACTCGTCAGGTGCTAGATCCGCCCTTGCATATAGCTCTCCACAAATTATCTATTGTTTATTTATTTAGCTCTTGTTGGGGATTAAAATCATATTTTTTTTTTTAGTAAATTTTGATAAGGCTGAAATTAATTGTTAATTTTGACTTAAATTAATCCCCACCAAACATGGCTTAAACTTTTTTCTTCTTTTGTAGTTACATGATTGGATAAATTTATGGAGAAGTTTGAAAATTTATTGGAAACAGAAGTATAAATTGGTAGAAAATTTTCTCAGTCATGTTTGATTAATAATGAAGATTAAAAAATTAAAATTTTCCTCAATCTAATTTTTAACTACATATTTTTTTAATAAAATAATTTTATACGTGTATCCATAATTTTTCTTTACATTTTAATGACACGTTGTCCAAGAGAATCATTTTTCACCTTAAATAATTTCTCTAAACAAACATTTTTGGATGTGGCTCGACTATACCTTAGCTAAAGGTGCAAAAATATATAAACAATCTAGATCTTGAGGGAAGTACAATATAAGAGTTTAAGAAACCACATAAGCTCCTATTTGGTAGAAATTAAAATTTTAATTTTAATCTAAATCAAAATTAACAATTAATTTTAATAATATATATTTTTTTAGACTCACAACTTTTTAACCACACATTTTATTGACCTTTATCAAAAATTATTAAAAATCTAATTTTAATTCTCATCAAACAGGGGCTTAATTTTCTTTAATCATACTTTATTATGCTAGTCCAAACATGTCACAAAATAAAAAGACAGCTTGTAAATATTGAACGTTAATGAAATAGCTGGCAAGTCTTGAATTTAGTGGTGGCAACAATGGTTAGTTCAACACCATTACAAGTTGAAGAAATGTGTACATAAATATGATGGGGACTGTTTTGTCCCTAGACATATTTTTTGCATTTTCGTATCCACGTAAATTCACGACCAAAAGTTGAGAGTTAAGTTTATTTTGTATGCCTGCATCGCTTCACATTATGAAATGGGTTGGACCACCTAAATTCATAGTGGGTCCCTCAAAAACTCAAGTTGTCCTTGACTACTGAAATTTATAAAAAAAAGGTAGAACCCAACCTTGAAGGTCCCACACCACCTCCGTTCTGGAGCATCGTGAGGGAGGTAAATCGCAGGTTATGCCTCCAATGGTACATGATGGAAGACTATTTGTACACTTACACTTATCCAAGAGCCAAATCTATATTTCAGGATTCGAACCCTTGATGCGACAGCCTCAAGCAAAGCTGGATTTCTCCACCCTTCCCTTTTACTACTTGAGCCGGTAGGCATAACAGATTTACAGGTGCTGTGCAGCACAAATATGGTTGGATTTATTTATTTAATTTTTTTGTCCAACGTTCAATGAAAAATTTTCAAGTGTCTTCCTGTACAAAACTCTATCAAACTTTCTTGTATGCAGTGGCGGACGCAGAGATTTTGAACTAGTGGGGCACAATCAAACATGTCAAAAAGGTGACGAAAACCTGTACTCATTCAGCAGTCAGCCCTCGCCTCCTCACTCAGGTTATGTATGCAGAGACAACCTTTATTCATTCAGCAAAATGACAGAAGAATCACAACAAAACCTTAAAGGTTTTACTCATTCAACAAAACTAACTTCACACTCAGCAAAACCTTTTCTCATTCAGCAAAACTAACTAAACTTAGCAACCTCTAACTTAGGGTATGGAATCACAGAATCACTTCACATAATCACATTCACAGAGGCTCTAAGGCTCTAATCACAAAATCACTTCACATTCAAAGGCACGCTGACAAGACGACAAGATATCAAAACCAACAGGCAGCAACACTTAACATCATTCGTTAGCAACAGGAAACGCCGGCAAGGCAAAAGAAACAAAAGCTCTGTAGATTTTCACATTGAGATTTTAAGGGTTAAAGAGCTTACTTGGCCCAAGAATTGGCTGCAACTATTGGCGCCTGGCGGTGGTGGACACAGAACGACAGAAGGACGATGGCACGGGCGCACGACAAATTTTGCTTGAACGGTGCAAGTCGTGCGACATTCTCCTCTCTGGCTCTCTCTGTGTCAAATGGACGGGCTGTGGGTATGTGGCTATTAGGTTAGTGTTAATTAGAAAACCCACAAATTTTGGGTCTAATGGGCCATTACAATTGGGTTTTCAAAAGGTTAATACTTCTTTTCTACAGATTTTTTGAAAAAAAAAAAAATGAAAAAGCTGGAAAACTGTGACCAACCAAGTCCATATGTAGGTCCGCCTCTGCTTGTATGCATAACATTTCTCAATGTTGAAACTTCAAAGGCCGTCAGATTAGAAAATAAGCTGATGTGCAGATTACTTTAATTTTATTCTTTTAATTGTTATTTTATCTTATTCTAGCGGTATTTTAAACATTAGTAATTTTACAGTTTTCCTTTTATTTAGTTGGTGATTTGTAAAAATTTATGAATGACTCGAGCCCGACCCATGAGCCCGACTTGAGGCCTAAGTAACGTCGAGCTCTTTATTTGGTCCAAACCATGCTCGAGTTCCATGAGGTATGGCCGTGCTCGGGGGTTTGATGCCTCTCTCTCTCTCTCTCTCTCTCACACAGCTTAACTAGCCCAAAATGACTCTACAAGCACAATCCTTATGCTATCCAGTCACAAAACTCTAGCAATTCCACCAAAACTTTGATGTCCAACTTTCAGGGGACTTTCACGTCCTTCAGGGGTTTTAAACGGATAAGGCATCCTATTGATCCAGTCATACAAGGATTGCACAATCTAATTCTAAAAATATAAGTCTTCCATTCATTATTAAAGTACACTTTACATTAATCCAATATATCATTATTTAGGTACGTTTTACATTAGTTCAGTATATAGCGTCACACTTATATTTCCCTTTTCACTAACTTAAATATCAGGGGAGGGACGATAACATATCTCAATACCTTCGTTTCAGGTTTTGAAGATCATGTTCGTGCTCATTTTCAATCGTCAAGTTCAAATATTCAGTCGTGCGGATATTTGCAGCTTCAATTGGTATTTAAAATATTTTAAAGGCTTTTATAATTAATACAAATATTATCAGTATTATATTTATTTTATTTTTAATTAGCTTTCAATGGTGATTTCGTTATTGAAAACTCTATGAGAATTAATTTGGACAAAACAAAGTTCAATAATGCACTCAAAATTCAAACAGGTTTGAACCATAGAAAATTGATGTATAAGCATGTTCTAGAAGTAGACTAACAAGGTTAAAAAAGGACAGCACGTGGTTAAGACCGAAGAAATAGACCTTCAAACAATGGCTTTTCAATTCTGAACGTAGAAAATTCGTCACGACGAGTGGAGAATCTAGGTCAACTCGGAATGGGTCGGCCAAATTTTTTTGTTTGGTTCTAGAAGCCGTAGTCCTTGGGCTGCCTCCGCAACTCTCGCTATATGTTCATGACATTTTATTTATGAACATCTTCAATTCGAGTTCATTGCTAATGATTCGATGACATCAAGCTAGCAAAAGTGTTGGTTGGCATCTGGCTTGTAGGGCGACCTAAAGTAGGTATACATGTCTATTTTTTTTTTATACGAGGAAATGTTACCGTTGCACTATGATCTACAAGAAAATAAAGACAAGAAGAATAAAATTAGCTTTACATAAATAATATTGGTCTTAATGGAGACAGAAGTTCGAAGTCGGGTCCAATAGGAGATTGACTTTATGGGTTCAATACTTCCAAAATGTTCGACTACATGTTTAGTGCCGCTCGTATGATTTAAAACGATCACTTATTGTTTGGTTGTTTAATCAAAATAATTGAGGGGCCTTTTAAGATAAAATTTCTTGTATTGAATACATTTTTACTTGTTATTGATTCATTAACGAGATAGTCTAAACTTGAGAATCATTAACGAGATAGTCTAAACTTGCACTTAATTTCTTTACATCATCGCATTCTTCAATAGGTACAAGACATTTTAATTTAAAATATTTCTACAAAATCGATGTACTTAACAAGAGAAAAGTTATATTATTATTCGAATAAGGAAAGCAAATTACACAAGTTCAAATCTAAATTTAGAAAATTTTATTCAAGTAAAATCAAACACGTATATGTCCAAATCTCAATTACATTAGAATTTAGATGGTGCAATTTATAGTCAACACATCACCCGGTAAATTACTAACTTATTTCTTTGTACATAGTTTACACGCATCCTCTCAAATTTAAATATTTTTTCTTCAAACTTTCTTATCTAACTTAAGCATCGAAGCTTATAAGTTGTACCATTGCCACAATAACGTATTAGAACAAATCAAATGGTTCATTTGACCACAACTAAGAAAGCCCACTACAACAAAAGGAGATTTTTAAGGCATTAACTTACGGCGTACATCTACGGCACGCCGTAAATATAGTCTATTTACGGCATGCGTTATATGTATGCCGTTAAAAGTCAGGCGCTTAAAGTATTTAAGGCGTGCATTTTTTGCATCCCGTAATTGCTCATTATTTACGGCGTACATCTTGTGAACGTCGTGTATAATAAAAAAATCGACATTTTACGGCGTGCGATTGTACGCCATAAATGTTGGATTTCATTTTCATTTTGTCCTTTTATTTTCTCTCAACCCGTACAAATTCCAAACGCAAACTGTAAGCTTCGACTTCGACCTAAGGTGGAGTTGCGATCTGGAGGGTGGAGAAGACCGTCAACTTTGGCTTCCAATTCCACCGACGTGCCTGTATCTTTATCTCAGTCATTGTTTTCTAATATTACATTTAGTGTTTCATCGGCTTCTCGCTTCCGCCGCACTTCTAGTTCTCCCTCCAACGGCGGCGCCAGCGGTTGCCTCCTTGTATGGATATCTCACTCTGCTATGATATATATTATATACACTCAACTCAATTTTAAAATTGAATTTTAGGGTATAAACTAAAATTTAGGGCTTATGACAATTGATTTTGGATGATTAATTTTCGGAATGGGCTGAAATTTGGTAGACATTAATCACGTCGAGTCCACTATGATGGCTTTGAAGTTGGTTCAATTTTGCGTTTGGTCCAGTTTGCTGGTATTAAATGATGATTGAGACATTGAAGTTGGTTTTATGTGTTCATTTCAATTCTGCTTTCAACCGGGGACAACAAGAAGATAACATTTCATAGATTGGAGCTAACTACCGATAACGGATTGATTGTTGTTATAAAAACGGGAACAACCATGACATTACTGAGTTTAACCATTACGTTAATCCATTAGCTGCAAAATATGTATTTAAAAAATGAAATTGAGATGAAAATGATTAAACAAAGCAACATCACAAAGATTTTTGAATTTATGTCTGCACTAAGTACACAAATCCCTTTAAACCAGTAGCTCTTTCATCTGCACCAAGGGACTGAAAATCATATTAGTCCCCCATGTTTGTAAACTTAAATGTAAAACTATATCATTTATATAGATAGCTTAGTTTTAAGGGTACTGTGAGAAACTAAGATGCAGGGACAAAGCTATAATATCTCCGTTGGGGGCAGTTTCTCCATCAGGATTTGAAGAATGCTTTCATATGACTACCTCATCTATAGAACTCTAGTTCCTAATTGAACTTCTCGTTTCTCCTTTCTTTGTTCAGTCTCTTGCCTAGTTTTCCTGTTGAAACTAGATAGATTGCCGTTTCTCACCATTTGATTTGTCATTTTCTGCTTAAGTTAAAAATTTCCTTACCTAATTGGAACTTGGTTTCTATGATATCTTAATATAATCGTTTTTACCGTGTTATAACAGATTATAACTTAATAGTGTTGGTATATTATCATGGATAAAGATTGGGTACACTTATCAAGGTTATCTTATTCTCTTAAATTTAGAATATTTTAAAATATGTCTTCAAATGCTTTTTAGATGATTTATTTAGCTTATTTTCATAGAGTTTCAGAGGCATATCAACGTGGTGCAAGAAAATTTACAAATATTGTGCAAGCCAATACAAGGAATCCAGAAAAGGTCATATGCCCTTATAAATGTTGCAAAAACTTATTCTATCAATATTTTGATACAATGTATGGGCATTTAATCATTAATGGCATGGATCCTATGTATACTACCTGGGTGTTTCATGGGGAAAAATCGAATGCAGCATCATTGCCTCCTCAAGATGTAGAAAATTTAGAGACGTATAAGATGTATAGAGATACATTTTTTCAGGATGACAATATTGTAGAACCTGAGAATGAAAATAGAGAAAAAGTCATTTCAAATTTATATGAGGGTGTAGAAATTCCTTTATATCCAGGTTACACAAAGTATACAAGGATATCTACAATTGTTGTCTTATACAAGCTTAAGGCTACATATGGTATATCTTACAACGGTTTCAATGAATTTCTTGATATTATCCGAGATATGATACCACATGGGAACACCCTTCCTAATTCTTGCAATTCAATAAAAAGGTTATTGAAAACCTTTGACTTAGGTTATGAGAAGATACATGCATGCATAAATAATTGTTGTTTGTTTAGAAATGATCTAGAGAATTTGGAGATATGTCCAAAATATGCATCTTCGCGGTGGAAAGTTAATGGGCGGACTAAGAAAATTCAAAATGGGATACCTACAAAGGTTTTGCGATATTTTCCGATTATACCACGATTTAGAAGAATGTTTAGGTCACTTGATAAGGCAAAACATTTAATATGGCACTCAAATCACAAAAGTCTAGATGGAAAAATGCGTCATCCAGTTGATTCATTAGCTTGGGAGAGAATTGATCAAAAATTGCCTTGTTTTGCATCAGAACCTTGAAATCTTAGGCTTGGCCTTTCTTCTGATGGATTTAATCCCTTTGGTGACCTAAGTTCCAGGTATAGTTGTTGGTCAGTGATACTAGTTATATATAATCTCCCTCCTTGGATATGCATGTCTAAAAAAAATTTGTTGTTGACTTTATTAAACCTGTGCATACTGTACCATGGTAAATGTTGACCTAATAGTGCTAGTTTTGAGAAAGGAAAGAAGGGAAGGGGTGGAGCAAAATTGATTTATCTTAACAAGGGAAAATGCGTGAAGTTACCAGTAGAGTTTAATGAAAGAGGGTAGCCAATTTGTAAAGGTTCAACTAAGCTATCATCATTTATTGGGACCACGGCTAGAGAACTTATACCAATTACATGAAAAAATTGGAAAGATATCAGCGAAAATTTTCTTTATGACATATGAGAGCATGTGCAGATAATATAAGTTTCATATCTCTTAATATAATTTAAATTAAATTTCTATTAATATTGTGTACTTTGATGCAGCAAAAGTTTGATATTGATACTTGTCATAGAAAATACATCATGCAAAAAATGGGAAAGAATTGACGAGATCATCGATCTAATGTGCTTAAAGCAATAAATGACAGAGGAAAAATAATTGGTATGACACGAGCTACTGCTCTCCTCGAGCCTGATAATATTGAATCAATGGAAGAATGACAAGCATTTGTCAAAGAACGCAATTCTCAACCATATAAGGTAAGCTTTCATTGCTTTTTTCCTAAATTGCTTGCTTGCAGACTTTACATTCCTAATAAAAGTTATGCTTAACACAGTATGAATTGATTTTGTAGGAAAAGAATGAAAGATTCAAAAAGATGAGAGCAAGTCAAACCATAATGCATGCAACAAGTAGAAAGGTCTTTGCTCGCTTAGAAGTTGAAATGGTAAAATTTGTTAAATTAAAAGTTAAATTTGCTTGAAAAATTATGAACGTTTACTTTATCACATATATGAAATATGTAAAATGCAGCGTGCTGAAAGTGAAGACCCTATTTCCATAACGAGGGATGATGTTTATGTTCGAGGACATACACGAAAAAATGGTGAACCTAATCAGCTGGGGAAACATTGATAACAATATTGCTTTTAGTAATTTTTGGTCATTCAAAGCTTATATTTACAATTTTAGCCCATTAATTTATTTCCTAATATAAGAACAAAATAAAAACATGTTCAGAGACGGTTACCTCTTCAAGACAACACTCCCTTAGAGATGATGTTGCTAGAGTACTTGGTTCAGAATGTCGAGGACGGGTAAGAGGTCTTGGTTTCGGTGTGACTCTTTCAAAGTTGAATGTTTTAGTGCACAATCAGAACTTGCAAACTCAAGTCCAAGAGTTGAGAGATGAGATTAAAGAATTAAAAGTTTCGTTTCAAGTGAAGAGTATGTCTGTCGTATAAGAAGATAGTGTAAGTGAAAAACTAGAATAAATGAATGTTATTCTAAATTACATATACTGCCTATATTGAAAATAATAAATTGTACAATTGGATATGAATTTAACAGCCTAGAGACAGAACTTGAATGGTTCACATAACCTTCAAAATAAGAAATGTAAATTATTGTCTTGGTTTGGGAAAGCTGATATTGTTGCAAAAAGTGAAATCGCATCAACAAATCCAAACAATTTAGTGCATCATGTATCACTTGGTAATGAATGTTGGAGAGTTTGGGTTAATGAAGTGATTGATAGTGTCAGCTTATATCATCCTACACGTGAGCTTTTTCTTCTTGAAGATGCATTAGGAAGTACAATAGCATGGCCAATTAGGTACATCGAAGTGGATTTGTTGTAATCACAACAAATGTATGCTTAACTTCTTTTATATTTTAATTCCATTTACATTGAAATTTAGTCTCAAATGAAGTGGTTGTTTAATTAAAGAGAAACTTTTGAGGTTTGATGTATATAATTACATATTTTGTGGATGGCTCAAAGAAATCTTAGTTGGATTTTATAAAGTTATTTTTGCTGTCCTTTTAAATTTATCTACAGGTTGATTGACATAGCCGCTCATTACTATGATTTCACAAACTTCCCCAACTGTGAATTAAAGTGACAACTTGAGAAGCTGTACAAAAAACATGAGAATGTGAGGGAGGAGAGCAAGAATAGAAAGTGAAGAGGTATCTCAGCCCTTCCTGAAGATATACGTAGATGGTACTACATAATCTAGGTTGAAGAATTAAACTTCAAATGTCTACAGTTTGTGGGGCATAGTCAACATATATTGTACTTCAGTGATAGCACAGTGATTTTAGTTTGGATACTTCTATATTACTTACTTTTTGCATGGAACTATTCTATAAATTGTATGGGTTTTATTCTATAAATCACTTACTTTTGCATCTTTATTTGTATGAGCTAAATTACTTACTTGTGCATTGTTGAGCTAAATTATTGTTGTTGTTTATGAGTAGAGTGTGGTCAGCAGGTTTATTGACAATTTTTAGGTGCTATTTTTAAAAAATGAAAATAAGATTTATGGCGTGCTTTTTGCACGTCGTACATGTTCTTTAGTCTTTTACGGCGTGCAAAAGAACGTCGTAAAAACCTCACTTTTAAGGTGTACAACACGCACGCCGTAAATGAGAGTCTTTTACGGCGTGCAATAGCAAACCGTAAAAATACTCTTTAAGAAATGCAACACGCACGCCGTTAATAGGAGTATTTACGGCGTGCAATAGCAAGCCATAAAAAATACTCTTTTAAGGTGTGCAGTACACACACCGTTATTTGGAGTATTTACGGCGTGCATTGCACTGTTGGTGTAGGCTCTACTTAAAATTTCCCTATCAATATTAGTGTACCTATTCGATTGGTTCAACGTGTTTGTTAATAGTTGGATGGCCTCAAATTTCATGCCCAAGTCAAAAATAAGTAAGACTTTCTATTATTTGTAGATCATTTTGAGTTGGAAAGCTTAACCAAACATGTTACATATACAACTTCTTTATTCCATTTCTCTTGACTGGCTTAGCTTTGCAATGAGAGGAAAAAAAAAATTACTTCAAATTAAGTAAATATATACTCAAAATAGGAAATTGAACTTATTGAAATATGTATAAAAATAAGATTTTATCTAAATATAACTTTAACATTTAACCTCAGTCCGTCCCATTTTTCAAATGAATCTCTTTAATGAGTTCGTTAAGGGTTTTCCAAGACGAGCCACCCTCCGTCATGGAGTTCCTTGCTGCCTCCGCCACCTCCTTCACCTTCTTCCTGACCTCATTCCCCTTTTCTCCCTCCATAAGTTCTTTCACCTTATTCTTTAAGCTCTCCGCCTCCACAAATTTGTTACCGGACCTATTTACTGCTTCCACCCTTAACCCGATTTTAATTTCTTCCACTACCATTTTTGCATTCAGCAGTTGCTCCGCCATCATTGGCCATGCCAGTATCGGAACTTCTGCACATAAGCTCTCCAACACGGAGTTCCAGCCGCAGTGGCTCAGAAATCCCTGAACGATTTCGTGGTTCAAGAATCTGTTTCTGGTCAACCCAATCTTTTACTACCATTCCTCTTTCCTTTATCCTGTCTTCAAATTCATGGCCTAATTCTATTCCACTCTTTCTCACCACCCACAAGAAGCTCACATTCGATTCTTCAAGGCCACGAGCAATTTCGGTTAACTGTGTTGATGATATTTCTGCTTGGGACCCGAATGCAACGTAGAGAACTGGATTTCCCTGTGCCAGTTTTTGGTCTAGCCATTGAATCCATCTACGTTCCTGGTGCAATAGAGGCTCCATAATTGGTAGTCGTGTCAAGCACAAGGGTCCAACACAGAATGCTTTGGATTTAGACTCGCGGTTGCAATACTCTACATACAGTGGCTCGAGCTCGTAGAAACTGTTCACCAGAATGCCATAGCTATTGGACAGGGCAATAGCCGTCTCAATAACGAAGTCGAATAGAGGACCTGAAGGCTCCCGTTTATTAAACGGTTCGTCAAAGTCATTCCTGGAGAGCTTGATCCATGGAAAGCCTGTGAGATTAAAGGGTTCGTCAGCGGACTCGTGTAATGAGAGTAGCCCATTGACAGCCGCATCTCGGCTTAGTGCATTGGCGTAGTTGCTCATACCAAAGAATCCCAGATGTGGAATGCCTAATTTCGTGGCGGATTCCACCGTCCAATGGAGGAACTGATCCGATACGATACAGGTGACACGAGGAAGTGTTTGCAGAGTCTCTTCAAAGTAGGGTTGCATGAGTTTTGTGGCTTTGGCAAAAGGTAAGAACAGAGACATGGACGGGAGTTTGTCGGTGCTCTCAATACCGGTTGGTATTCCGGGTATGTCTGCAGGAAATGGAAGGTCGATGATGGTAATATCATCGCCGGAGAGAGAATGAACGATGTACGGACGATTTGCCGGGGTAGTGAAGAGAGTTACCTCGCAGCCGCGGTCTAGGAGAAGGTTAGCTAGGTGGAGAAGGGGGATAGTGTGGCCTTTGGACATGAAAGGAAACAGAACCACATGTGGTTTGGGATTGTAAGAAGAAAGAAGAGACATGTTCTTGCCTTTGTTTGGCGGAAATCTCAAGAAGCTATATATAGTCAACTAAACTTCCAAATTAATGGAGAACACTGCGGGTTACCTTTTCATTGGTTGTGTACAGGTAATTTGCTTGCTCAAGGAGTGTCAATGAAGTTCCCGTTTAAACTAGTTTTAAATAATAACAATAATAATAATAATAATAATTTAAGTCAAAAATAATAATTAATTTTAATCACAAAAGTAAATGGACGTTGGTTTGTCAATAATTCACTGAAAATGAAACAGACTTCGGTCAAAAATGTCTTCACTAGTAGGGAATTGTATGGAAGTATAAACATGTTCTAGATAGATGCTCTCCAAAAAAATAAAATAAGCAAGACAGCACGTAAAGACTTTTCAATTCTTGATTTAGTCATAGTAATATTGGTTAGTTCATTCAATACGACAACTTGAAAAATCTATACACGTGTCTTTTAGTGAGTAAAATTCCTTGCCCCGATTTGAAAATTTAGGTTAATTTTATAGGTCAACACCACTTTAAATAAGGATGGACACAATGTAATTAAATTGGATTTCGAAGAGAAACAAATTGAACCAAGTACCAACTATTGATGACTACAATTTAAGTATAACCACGAACATGCCGACATGACCTTTGATGACTTCCTCCATGACATTATTATCCCCCGAGGTGTCTCCCTTGATCTAAGCATCATTGGGGTCTAGACGATTCCACCACGAGTACACACAACCATGATGTCAGGCTCGTTCCCCTTGACGTCTTTAAACAATTTTGGCTTCCTAACGGTCTCTCTCCAAGGTTCCCTAGTTTAAAAGGACTCAACCATTATAGTTCTAATGCTATCTGACAACGATAGTCTAACAATTTCAATGAGTCTCTAATATGTGCTCATCGCAGGACTCTTCCTCCTCTTGAACTCTTGAGCAGATAGGACATTCGCGTGACCTAGTCCTATCAGGATTGTATCAACTAATACTATAAATACAACGCTCCTATTCATTATCTAGGTATGTTTTACATTAACTCAATTGATAGCCTTACGCATATATTTCCCTTTTCCACTGACTTAACCATCGAAGGGGTGACTCGACACCATTGTTTCAGGTTCTGAAAGTTCTATTCATGCTCCAGCTTTGTCTTCATGCTTGAATCTTCATAGGTGCAATTTTTGGTAGCATTAGATATCATAAAAACGAAACTAATAATTCTTATGGAACAAATAGGAACCAAATCAGATGTCCTTCAATTAAATGTTCTAAAAGTCATTAATCAACACAAATGGAACGTTTAACCGTAACAAAATTCATAAAATGAAATTTAAAATCTAAATAAAGTTAAAATTATTAAATAAAACTAAGTTAGGCATAAAAATAAAGATGAATCTCAATTTCTAAAAACAAGTGATTATGTCAAGAAATATTACTACTTGTGATTAGAGCTTAGTTCACCACCTAAACTCAAAGTGGGTTGGACAAAATTTCGGGGCCTTTGCGTTGGAAGACCGTAATCCTTAGCAGCCTAGACTATTCATGTACTTAATCTTCAAATCGATTTTATTGTTGAATATGTCTAGAAAAATTTTAGGAAAAAATTCACATATTACCAAGTAAACAAAAATAATTCATGAAATAATATGTTAGAGTTCTTAACTAATGTATAATTTGCAACTTCTAACTTCTTGTAACATATTTATAATGAATCTGTGTATAATAATATGTTGCACACATTGATAGAAAGTAGTATATGCTACATACTAAACTGCTTTGACTCAATCCACATTTTACGATAACCGTATTGTGATATGTTATGTTTGCTTCGTGTTTGATAAGATCTATAACATTATACTTTACATTCGTTGCATTTACAAGTGCTAATAAATATTCATGAGTTGCAGTGGAAATATATTGTCCCCAATAAATAATGTCAAAAAGAGGTGTTTGATATCTAAAAAAGGTTTTCTTCGTCCTTATTCGCCTTCTTCACATTCTTCATATTACGAACCATCCTAACCTTCCTCGAAACGCAAGTGTGATCCATTTGACCATGTTATGTCTCATTTCAAATATTTTAAAAATCAAGTGGAATATATTATATTAAGCATCAAACTTATTTTCAATGTAATGTACTATGTGTACTCATAGCAAGTCACATACTCCACATGTTATATACACGTCATGTTATTTCGCATTCAAAATCAAGTATATAAACTAATGTCTATTTAAAAAATCAAGAGTAACATATTGTATTACATATCAAACTTGTTTTCTATGTAACGTATTAAGGCCATGTTTGATTCCCATTTTAATTCTCATTCTCATTCTTTTACTCATTTTCAATCACATTCTTCAATAAAATAATATTTTTTATCACATCAATAACTTTTCCTTCTTTTTCAATCACATATTTTCCATCATATCACTATTTCAAAATTCATTTTTCGCAAATAATGCCTATCAAACACACTCTAAAAATATGCAACGTAATAACATAAATTTCACATACTAATATTACAAGTATTATATTCATATTAGAGGCTGCAGATAGAATAGACGTCTTCTTGGCCAAGCTCTCACTACGATTCTCCCTTTGTTCCATCAATCTAGAAGTAGAAGCTTTTGGTACTCGAGAGCTTCCGACTTGGCCTTGGCTATTATCTTCTTCTTATCAGCAATTTTGGCTCTCTTCTTCTGCAAAGTTAAGGGAGTCATAAGCCTCTGAATCTTCATTACATTTAGAGCTACATTAGATATGCTTTATAAGTTCTGCGTGTTCGATTGTTGGCAAGCCGCATGGTAGCCTAAGATACGCCACGAACAGGGGAAAGTTCATATGTCAAACTAGCAGAATTTGGCACACGTGGTGATGGTATATTATTTAGAATATTTTGAGATAACAGCTATTTTCGTACTTGAGATTGATTAGGCACCATTGGAATAGGTAGTGGTTGTCCCTAATTTATATAAAGATCATTTAATGGAATGAATGATAAAAAGAAAAAAAAATGTTATGTTGACAAACGCAAAGGCAACTAACTGTACATCTTTAGTACAAAAGAATAAAATTAAAATTAAAATTAATTCATTAGAAACAAGATGATCTCGAAAAAAAATTCCCACAAGATGGATTCATTGATTCAGCAACCAAAAGGAAAACTTGTTATATATGATTAAGACGAAAGTGTTGGATTTTTGGTTCGAAGAAGAGTGAAAGATTTGAATTTACCGGATTTAGTTTCAACTTACCAGATTTAAGTAAATTAAACTTATCGGATTTGCTTGACACCTACTATATTTGGTGACTGACCGGATATGAGAATACCGGATATTCCTTCACTTACCGTATTTCACTCAAAAATCACTACCAGGTTTTGGAATACCGAATTTCACTTAAGTGTAAATACCGTATTTGGTTGTTACTGGATTTCACTTAGCTTCCATACCGTATTTCAACTTAATGATTTCCACTTAGGTTAAAATACAATATTTAGCTTAAACTTACGGGTATGAATTAGAAAACACCGGAAATCTCACAGTGAGTTTTAAACAAGCAAGAGGAGAAGAAATTTAGATGATTTCATTCTAATTTAATGATTTTACAAGGCTGTATATATAGCCAAAATTACCTACAAAACAAAAGGCTTTTAACCTTAATCATACCACCTACAATACTTGACATTAGTACTTAACATAAAGTAAGTAAAAAGTTGTCTAACTTCTATCATTACATAAACTAGACTAAACCAAAAAATATGTAACCAAATGATAAACAAAAACATTGGTTAAGTGATAACAAAAGTGTCACAAACTCGACTTATTCCAACATTCCTCATTGACACTTTTGTTAGAAACACTAAGGCCACTCTTCAATGTTTCAAATCTTTCTTACCAAAGTTTGATAAGTTACTTTTATCCTTTGGAGGATCTTTCGGCTGAGATATCTTCCCTTCATCAGATACAGAGTCTTCATTAACATTCAGCAACTTGAACTTGGACTTGTTCACCAAAATTTGAGCTAATGATCTGTCCCCAGCCCTTCTTAATAAATTCACACTCATATCAATCTTCTTCACTTGATCCTAAACTTCAAGAGTCTTGCTTATCTGAATGGCACCCTCATCATTGCGTTCATTCTTAGACAAGTTCAACTTTGTGATAACATTTTTAGCAGAAACACAAGCAGCTAAACTAGGAGCAGCTTCATTTCCTGCCAACTCCAATTTTGTTACAGATTTTTCAATATCAATTAAGTTGTTTCCACAACTCAAATGTTTATGCACTTCTATACTTGACTGTTGTTTCTTTTCAACAGATTTAACATAAGCATCATTTTCATTTTTCCATTTCAAAGGAAAACTCCTATGCCTCTTGCGTACCTTCATTACTTCCTGATTTTTAGGATCAAGTATAGTGCATCCCTTATCTTTGAATACCAAGGTATAATCTTTTTTCAATTAATTGACCAATACTTATCAAATTTTGATCAATTTTTGGAACATATAAAACATTAGAAATGAGCTTGCTACCTGATGGTGTTTGAACTGAAACTTTGTCAATTCCTTTCACCTCAACATAGTCTCCATTTCCAACTTTTACTTTTGATCTGTAGCCATCATTCATCTCCACAAAGATGATTAAATTTGAAGTCATGTGTTGTGTGCAACCACTGTCAAGTAACCAAGTTTCAATCCGGCTAGGAGCTATAAGTTTTATAGTTGAAAACAGATACTCCTCCGGTTGATCTTCTGCTACATTGGCCTGCTGCAACTCATCCTTCTCCTTTTGATTCATGCAGACCTTTTCAACATGTCCAAACTCCTTACATGACCTGCATTGCACCCCTAGTCTATACTAACACCATTTTGGAGAATGATCTTGCTTCTTGCAATGAGGACAAGGTGGATAATTACCATTTTTGCCAACTCCTTTACTGATTTCCGCCTTCTTCTCATTTTCTTTGAATTTTCCTTTTGCAAACAGAGCACCTTCAACCTGCTCTTTTTCTTGCCTAAACAATCTCCTTTGTTCAATGGCTTGAAGGACATTAATCAACTCAGCCAAAGAGATACTAGCCAAGTTCCTTGAATCTTCCAGTGAATAAATCTTGGATTCAAACTTCTCTGGCAAACTGATTAACACCTTCTCCACAAATCTTTTATCTGTCATATCATCACTCAACAACCTGATTTGATTCACAACCTTCATCAACCTATTGGAGAACTCTTTAACATATTCTGAATCCTTTATTTTCAGAGTTTCAAACTCCCTTATCAGATTCAAAACCTTCATCTGCCTGGTTCTCTCATTGCCTCGAAATTCCTCCTGCAACCTATCACATGCTTCATTTACTGTTTCACAGGTTATGATCATTGTGAATATAGCATCTGAGATGACTAATTGAATGCAAGACAAGACTTTGTATTTCTTTGTAACTTCCTCACTATGTTGCTTTAGTTGAGCAATTTTTGGATTTGCCCTCAAAGCTGGTGGTTCAACACCGGTTTCTATGATTTCCCACAAGTCATAGGCCTTTAAATATGCCTTCATTTTGCAGACCAGAATTCATAATTTTCTCCATTGAAGGCTGAGGATAAAGGTGCTGAAAAACCAGTTGAAGCCATCTCACAAACTCACCAAACACTCAACTATTTTAGTGAAGGTTGCTGACTGATTTTTTCTCAAAAAAATGCTACTGATTTTTAGCTTGTTCTAAGACCAATAAAGCTATGATACCATGTTAGATTTTTGGTTCGAAGAGGAGTGAAAGATTTGAATTTATCAGATTTAAGTAAATTGAACTTACCGAATTTACTTGACACTTATCACATTTGGTGACTAACCGGATATGAGAATACCAGATATTCCTTCACTTACCGTATTTCACTCAAAAATCACTATCGGGTTTTGGAATACCGGATTTCACTCAACTTGCATACCATATTTCAACTTACTGGTTTCCACTTAGGCTGAAATACTGTATTTGGCTTAAACTTACCGGTATGAATTAAAAAACACCGGAAATCTCACAGTGAGTTTTAAACAAGTAAGAGGAGAAGAAACTTGGATAATTTCATTCTAATTTAATGGTTTTACAAGGCTATATATATAGCCAAAATTACATACAAAACAAAAAGCTTTTAACCTTAATCATACCACCTAAAATATTAGACAATACTTGACATTAGTAGTTAACATAAAGTAGGTAAAAAGTTGTCTAACTTCTATCATTACAAAAGCTCAACTAAACCAAAAAACATGTAACCAAATGATAAACAAAAATATTGGTTAAGTGACAATAAAAGTGTCACAAAATCGACTTATTCCAACAGAAAGGCACAACCACAAAAGAATAAAGTAAGAAGAATTGAAAGTAGATAAAGAAGAAACTATCGAAACAATCTTCCTCAAACAGGCTAGGAATGTTGCATATACAAACAATCCAGCAATGGAGGAGCTTTAAAACTAATGGGCTTTTAGAGATTCATAGGAACACAACAATAAGAAGATGCATAGTGCCACTTACAGGCTATTTAGGCGCTATAAAAGCATGCAATCAATGGACTTTTAAAGATTCAGATGAACGGTGGTACAAGTTTTTTTATTAAGTCTTAAGGTTATTTTGAAAAAAAAAAGATGGACTACAAGCTAAAATCAGCAAAGACAATGGGATTTTTTGCTTTAAGGAAGAAAGTAATTTGAACTAAAAACAGAAAAGTAGGGGAAAAAATGAAGATGTATTAGCCTATAATTTTGCATGAAATGAGAGAAGTCTTATACAAGGAATGATTTTGGGGTGATTCTGGATTTTTTATTCTTGAGCGAAAATTTAAGATTTAAATTATAATTAAGGTACCTAGTGTAATTTGCACAAAAGTCCAAGCTTGTAAGCTGACAATCAAACTTTTAAGAACTGGAAGTTGTAAATTTTCAGCTCACATCTCATTGATTTCTATATATTATATATTACCAAGGCATATTGGAATCTAATATCATAATATTTCATAATTTTAAGGGAGGAAATATAAAGAAATGGCCATTTGACCTGGTCATATTTCTATAATGGTCTTTGACCATTTAAAAAAAAAAATTGAAATTAAGTTAATATAGATTTTATATACCATTTCCCAAAAATACCCTCATCTTCTACAAACAAAGAAGAGTAGAGGAAAACGAAATTTTAAAAAAAAAAATCACAGTATTTATAGTCAGGATCCTGTCGACTTTAATGTCCTCGCAATCTACCCAACACCGACCACCAGAAAACTCGCTAATTATCTTCAACATTGTTGGCTTTCTTTTTCTTTTTTTTTGGGTCCAAACTATTGATTTTTCATTTTGCATGTTTTGTGAATTTGTATATTAAATTTTTATGCATGATGTTTATAAGACGTTATTTAGGTTAAAAGGGATTATGGCAAAAAAAAGAGGTTGAGTTTTTCTCACCATTTCCTACGAAACTATTGATGAAAACCACTGTGCAAAACAGTCGATTTTCATCGACTGCGATAGTCGGCCCCTTTCCTTTTCCTTTTCCTTTTTCTGTTTCTTTTTCAGTTTCCTTTCTCTCTCTCTTTTTTCCCTTTCCTTTTTTCCTTTCTCTTGCTTTTTCATTTTTCTTATTCTTATTCTTTTTCTTTTTTTTCCCTTTCCTTTCCTTTCCTTTCCTTTTTCTTTTCCTTTTTACTTTTTCTTTTTTTTTTTTCCTTTTTTTTTTCTTTTTTTTTTCTTTTCTTTTTTCTTTTCTTTTGTTTAGCTTGTATTGTTTTTATTATAATTTTTTCTGAAAAGTTTTTTAAAATTTATTTTTTTCTTCATATTATTTTTTTAAAATTTTAATTAAATAATATTTATTTTTAATTTTAATAATTTCAATTTTAACTTTAAAAACTTTTCTGTTTTATTTTTGTCAGCAATTCATTTAGTTTTTTATTATTATCGGTGTAAAATAAATATACGTCATGTGTATAGTAGTTACAAATCAATTTTTCTGAGATTATGCTTTATCAAACGATCTTTACAAATCAAATTCTAACTGTAAAAAGATATTCCAGATTTTCAACCAGAGTTTGAGACTTATTTTTGGAATAGTAAACATTCGAATTGGAAACATTATATCCCTAGAAGAATTGTAACCCTTGGAGTTATCTTTTCAAGACATTTTGAATCAGTTCAATCGAATATCATGAAAGAAAGTTATAATAAAAATACTGAAAACTGTTCAGTTATAAAATCATGTTCGCGTGAAGGTGTGACTCATATGTTCGTGAATTGTGATCAAAATTAATTGTGACCTAAGAAATTAATCTGTGACCTATTAAAATTTTGATCTGTGACCTCGGAAATAAATTGTGACATATTAAAATTTTAATCCGTGACTTCGGAAATAATTTGACTAATAAAAATTTTGATTTGTGACCTCGTAATAATTTTTAATTAATTAATTTGATAATATGTGACCAATAAATGTATTTGTGATCAAATTGTACAAATTTGTGACTTTTATATATTTAATTAATTAATTAATTAAATCATAAATAAAATTTAATAGAAACCTCATTTTTTAAATTTGAAATCTATTACCTTATTATTGAATTGGACCATACTAAAAATCTTAGTTATGAATTGCTCCCATATTTTTATTACCAAAAAACTTTTATGACTTTTCAAAAAAAAAAAAAAAAAAAACACTTAATTTTAAAGGTATTTTTATGTTGTCCATGAAATTATCGGCGATAGCTCACTTACTAATTGGACCAATTAGGCCCATTTATCATATAGCCCAACGAGAATAATTGGACACGATTTGACATCACAGCCCAACAAAATCTCTATTCCAAAATCCTAATTCTGAATTCAAATCCCAAAAACCTACCAAATAGATCAAGGGAAGAATTCACAAATCATGTATTAAGTATGTAGAGTTCAAAAATCAAGTTTTAAGTTTGATTAATGCAAAAATCATATTTTTGTCTAATTAATTAAAAATATTTATTAATTAAATAAAATAAGGTCACAATTATACAAATAATGGTCACATATATATAATTATAGGTCACAATTTAATTATTAGTCACATATTGTCAAATTAATTGATCACAAATTATTTCGAGGTCACAAATCAAAATTTTTGCAAGTCACAGATTATCTCGAAGTCACAAACCAAAAAATATTTATAGTCACAGATTATTTTATAGGTCACATGTTTTCAATTTTCTGGTCACATATTATTTTTTGGGTCACATGTTTTCAATTTTGTGATCACGGATTATTTTTTAGGTCACAGATTAATTTTATAGTCACAAATTATCAAATTTTATGGTCACAATCCGATCACGATCCCGATTCACCACCAATACATGATCACAAACAGTACCCACAGCCACATGTTCATACTTCAAGGATAATAAATCTCAGAGGTGCAGATAACCAATTAATGGTAACCAAAATCATAATATAAAATAACAGAATTCGAGCCTCTCATTTTCATCTCACTTCCTCTCGCCCCTCTTTGGTTATTTGGTGATTTGGTGGTAATGGTGGCCACTGTGGCGTTGGCGGGGGCGGCGGCGGTGGTGCAGGTTCAGATCTGGGTGGTGGAGGTCGTGATAGTGCAAGCGCAGAACTCGAGCCTCTCATTTTCATCTCACTTCACCTCGCCCTATTTGGTTATTTGGTGGTGACGGTGGCCACTGTGGCGTTGGCGGGGGCAGCGACGGTGGTCTGGGTTCAGATCTGGGTGGTGGAGGTCGTGATAGTGCAAGCGCCGCTTCTCTGCTCACGATGGCTTTTTTTGGTCCTTTTTTTGGTGGTTGTGGTGGTGTTTTGCAGGAGGATGTTGTGGTGTTTGTTGATGGTGATGCAGGCGGCGTTTGTGTGGTGGCTGTTTTGCGGTGATGGCTATGGTGCGGTGGCAGTGGTCGTGGGTGTAGTGTTGGTGAGGTTGGTCTGTATGGTGGTGGCGATCGTGGTGGCATATGGTGGCGGTGGAGTTCATGGTGGCATCTGACGGCGATGGGTGTGCTGGTTGGTGGCTAGATATCAAATAATGGTGGTTGTGGTTTGTCGGCGGTGGAGAAAGGAAAGAGAGGAAATGTGTAGAGATAGAAAGTGGAGAGACAGAAATGAGAATTTAGGGTTTGTAGATTAAATTAATTTTTATATATATTAATTAATTGAACCTGATTTTTGAATAAATAAGTTTCACACCTTAATTTTGAATTGGGAAGTTTAACTACCTGGTTTTCTGTAATTTCCCCATAGATCAATACATTCGATTTTATCCAATAATAAGTACTAAAGCTACCAAATCTTTAAAAGCTGAAGACATCAATTGCAAAATCATTCTACTGTAGGATAAAATCAAAACATTCAATTAAATCATTAGCCATAACTGCTAGCGTGAGATCTGCTGCTTCACAATCAAAGATAATCTACCACAAAAAGGAAGTGAGAAAAAGCCCCCAGAAGCACATCCAAGTTGGCAAAGGATGGGGGAGAAAAAAACTACGCAACTGGCACGTTTCGGGTTCGAATCCTAAGGAGAAGAATCTGGACTGTTCAATGGAACCGCACTCAGACTCTAGCCAATTTGGGCATATCCCTCTATTTATCCTCATACCAAAGCCTAAGAGCGAACAGGTGTGGACGTGAGTAATGACGCGTAATCCAAAAAAAAAAAAAAGGAAGTGAGAACAAACTATAATATATAGAACTTAAATTAGTTCAAGCACAAAAGTCTCACTACTCACAGATCAATGCACTAACTTCAAGCCGTGAGTTCCAATCAAATATTACACATTCCTAGAGCAGATAGAAAGTTAATTCTTTGAGAAATCAGGAACTTGTTCGAGAACAAAAGCACAAGGTATCACACGCTACACTAACTTCAACCTGTAAATTTAATCAAATACCCCAAATTCTTAAAGCAGATTAAAAGCTAATTCCTCGAAAACAATTGTTTACTATTTTGCATTCATATTTACCTGTATACTGCTTATGTAGATACATATAAGGAGAGAGTGATAGCATTAAAATCTCACTTTGTACACTACCCAATACTAACAGATCATATCACAAACTTTAATTCAATTAAGTATTCCAAATTACCAAAGCAGATGGAGAGATTATTGCACAAAAAACAGAAGCGAAATAATCGTCGAAAGCTGAGAATGCTGCAAAAATTATGAACAGATTTGAGAATGTGAATACGACATCAAGCGTCAGATCATACACAATCGAAGTTAAGTATAGAGGTAGAGAGAGAGAGAGGGCTTGGCCAGCCGGTTGGCCGGCCGGCAGGCAACTAGTTATATCATATCATCATTCTAAAATGCGAGACCAAACTTCAAGTGTTTACCTAAGGAAAAAATAAAAAATAAACTTACTTGAAAATTGTTCTATTGACATTGAAGTAAATTGAACACATTTCAAAATATAATGTCCAGAACTTGCCTAGACTCGTAAATTCTTCTAGTATATCCATTCTTATCACCTCATGGCCATGTCATTTTTCACATAAATAAGCAAATTATGTTTGGCACTCAATGATTTGAACTTGACACATTTCATGAATATAATGTACGATTAAAATTTATAATTTTTCATGCTCCTATGAAAATCACATAAGGTATAAAAATAAGTCAGGCATCTTGCCCCATTTTATTGTGAAAATGAGTTTTGTAATAGTGATTTTTTAAAGATTGTGTGGTTAAAAAGTAAAAAAAAAAAAAAAAAATTGAGTTTATGTACAAAATTATTTTATTTTGAGAATGTGTGATTGACCGTAGAATGTAGATTGATTGATGCGTCTTCGAATATAAGATTATTTTCTTAAATAAATCATTTACGCCACATAAAATTTGAAATAAGTTCATATGAATTTGAGCCTTTGCTCCGATATCACATTATAAATCCAATTGTTAACTACTTTGCAAACTTTTAGAGCATCTCCAATGGGAGGTTATATTTGATGTAAAACACCAAATTTAGTGTAAAAGCTCATCCAATAGAACCTTAAATATAATGCAAAAGATAATGTGTATGAATAGTGTTACACCACCAAATTTGGTGTAACACCATTCATTTACACCAAATATACGAATTTTCATTTACGGTTCTATTTGTCCTTGGTTACACTTTATAAAAATTGTTTCTTCCATCTATGTCCTTATTAAATATTTTAGTATTAATAGATTTAAATTGATTCGTAATCATTTTAATATAATAGTTATTTTTAAATTCTAATCAATTAATAAGTAAAAATTATTTCAACAATAAATAGAAATTGTTCGTTAGAAAGTCAAAACTTACAAATTTGATAATTAATAAATTACCATTAGAGCAACAAACATATATAATTTTCC
Source organism: Osmanthus fragrans (assembly GCA_019395295.1). NCBI lineage: Eukaryota > Viridiplantae > Streptophyta > Magnoliopsida > Lamiales > Oleaceae > Osmanthus > Osmanthus fragrans. The sequence continues at coordinate 13,266,196 of CM033351.1, read as the reverse complement.
TAGTGCATACGCATTTAATGTAATTTTTATAATTTACGGTATTTATGTTTAGTATTTTTTTTTTCAATTTATTAATAAACGCAATATTTTATTTTCATTAAATATAATTTCAAATTTAACAATTTTTTAATACTATAATTTTGCAAAATAAAATTTGATATAGAATAATTGAAAATAAAATTTTGGCGTAAAATTTTGTAAACCATTGGTTTAGGACGTTGCCAACAAACCCCTCAAAGCATTTTAAAAACTTAACCATTGCTTGGGCTCCACTTTCATCAAAATATTTTTTTCTTCTTTTCAACTGCACATTCTCCAATAAAATAATATTATACGTAAATTCATAACTTTTCCTTCTTTTTTATTTTTCAAAAAAATTATTATTTCTAAATACATTTTTCATACAAAATTTTAATGTTTGGACTTAACGTGAAAACTTATACTTGCAAACTAAATAGATTTTGAACATATAATATTTTTTTTAAACCTCTACATGGAATTTGTACTTTGAAATTTTATTATGGGCATGTTTGATTCCTACTTTAATTCTCAATCTTCTACTCATTTTCAACCATATTCTTCAATAAAATAATATTTTCTATCACGTCAATAACTTTTCATTCTTTTTCAACCACATATTTACCATCCATCACATCAAAAAAATACATTTTTTTCAAAATAATGTGTATCAAACGAACTCATAATATATTTTCTCCCTTTGTCACGAACCGCCAAACGTGATTTAACTCCTACTCATAATGTAGATAATTAAATGTTACAAACAAGCTTTTTACTATTATAAAATTAGTATCAACATGCATAAATAGATTTCGTCAGTTCCTGTAAAAGTTGATACAATGTATCCAGTTCATGTCTTTAAAAGCATAGCATTTAAGAATTATTCATACAAAATTGCCAAGGAGGCTATCATATTTGATTTCCTTCAAGTTGCAGACAAAGTTTTAGCAATTAGTGTATACTCCGAGATTCAGAAGCATGCTCTTAACATATATGCAGCTTCAACTATTATACAGTGATGGTGGTGAGGGCTTGCAGCTGCTTAAGAAAGAGAGCCTGTGTCCAATGTTCATTGCCATCAAACGCAGTTGGCTGGTCCTTCAAGAAATCGAGCTCCTCGATAAATAAACTTCAGCTTGTGGAACTTCTAAGCGAAAACAAATATGCCTTTCTCTGAGCTGACCATCCTTTTTGCAGCAGCAGAACCAACAATTCTCTCAAGCTAAATGTCACAAAATCATTAAATTAAAATTGTGTGATTCCACTAAGGGTCTGTTTGATTGCAAGGGTGGAAAACGGGTGGAAAGAAAATGAATGGCAGGAAATTGAATTGCCTAGAAAACGTTTTACAGGGAATTGTAATTAATGGTGTTTGATTGGTATAATTTTTCACCTGACAAATTTTTTGTTTGACTTTGTTTTTTACTCAAATTGTCAATTAAATGGATAAATTTTTTTACCATTGACTTTGGAATGTGTTTCAATTGCTTAAAAAAAATAAATAAATAAATAAAGAATTGTCAAAAAGCTGGAAAACGTTTTCCCACCACTATGGTGAAAAAACGTTTCTAGCTTTTGTGCATCAACCGCTTGTACCTTGGAAAACGTTGGAAAACGTTTTCCCTGAAAAATTAGTGCAATCAAACAGGTGAATAGTAAAAAGTAGGAAAACGTTTTCCACATTCCACGAAAAACTTAGGCCTATCAAACAGACCCTAAATTTATTTCAGATTCTCAAAAAGATGCACCATATCAGGTTAGAGTGGAAAAAGAAAGAAAATAGTCGAGACAAGAAGATAGATTGGAGTGCACTAAACAAGCAAAACGATAGATCAAATCTTCCAAATTAGAGGACAGGAGTATTACCCGTAAATAGTCAAGACGAGAAAATAAGACCGTGCAGTTCATATCATTAGACTCTTCCAGCAAATTAACAATCTGCAAAGAAATAACAAGAAAATATTTAAAACAAAACTACTTGTAAATCCCAAAAATCATGATTGATTGTTAAAAACAGAGGTCCAAAGAAATCACTTCCACCTCTGGGTAAAATTCTTTCCTCTCTGGAAGGGAGTAGATAATTAAATTCTGAACGCCACGAATCTGAACACAAAGCCAAAGAGTCAGAAATTCTCTTTTTTGTGTACATATTTACACATGTTTGTAAAGAGTAATAAACAAAATAAATACACAATGCAGCACACTTTCAATACCTGTGCCAAGAAACCCAAATCACAAAAAAGAATTAAAAGGAATACCACCTTCAAGAGCATTTCTAGACTGCTTTTCATTGAAGAGCACATACAAAAATAACACTGAATTTAGCGAAAACCCAAATTCATGTAGTCGATATACCAAGAGGACTTAATGCAATGATTTCCAAAAAAATGTTCTGAATTTAACATTTCCGTGATCGATCAAGTCTGGCATCACTGTAAATCTAGTAGCTGCTGAATAGTAAATACTGTGTATCAGAGGATAATTGAATTTCAACACCTAAGATATTAAGTCTATTTTTCTTAATTAGTTATTCAACTTGATATACTGGGAACATAATTTGTGTAAAAATTACCATATGCTAGTTCACGGACATGCTGCATCGTAAGCAAGAGCATCCATGTCAAGGTTCAACAGCAGTATGATTTATAATTGTGATAAGCGCACATTATTAGTTTTTCTGGGTTGTGAAAATAAATAAACACACAACAAAAGTAAGATGCAAATCATGGAATGAGACATCCCAGAGCACACAAAGCCAAGTTTGGGATGTCACTTGGCTCTGTCACTCTGATAAATTTGTGCAAGTGCTAAGAATAAAATTATGTGGATTTCTTGATAACCATAGGATCTCACAGTAATGACTATAATCTGAATTTCAATCCATATTCTAGGATCTGCTCTTGAAAAGAGAAATACCACCAAAGCCCTTTTAGTTGTGTCCATTTAGCTGTATTTAGTTCATATATTAAGGCATTGTATCAGCAATGAATTTTTAGTTTAATGCTTTTGCATACTAGCAGAATTGTTATGTACAATGAATTTCATAGTGAGTTCAATAATTAAAAGAAAATTGCAACGTAAGTAACCAACAACAATAATATGCATGAGGATTGCTATTTATTTACAGGGGAGAAAAATGATAGTGAAAGTACTGACATATAGCAGAAAACAAGACTACAAAAAAGATAGGAAAAAGAGAACCTTGTATCTGTAATAGAAGTGAGCTCTCTCTGTATAAAGCATGATTTTTTTTTCTCCCCTAAAAAACTGGCCTCGTACACTGGATATATCCTTCTGTTTAATGTACCTATATATATATAATAACAACAAATAAATGAAAACACTTAAAACCGTATAAATAGTTACAACCACCTCTTACATATTATCGGTCAGACTAAAGAAGACATTATTTAATTTACTAGAAGTTAAAACGGAAAATCAGAAAAAATGAAAAAATATTTCTTACTCTCCAAACAAGCAGAAGGATGCACCCTGTGCCTTCAAAAAATTTCGAAGTCGAACGAACTCAAAGTATGAACTAATGAATATCATAACCCCAGGCTGCATAGGATGATAACATAGAAGGTTTAATATTAGTCTATCTGATAATTATAGAAGTCAAGAATTTATTTATAAAGCCTCATATTACCTGAACAGAATCTTTTATTTTGGGAAACACCTGCACAAACAAAATTTCAGTCTACCATGTTTGAACATCATCAACGAAAAGTAGGCCTGGGCATTTTAACCAATCCCAAACCTCTGAAGATTCCGGTCCAGTTTTTTTTAAAAAAATAAAAAAAAAAAAAAAATTAGTAACTAGAACCAAGAACCAATTGGATCCGAGTCAGTTCTTGGCTACTAAACTAGAACTATAGGTACTCGAACGGAACTGATTTTTTATATAATTTTTTGTTTTTAAAATTTATAGGCTCGGTAAAAAAATATAAAACCTCAAAACTCTAATTTGGGTAGTAAATTGTTTAAAACTCTAGACTACCTTTAAAAATTATTACTGACTCCTACTATTTTACTTCTCACTTCACATCATATTGTTGCATTAATAGATGTTGATCTTTACAATTTGGACTTTCAATGAATCAAAAAGTTCAAGCTAAGGTTGTGATATAAGTTGATGAATCAAAGTGTTCATTCTTTGTAATCGAGCTTTTATTTTCTTATATTTTTTACAAACTTGAGTGATTTTTTAATTTTTTTTATAACGCGGGATAACTGAACTTGATATATTCATAGCTTGAGCTATGGTGTATAATATTTTCATTATTTCATCAAAAGAGGCGTCCCTTTTGAAGCCAGAAGTGATTTTCCTTGAACCTAATTCCTACAGTGATGAATATGAGCGCAATTGAAATTCCTAGGGAGTAACTTTTTTATTATATCGAGTTCATGATTCTCTTTTGAAATATATTTTTTACTTTTTTACTCAAACAGAATGAGTTCAATACGTCGGCTGCAATTTCTATATATTATATAGTTATGTATCAAATTAGTATTTGTTTTTTTACGTAAGTTCATTTTAAAAGTAGAATTCAAGCATGATCCATAATTAAATTATAGGCTCTAGCATACCTCATTTTTGGATCAAATAAAATTTATTAAGAAAAAATCAATTATTCTCAAATTGTAATTTAATTTTTCATGTTTAATTTTCTACTCTTTTCGTGATTTTTATTCTACATTATTTTGTATCATGTAGTTGGATTTCTTAACTTCTTAAAAATTTCTTAGCTAGATTTTCTGCCTTAGACAAATATTGTCGAGTAGTAGCGCAATATGTATATATTCGAAAGGGCCTATATAGAAATATTTATTGAATGCATATAAAAAAAAAAAAAAAAAAGGTTATGGGTAAAACTGAATCCAAATCGAAACCGACGATTCGGGTTTGGGTATGGTTCTAATAATTACAAGGACCCGAATGATTTCATTTATAAAATACTCGAAGTATCAGGTATTGAAATATCCAGATCGACACACCCAATGCCTAGACCTAAAAGTATGAATGTATGCAAGCGGATAGGTATGGATACATAAACATCTGAAGTTCACATTATAGTCAAATTCAACAAAGCCCATATCTATCATGTAGCTAAATAGATTCTCTCTTCCAAATTCCATTGTCATCTTCACTATTGTCAATGAAGGTCTATTTTCATGTCACTCTACCTCACACTTTGGAAACACCTATGTTACAATATAAAGCTGGCAAGACGACACTAGTGAAGTTATACCCTCACCATACCCTACATAAAATTGAGTGTAAACCATAAATCAAATGCAATTGCATGTCTGGTCGCGAACTGAAATAAATTTACCTTAATTACTAAATTTGAGATATTCAAATAGTTTTAATGTCTATATTAAATATTGTTTATGAAGGTTGAATAACCTTGCACCAGATTGCGTAGGGGGTCGAGTGGCTAAAAAGTAACAATTTCCATTAACACACTCACCATCAAAGTCCAGTTTTCTATCTCAATTATAATTCATTATCAACAGCACATTCTCTAACTGTATACAAATTTAATCTTCACCATTCAAGTAGTCCTTGGAGCCATTTCTCTAAGAAGTAGCTAGCTCTCACCTTTCCACAACACACTTTACACATTGTGTGTGTGTGTGTATATGTGTGTGTGCATGTGTGTGTGTGTGTGTGTGTGTGTGTGTGTGTGAGAGAGAGAGAGATTAGTTATAACGAGATCGTGCACAAGGTTCATTCTAACTCTATCCAGAATTTTATACTTGCAATAGCGGTTATGTCATGGTTATTGCACATAACATCACTTCTGTCGTCAATCTTCAGTATTCAACAAAGGGCTCATAACTCACATTATCTACACTTGAGTCCCAATAGCACTCTGGCGGGTTTACAACTTGCATGCTCTATGACACTATTTCATTACATATTTACAGAACCTTCAGGACACTAGTAGCATTTTTTAGTCATCACGTGAAATATTTCTACCAAAATTGATAGGGCAGCAACAAAATTCTCTTATGCCTGCATCTAGGCTCTACCTGTTTTATTTTTACAATGTCAGCCCGATATTCATTTTGGTATTTATTACCAGGCATTTTGATTTATCTGCCTCTTTTGCCGTTGGTTCCCTGTGATTTCCTTTCCCACATCTCCGCTATATAGCTTAATCCAGGTTCTACTTTGATTTCTTCACCACTTAGTAATCTTTCAGTACCAATAAATGCTAATATTCATGTTTCTCCAATTAAGTTTGATTAATTACAAGATATCTTCCAACATTGTGGAACATCAACTTAACTCGCAAAGAACCAATACTGCACCTCAGTTTCTGCTCTATTACTTGACGAAACTCAAGACAATACAACATAAGAAAGTCAAGCCAATAGCAATTTATTTTTAATGCAATCACTTCACTAATAAGGCAGAGCAATCTACTACTAAAAAATTAGCCCTGAAGGCCTCTTCATGTAGGTCAAATTGGAAAAGATTCTACTGGCACAGGAACTCCTAACAATCTTGGCTTCATTATGGACAACGTAATGGTTGAGATTCAACCATATATAAAATTAAAACAAGAAGGTATATATAAGATGAAACCTTTTTAGCAAAATATTCAAGACGATCGTCTTCAGCCTCCACTATTGACTTTGTATCAAAACGCTCATAAATCTGTAACAATTGAAAGAAAAAATTACACAAACATGAGCAAATCCAAATAACTTTACGTCCCAGCAAAACAATTAGTCTATGATCCACGATCCAACACATTAAATAGCAAAATAACTAAGCATAAAGACTCTATATTTTCGGATCATGTGGACACGATAAGGCTGTATTCAATTCAAGTTAATCAGATAGTGTATCATTATTAGTGTGGTTGTGACTTATATTTGTCAGAGAAATAACCTAGAGTAACTTGTATGATTTTCAAGAAAGACTTCATTCCATGCCTCAAAGTATTTCCAAGACGTAAATTTTATTTGTGTACACCATGGAACTAACACGCTTGAGTTTGATAATTAAATAATTTGTTGTTAGTCACCATGATGCCCTTGCAATTAGATAGGCGAAAGGTAAAAAATGGAGTTTGGCCAGCGGACTGATTGACAAGGGCCCATATATGAAACTTAATACTAAAGATATCAACATAATGACAACAAGAAGATTAGAAAGAATAAAAATGCAAATATAAGTATGATAATGTTAAACATTGGATAGAAAGTATTCAACTAAGATCTATCTTTCTAAAATGTTATAAATTAACATATTGAATTCTCTTTTTGTATTCTTAAGATAAGAAAACAACGTTGAAAGTAGGCAATGAATACAATTCTTTTCTCACACAATCTAACAGATCCAAGGAATTTGTAAGTCAATATAAGTTTTCTTAAATGCTATAATCAATAAGCTTCAGAAGTCATACTCATCACCACAATCCTAGTTATTACAGTGCTTTATTACGATAAGGATTATATGAATGGACACACCTGCCGTACTTGAAGCATAATTTTCGGGAGAACACCTTTATAACTGCATTCCAATTTTACCTGCAAATACAAATCTTTACACAAGTACCTTCTGTGGTCCAACAAACGACAGAAAAATAACCAATATACGAAAGGGAAAACATCTCGGTAACAGCACTATGAAAAATCTAAGTAACCATATATTTTGGGAAAATAGTTTCCTTCTTTTATGCAACTCTGCAGAACCTTATTAAAAGTAAAAGACAAGCACACCAAAAATGGGAATGGAAAAACTTAAATATTCTATGTACTTAGTGTCTACAGAGCCCAAATAATTTAAAGAGAAAAAAAACATGCAGAGATAGTGAGTTTAATAATCTTTTGAACACATAGGCAACCGAATCAGTCAAACCTTAGTACATACACAATGGTGACATAATATGAAGAAAATGGCAAACCTTTCCTTGGTAGTTAAAGCATTGTTGGTTAAACAGCGTATTGATGTCTGCAAAAATAAAGAAACGGATGCAGAGAAACAATTGTAAGTGCAATGCAAAAGAGAAATTGAAAAGGATATACTTGGACAGTATAGCTATACTTACAACTAAGTATGTTGGCATGGTAGATTGAGGAAAATAATAAATGAGATTTTAAAAAAAAAAAAAAGGAGAGAGAAATGCAAGATTATAGATTATGAGCTACGCTCATTGGCAACTAAATTACGTGGCAGCTCAATGATCCTTTGTTAGGCTAGTTATTTTATCACATGTGATCTATTATTGCAGCAAAACCACCACCAAATATTGAACCAATGTTGTTAATTCCATTACCTGGGTTCAAGTGAGAACCTAAAATTATTGTTTGCCGATAGTGACGTGCTTGTCCATCTAGATACCTAAGGATTAAAATAATTGAAGGCAACAGGAAAAATATGCTATTAAGAGGTCACCCAAGGAACAAAAAATCAATTACAGAGACCAAAAAAATAACTAAGAAGCATACCACGGCCTTATGCGCATAATGTCAGTTCCATGCTGCTTAGACGGTATTTGGTTCAAATGTTCAACAACAGTCTTCACATGGGACCAATTCTACACATATTATAGGAAAGAAATGATAACAGCGTCAATGTGATTCAATGAAATAAACAGATCATTAAGACTTCAAACGCATTTATAATCTACTTACCTGCATTACCATGACATCCGCGTGGTCAATGATTAATATCTGTGAAAAACAAAATCTTTAAATTAATTGACACAAGATAGACACTTGCACTAATAAGAATGAAAATGATAAAAGTCATACGTATTTAGAATCAATATATTACGCTAACCTCAATAGAAGAAAGATAATCAACATCTTTTTCCTTATCATCTTCAGCCTCCCTAATTTTCTGATACACAATAATTGAACAAGAAGTCAGTACACGTTTAAGCTAACATGCATGAGAGAAACAAACCTATTCTTCTCAACAGCAAAGAAGTTCAATAATCCATTAGAGATGTTCTCAAGTTTCATCCCAAAGATAATTATGGCACTTTTAATACATTCGTATCTTTAACGTCCCAACTAATGCTTTCTAAGAAATACGATGTGGATAGAAAAAGAAACAGAAGATCATAAGAACTGGAGAATAAGATCATCACTGGAATATGTAGAAATCGTTTGTGGACAACTGAACCAGAAAAGGGGGAAAGAGAGGGGAGCGCATGATCACCATAAAATGCCTAAAAGCTACACATGGCCCTTACTTTATAATTGCACTTTTTTTTTACTTTGCTGCATCCCTCCACACTTTCCAATAGAATCGTACTTAGTTAAAGAGATCAAGAAAAAAAATTATAACAGATAGTTCATAACAGGATAAAGACTTACAGTGATCAAACCAAGGGGAGAAACAACGATCATATCTGAACTATAGAAATCGCTATACAACCTCATACCCCTAGAAAAAATGGAAATAAATGCAGAGAAATTAGAAAGTAGGACACAGGCAAAATAGAAATACAAGATGTAACTCTTAGATTTAGAAAAATGTCTATAATTCTTTCCATAAATATCATGGCCAACCTCTACTTCAGATATATTAACTAAACAACGCGCAATAGAAAAACAATATGTTAGAGGAACATGTCTTTTTCCACGTGTGAAAAAATTATAGACCGAGAATATTGCAAAATATGAACTAACAGAAAATCAGTGTCATGATAAAGAATTTCAGCTTTCACACATCAGACAGCATCCAAGAATAATGTTACAGATGGAATAAAGTAAATGTCCAGAATCTTACTTCTTGGTAAACTTTATGCCTATCATGAAGTGATCATTGTTATTATCTCGACCAAGCAATGCTTGAAAGTCAGAAGGTTTTGTGGACTTCTTAGATTTGGATTTTTCTGAGTCATCCTCTTCATACTGATCTTCGGTGCTTCCAGAACCATACTCCTCATTAAAGCGTCCAATGTTTTCCACATTAGCCTTACAAAAAGCACAAAATAAATTATCTCTGGAATCTATATTATGTTCTCTCCCACTTTAAAAAGAAACTGGATGAGTCTCAAAAACCAGTTATCTCGACAAGAAAGCTAGATAATCACCAAGCATAAGACATGGAGAATAACCGAAAGAATTTATAAACTTGGCATGCAACGACTCAATGTCTTGCATTCCCAAACTTCAAGTTCTTGTTTTGTTTTCAGTAAGAATTGGTTTTAATAAACTCCCTATTGTAGTTTGTCTTGCACCAAATCTAGAATTGTTCTCAACATTAAGTTTAGAACCATAAATCCTATTGTATTCACTGAGATCTGTTAACTTTATATACCATTCCGTTGTAAATAAACGATCTTATCATAGATCCATTGGGATCTTGAAGTTATATAATCATAAATGGAAACAGCAACTCTAGTCACCATCTTTATATCAGGTTTACTTGTCAATTTTACAAGGCAGACCTTATATACCGCTTTTGGGCAACCTTCCCAACAACTGAGAGATCTATTCAAAGAACATGGGGTCTAATTGAATTAATGAGACTCCCAAATTAAAAAATAATTTTATTAATCATGATATCAAGATGCATTAAGAGAACAAAAGTCCTCTTAAAAGCTAAACAAGTTAAGATTAAAACCAAGAATAGATCACATTCTTCCAACCAATAACAACAAAAATAAAGGGAATTTCTCGATCTCCTCAGATATATAAGTAATAAAAAAAAAGCTTTTCTCTCACATGAGTACCACAGTATTGTTATTTCAAAAACTATGGGGTTTGTATCTAAACTACTCAAATAATAGACACATCTTTCCACATAACATTGCCCCATTTTCCAAGCCAACCAATAACTCTTTCAATAAATATCACTGCACCTTTCGCGAAACATCCACTCAAAATAAGCTCGTCTTAACAAACAGCACCACAAAATTCAAGCAACAATAGTGTCGGGATAAGCGATAAATATATTACATTGTCCTGCTACACATAACACAAGGAGAAAGAAATAAATGTGGAACTTGCCTTCAAACTAAATCACAAGGGTTAATCCACCTATGAGAAAACTTGCATTCGCGGACATGAACAAAATAACATGACATTATTTCCGAGTCAACAATATAATAATGGGGCACTAAAGAGGACACGCTCCATATGCAAAAGCGCATTCAGAAAAAAACACTAATAAAGAACCTATGCCAAAAAACCAATAAAGGGCTACACAACTCCAAAGTCAAATATCTCCTGCTAAACTGGGCTATTTTCGGTTTCCTCATCTAACTTTAATTGTTTCATAATCGAGATTACACTCAATGATCAAATATTATGAGAGATCAAAGCACCAAACTCAGTCCTCTTTCTATCGTTCTCTGTCACTCTCTAACCCCACTACTCATGAATACAGTACCAGTCTGTACTTTCTCTTTGTCACTCTTCTAACCCCACTACTCGATGAATATTGTACTAGTCTCAATGCTCTCTTTGTTGAACTCCAATAGATCCCTAAGAATTATCTCAATTTCTTGCCCAATTTGTAACTTATCTAAAAAACTTGTAATCTTTACCCATCAGCATGGTATTTCAGGTCACAGACATGAACTCTAGAAAAGAGTCTCTTAGGTCCTTGAAATCCTAGCAATCTGCCAATCTTCATACTTATCACTAACACCCACTAAAAACCACTCTACATCGTACTGTCACTAATCCACAGCCATTTCAGATTACTTGATATGACAACCACCTCAGATTACTTGATATGACAATCTACATAAGCAGTGGCTAAGCACAATAAATTTTGAGTTCGAAGACAAGCATAATTTTGACAAATGAAATGGCAATACAACAACATTTCAAGGTATAAACAAGAGTCGCCAATTTGTGAACGTAATAGGATCAACAATTGGTAGATTAGTTGAGAAATGTTAAATGTGCTGCATCTACACACTTTTAATAACAATTTGAGCCGTTCACACTGAATCTCCTCTCTCTTTCCTCTTGTGCAACAAATAAACCCGCCGTACATGCAATGTTAGAAGTTATTTGAGCAATTAGTCAATGAGACTACAATGACAATTCCAATGATGAATCATCAAATTAACATTTATATATACACAACCAACATTATGCATTGATTCAAAAGGCAATCTTAGCATCAGAATTCATGTTTAGCTCATGGACTAAAAATTATTTTCGATCTCTTAGTTATTCATGGCATAATGCAAGCACAATAGGTACCTTGTTCTTGGAAGGGGTCAACTGGATCAACCTCTTAATAATCCGTCGTGCAATGCCTGCTAGAGGTAAAAGAATCAAAACCTGAAACAAATAAGAACAATGAGCCAAGGCATGTCAAATGAGAAATTGTAGTACAGGTATCCAAGTGGAAGGTATGAAAAAAATAAAAAAAATAAAAAATTAGAAGATCTATAGTACTAGGACAACACAAAAAGTAATCAAGAAGCCTCCAAACAATGACACACTAGACGTATGGCCAAATATTAATCACGCAATTACAGGCCAAGTAACTCCCCAGAGCACACATCCAAAGAAGCAGATAGATCGCGATTCATCGAATTAGATCGAACGGCCTCAACCTCAGGCCGTTACTTCATCAAAAACTGAATTCACTTGCTCTGCACATGAACCTCTTGAACTGCAGCAAGTGAACCATCAGGTACTTTTGCAAAAATCATATCAGCAAACTCCGGCCACAAGTTCTGAAATTCAGAAAAGTACTGTAGAATGGAAAGATCGCCTTGATGATAAACATTTTTCAAATATGCCCACATACTTTTAGCAGTCTTATATGGTCTCACATTCAAAACAATCAGGGGTTCAACAAATCCTAAAATCTAACTCATAACTCGAGCATCCTTGATCTTCCATGTCGCCAATTCTTTAGGATCCGTGGAGCTAGAATCACTTTCATCTAAATTGACCCCACGATTCTTTTCCAGTTGCAAATAGTCGAAATTGAAATTCCCAGGTAGAATAATTATTGCCCGTAAATTTTACACCAAAGAAATCTGAATTACTTGTAGACATTGTAAAAGAAACTAGAAATTGCTCACAAACCCAATTGAGATAATAGCTACTCCAATAGAAACAATTGGCCCAATATCACGTCCAACGAAATTAAAGTAAAGAAACCCAATAAAGTAAGCCCAACTACACAACAAAGAAGGCCTAACACAAACACTGTAAAGAGGCCGTATACTAATTATTGAACACCCACTGTGACCGACTAATCCTCACAAGTCGAGCGACGCCAATTGCTGCAACACACAATCAACTGAGGATTGATCGAAGATTACCCACCACAAGAAGCCTGAGTTTGCCAATTGAACCCAAGATTCAATAGAATCGACGATTGCCTACAAAAAGGAGGAACCTGAGTATGCCAAGAAGCCTTAGTTTGCCAACACAAAATTCACTGGCGGCCAAGAACTATGGAAGAAGGGACCCACACTCTAAGAGACAAGACCGACAATCACAATGGTCACAGGAACCCAAGATCGACAGTAACTGGAAAAGGTAACTGCCTACACCAAAATGTCCAAAGCCGAAAAAGGAAACCTAATCCAATTATGTTATTGGCTCTAATATCATGTCAGACAATGATTTTCGGTTTTTTAATGATTCTCCATGTGAGAATTGCTTCTACTAAATAGGAAGAGTATATCCAATTACAGGGCTAAATGTCAGCCATTACATGAATCTTGGCTAACTAACGGCTAACTAAGAAAGGAATATACTATAATTACAACAATTTACAGAAATCATCCCATAATTATATCCTACTAACAAAGTATTCATTTATAGGACATAGCTCAAACCTATCATCTCTCTTTATTTCTTTAAATTCTAAATTCTGACTACCGTCAATGGCCTTTAGCTATGAAATCCATGTTGTCCAAAGCTTTGACAACAAGGAAGTATTTATCACTCGGGCACAAAATATGCTAGCACAAAAATATATGAAAAATACAAATTTTAATCAGCAAAGAGGCGAAGAGGCAATTTAACTCATAAATGCACCTTATAAAATACAAAAATACCTTAGGACGAGTAAACCCACGGTCGAGATAAGAACTGTCGTTGAGAATTTTATCCTCCACGATATCTTGATTCTTAGCCAGTTTCCTTTCATTTTTTGTCATGAGATCTTTACTTTCGAAAATATGATTCAACTGCAAAACATAATATTATTTTGTTAATGATACAAGGGGGTGGCTGTTGAGAAAATTGTAGCAACTAGAGCAACTAACCAAGAAAGAAAAGGTATATTAATCAAAAAATAACAAAGAAAGGAAATATACATACAGAATGCACTAGGTAAGCATCCATGATACTTGAATCTTCTTCCTGACCTTTGAGATAAAATGGCTTCTTGTTATGGTGCATTATATCTTGATAGCTGTTGCCTGGAGAAAACATGAGACGATATATGAGACAAAATTAAGCAGCTCACCAGTAGTTACGTGAAGAGGAAGTAACTGGTCCTAGAATCTGGATGAAATGAATAATTCAAATGGAAGCATTGAAAAAGTTTCTACAAAGTTTTTCTTCCAAAACCCTCAAAAAAATAAAATTAGAAGTGATAAGAGCAGTTGGAAGATTCCATGAGTAGTAAAAGCTTTTTTAACAGTTTCAGTACAAACTAACAGGAGTGGAACAAATAAAAAATGTTCAGAAATCGTGAGAGGCAAAATTGATACATCAAAAATGGAGAACATTCATTAGTGCTATCATAAATCATAAGATTCAAAGCTTCCAAAACTGACAGGTGGGAGGTTACCACAAATGAGCTTTGCCAACTATCTTAGAGGCATTGTTAATTAGCAAAAACAATGCTATCAAAAGCTCTGACTCCATTTTTCTTGTTCTATAAAGATTCTAATGAAGTAGAGATGAAATGAAAAGCATATAACATATGCAATAAGGTCATGGAATATCCTTCTTAATGCTTCTGAAATGCAGTGGGTAACTCCAGCCAGTGCTGGACATTGAGTTAATCGCTGGGAGAAAATCAATCTTGTATACTTGCATCACTGTCTCACAAGAGTAGCTAGGGTAGAACCAAAACAAGATCCCTCACAGGCTTTAAAAATCCTCTAGACAACACAGAATATATTATCCCTTCTAATGTTAGCAGTCAGCAATCCATTTAACGTGCGTGTTAAATGGACCTTGTCAATATGTTAGACAGTAACTAATTCATCTACATATTGCCTATGGTATGGTTCTACAACATTTCATCAAAGAAAGTTAAAAACTTAGTGGATAACAATACCAAGATAACCACGGACAGTAGCTCGACATATACTACAGTGGAGATGTGAAATCAACAAAAATCCCATAACTCATAAAAGGTTGAAATCATTCCATAGATATGTACTGCAACCAATATAATAACATAATTATGCCATTATAGTTGCAGCAAGTAGCATACCAGTCCCTACCCTTCCTCCAAAAAAATAATGAAATAAATTATTCATACAATCCAATAAAACCCAAAGTTTTAACTAAAAGCAACAGGGCGCTTACATTTATGATCAAAGTAACATGACAATCAACGTGCTTATGATTGAATGCTATGAGCAATTTGCAAATAAGATATATACGATAAGCAAGATATTAAAATATTATGTGGCATACACACTTACTAATTTTACTTACAAATGGAGAAAAACGATCTCTGTTTAGATTTATGAAATTCACTGCCTTTAGATGCATCGTATGTGTCCAACCAATGCTTGTATAACCTTGGCTTGAGGCCATAATGTGAATCCAAGTCCAAATCCTGCAAACATAATCATAATACTGCATTACACTCGTGCACTTAATAAAAGTGCAAGGCAGATCCTATAACATTTAAGTAAGCCCCGTGAAGATAATAATAGTACATAAAATTTTAAATGACTAGAAAAGGAAAAGTAAAAACATAAGGTGTAATATATTACAAATCCAGGTTTAATTTCCCAGACCTTTGGACATAATTGCCAATTTTAACTTCTAATTTGGAAACAATCATTAACGTCAGGTGGACCATCCTCATCAATATCCTAGAGATAAGCTAGCAGGAAGTCACCCATTTAATAAATCATTTTGTTCCTTCAGAACATAATAAAAGTTTTGTTTACAAAAAACTATAACGCCTTTCTTTTCCAATCCCTGTGAAGGAAAATCGTTGGTGATGTCATACATTGAAAAATTCTGCAAAAGAATGATAAGTATAGATATATACATCTAGCTCCATCCATGAATAGCAGGGGTCTTCCACCAGGCACCAACTATAAATGCGGAGGAGTTACATTTAGGCATAGATAGAAGAACATTAATAATTTGGGCATACAGGTGAGAAAAAAGAATCAAATCTCAGTAAGGATCGAGAAAGGATAATTTTACAATTGAAGAAATACCAAGCAAAAATCAACAGAAGTGATAAAGTGCAAGTTGTTGTATCAAAATTACAAGTCTCTTGTTGGATTTATATTTTAATGTCTTCCTACTCCTTTTTAAATATTTTCCTACAATGCTTAAAACGTTATACACATTAAAACAAGAAAAATATAAAAGGTATTTCATAAATGTGCTGCACCCATTTCCTCAAGAAGTACAAGCAGAATAATTGATGCCACAAGTGGGCCCACATTGAGTAACTGTTACACTTAGTAAAATTGTTACATCAACTTGAGTAGAATAAAGGTGTGAGATTTCTACATTCAGCATTTCTAATCTTGTTAGAACCATTCACAGAGAAGCAGGCCTAATCAATCAGTTCACATTATAAGCAGTGATAATATGGTGTGCGAGACAAACTAGACCATGAGACAGCCATCAGTACGTCTGAAGTTGATGAAAATAACAACTACAAGCAATAAATGCATGAAAGAGCCCTCCCAAACTTATGATAATATGACCAATTAAACGAACATAAAATCCAGTAATTTGCAAGACAATATAACTAAAATAGACTTATCAAGTAGAAAGGGGCGTGATAACGGACCTCAACCGGGCATACTCCTGTTCCTCTCCAGTAGGTTTTTGACATATTAAAAGCAGGCATCTTCCATGAATAGCTCCATTTCCTTCTCAATAAGTGGTCAATCTCTTCTTTTGACAACTTGAAATCCAAATGATTTGCAAAAGTACTGTGGGAAAAGAAGACACTCTTGCAATGAGTGTGTGCACTTCTATTGACTCTTTTATGAGGTCTTCGTTAGACAACTAAAAGAACTTGTGTATTAAGTAACATAAAGTCAAAAAGAGGACCAAATGTAAAGTTATATTGCTTGCAGGTGAAATACAGAAAATGTATGCCTTTTGTCAGGGGGTTAATTGCACGCTGATATATTACATGGTTCACTGATATTATTACTAATTGAATTATTATTTATCTTACCCCTGAGAAACATTTGATCTCTATAGTTAATAAATGAATAAGAAAGCAAACAAAGCAACCCCTCCTAATGAGAAAAACAAAGTATGTTTGGCAGTATAAAAAACAAGTCCATAGTGTGATATACATGGCCAGAGTAATATGCTGCCAACGAACATTCAGATTTACATCTCTTTAAAAAATAAGTTATGGCTACGACACGAAAGCACGCATTCTTAGTTTGATTACAGCCAATCGGCTGCAGAAGGAAAAAAATTAGCATAGTTCAAGTAGGTTAGAAAGTTATTGTAAGGGTATCAATGTAAGAAATCATATGACATTCTTCTGACAGCACACTTAGGATGGAAATGGAAGGAACTATTTTAACATAATGACAGACGAGTAAATGATGTGATAGGTGCCCGCAAGTTCTTGTTGTAGGGGGTGGGGGTATTATGGGGATTTAATACAATAAATTGTATAGGCTTTAAACTATAAATAGGAAGTAGGGTTTCATTTGTTTTATGCAGAAAGTAGGTATACCAATGGGGAGAGAGGCAGCCTCTCGGAAGCTGGCTATTTCATTGTAATTCAATTCAGTTTTCAATTCAATATATACACAAAAATACAGTACAGATCTGTCATACCAAATGATAGTTCCAGATTTGTATTGAATTTAGCCTTCCGTTTTAACAAAATATTTCTCCATGAATAGAAAAAACTGTCATCTAGGAAAGGACATACTGAAGAATCAGACAAATGTCATCGTGTGTTGGAAACCATACAAGTTCCCTATGTATATGGGATCTGTTCAACTGTGACACTATAGCAATTTAGATGTAGAAATATGTAGTTACAATCAAATAGTTACTTAATATATAGGATATCCTTTATATCTACTAATTTTAAGAAATTGAAGAGTTGACTCTCTGATGTACAAAGTGTAATAGTGAATAATGTTGTAGCACATTCGTCAGAGTTTTGAATAATGAAATTCATTCAACTCATTCTTAGGTTAACTGACCACGGAGTCTTAACTCTTTTCAACCACCCCATGAGATCTAGCCTATAAGATATTGAAGCTTTAGACAACAAATAAGTACTCTTATCCTCTCTTGAACTTTAAAATTTCAAGAGCATAAGTTTTATCCAATGCTATATTGCAGAAAGGGAAATGTTCAAAAAGTTTCAAGGTAATACTTTGCACAGGGACTATGGAGCCTAAGTTCAAGATCAAATGTATCATCAATATGGGCTCTGTTACTGCTATTTTGGATCTCTTGAAGAGGTAGTATGTAAGCAAAAGAGATACATTTCTAATGGCAATTTGAGGCAAATAGTGGACAACAATTTCTTTATGTCTATCATATTTGGATAGAGTATATTGAGAAATACAAAGCAAATGTAGTAATATATGTGAGTTGAGAATACCTTGTGATCACAGATGCCTCAGATATGGATTGACCATTCACTCTCACATCACTTTCTTCATCTGTGTCAGATAGTCCATCATCATCAGTCACATCTTCACTCAGTTCCATACCATCAACCATTTCAGAACCTTTTAATCCTTTCGCAAAAGTGTTACTCCTGGGAGACTCTTTATCATTTCCTGAACCTGGGAAAGAAATGAGGGTTAGAATGGAAAACAATGATGTCCAAAATAAGAATTCAGATCGATAGACAATATCTGCTGAGCAGACCAAACTGTTTAAATGCCAAAGAAAAACAATTCTAATATGAGCAAATCTAAAGATTGGAAAGGCAATAAAAGTTGCTAACAGTGTATTTAAAGTGTCCACGACTCTTATTCATTATGCGTTGTCGCAAATTACTTACAATCCTCGAGCTCCATAAGATAAAGAGGGTATAATGAATTACTTATCTAATATATTACCAAAGACAAGTCAACATGATATAATAGAAATTTGTTCTACACCTAAATCTGAGACAAACTAAATTTAGTACATTTAGTCACAAAGCCATTCAGTAATCTTGTTTTCCGCCTTTTTTCTATCTTTTGGTAGGATATGGTCTGAGTAAATAGTAAGCATGATAAATACTTCAATATTTAAGAATGGTGAGTGAGAAGATTTAAAATTGACTCTTGCTTATACGCAAGGAGCTCATGACCAAAGACATTATGAAAAATTTTAGAGAACAATTTGAACAAGATAATATTGTGACATCTTCTCAGTCAAAATGAGCAGATTGTAGACATTCTCTTAGTCGACAGGCAAGCAACTTACAAATACTACATTATTTAAGAAAGTGAGTGAGATGATAGAGTCAAAGCTGACTCTTGGTAATACATGAGGACCTCATGATTAAAGACAACAAAAATTATAAAGATTAATTTGAACAGATTAGATTTTGAACCTTCTCAGTCAAAAAGAGCACCTTGTAGACATCCTCTTAGTCAATAGGCAAGCAACTTATATCAATGAATTTTAGACAACCCTGCAGATAGTACATGACTTCCTGGGAGAAGTGAACCACTTATTTTTCTCAAGGTAATAAACATAAAGACCCCTTATTATTTACAATAGACAATGCCATATTGTTTGCCACAGTTGTCTCAGTCAATATAGTTTTATAAAATATCGAGGCTCTCGTAGAGAAAATTAGGGAAAATGATTGTAGATATATCATAAAAGCAGAAACTGAAAAAAATCTTTTGTAAATTTAATAGCGAACGCACCATCATGCTGTTCATCAGACTCGCTAGAAGATTCAATATCACTATCTGCATCTTCATCTGTGTCACTTTGCCCTTCTTCTATTTGCCTACTCACAATATAAGCATTCAGTGATGTTCTAGCTAACAATATGCAATAGTTTCCCCAAAATATTATCCAAAATACTACAAGTTGTACATGGATGAATAATACATAAAGTCATAAAGAAAAAATCGATATAACAGTTTCTATCTTGAGATGTTCGATCTTTGTATCGAGAACACTGTTGTGAATTTGTCTTTCTACTCAATTTTTTTGAAGAACTTGACAATAAGAAATTATTATACTATGGAAGAAAATTCTCATTTTTGTTCTAAATGTTCCAAATTTTGTAAATCGGCAAATATCGGTTTGATAAAGAAACAGAACTTCGCTTACACACCGAAGAAAAATCCTTCCAGCTGCTCACCTCCTTTTTTGTTCAATATCCAAATTTGACAGTGCAAGTTTAGATCATTTAGTCCACTTGAATCCAAGATCATTTAGTCAATGTGAATCTCTAAGATCTCAAACTCCCCAAGCAAGCAGCAATTTAAATTTCATAAGTTCAGGATTTTCTTTTGATCAACACTCTAACTCATGTCCCTCTCCACTGCCAAGTTCCATGACCAACCTTATCTCCCCGTTTCGCCCCTTCCAACTTTCTATTGAATTCAATAAAGTCTAATCTAAAGTACATATATAGATAATTCTGTCATGTTGGATTTGAAATCCCATTAGAATATTTATGAGGATTTTCACCTCAATCAAAGAATTTAACTAGTCCTGGCTAGAAGCTATTTAAAGATCGAATTTTTGGATCTTATCCTAACAAATCTCCTAGTGTCGCCCTTCATGTCCTAGAAAAAATCCCCTCCTCCTCGTAACCCCTAACCAACTTTGCCATATATAGTTTTACAAGTTCGGATTTGTTTGATACCTAATGACCTTACATTTGTTGATGACAAGGATGATGATGACGACGAAGATGACTGAATATTTTTTTCATAGGAATTCCTTACATTATATAGGAATAAGTACAATCTAAATATGGTAGATATAATCAATTTAAATATAGTAAATACAATTATATGTATTACTATATTAAGTCATAATCTTCGTCAATCTTCGTTGGACTTTATGATCTTTGTCGATTTCATTGACACCCTCCTCAAATTGATGCTCTGGAGCATCAAGATGCATCAATTTGTTGAATGATGTACAAAAGAACTTAAAAGCCCAACTGCAATAATCCATAACCCAAATCACAACATTCAGCCTACATTCCATAGAAAACAAGCCATTAACCAAAAGTAACCAAATCCACTCCCTATACCAGCCCACTTATACACCAGCTCAGTACTAAAAGCCAAGCCCATAACATCCCAGTAATCCAAACTCCCACAATAGCCCATTTTTCACCTGCCCTAGCCCATTTATCCAAGCCCATTGTCCTTACACATCCACAGAATAAACATCACCTAATTTCCAGTAACACAACACCCAAACCTACTCCATAATTCTGACCACAAAACATTTTACAACCCAACAAACAAACCATAAACCAGGTCAAAACATATTACAACCCAACAAACAAACCATAAACCATAGTCGATCTCAATGACAAAGATGTCCTTGTGTATGCTGATAAAGCGTTTGATTTCCTTTGCTAGCAGGTCAAATTTGCTGACATAAATACATTTTTCCATTAATTTATGACATAATTATTTATGCATTTTTTAAAATGAGTGAAATTACTTGTGCCCTTTTCACAAAACCTTCTCATAACCATGGAAAGTTTAAACATGTGAAGTTTACATATGTGGATTTCTATTTCATGTAATTGTCCATCTTCAAACATAATATGCATTTCAAAATGAAACACTCAACCACACAACTCAAAAACACTAGAACAAGACACTGGTTAAGGAAAAATTCAGTCAGAGAAATCACTTACCGTCTTCTCAAAGCATTGGCAACAGTTTCATCTCGAGACCCCAGTGTCTTCAACAAATAGTCATACATACTTGACTCTCTATAAGCAATTTTTTCTGATTCTTCCTCTTCAGAAGCTACATCTTTGTGCTCCTCCGATAAGTGCCCTATATTAAAAATCAAATTATTCATACATTCATGATGAATGTTAAAAGAGAATGTGTTAAAGCAATTTTGGTATTTTCCCAACTTGAAGCCATATCGAATTTTGTTTGATCTAGAACTGTTATACTACTTCGGAACTTCATTACTTTTTTATCAAACTTTGTCACTTCAATATCCAGCACTATATTGTTGCGAATGATCAGAATCCTGTAAAGTGGCCGCTCAACTCCCTTTCCCCATTTTTGAGTGTTTCTCAATATCATTGTTTTAGAACTTATAACTCATAAACCCCTCTCAAGATGTCCTTTCATATGCATTTGTGTAGGAAACATAACACAGGATATCTATATGATTCTTCATATGTTTTCTTGCACAATCATTTTCATGTATTTTGGCATGTATGCGTTCATTTGGTTCCCAAAAAAAAAAATGTAAGTGCTAGTTTTTTTAGCATATGCAAACAAAAAACAAACTTCAAGAGATGCATGAAATGATAAAATAAAGAAATTTAAAAGTCACATCAAACCCAACAACAGTAATTATGTAAATCAACTTACCTGAGTCATCACTCTGCGAGGAATTTGGAGTGAACTTATCGACATTGGCATGGCGATTTCGTTTTAAAATTTCCGTCTTTGATAATGTCTCTGCTTTAGACAGTCTCTTAAACCCTGTTCCATAATATAAAAAACATATGTAGCATCTCTTTGCTATCAACTTACATATAAATGGGTGTATGAAGTTAAATTTGTAGTGAAGTTCTTTAGGGCAAAATAATTGAAAATTAATGGCTATTAGAGGGAAAACCCAGAAATATTTGGCAATTAGAGTCAAAAATTCTACCTTGTTTACGAGCAAACCTTTGCTTCCCCATTGTGATGTTAGCACGCACTAACACTGACAAAGAGAGAAGACACGACGTGGCCGAGGAGATTGTGGAGCGCCTCGTAAGTTGGGAGTTGGGAAGGACTAAGGAGCCGGCGGCTGCGAGCTGCGATGGGCAGGTAGGCTTTTGGAGAGGTTTAACGTATTGCGTTTTTCTTTTTCTTTTTTCCCCTTTCTGCTCCTATTTTTGTTAGCGTGAAAGTTAACGATACGCAACTTTGTTGATACCCTTTTCTATTTTTTTTTTTGCTATTTTTTTTTTTATTTACGGTGATTTAAAGGCAAGTTGCCTTTAAATAAAAATACTTTTGTATTTAACTTGCCCTTGTCTATCCGCTATTATTGCGCCACTGACCATTGGTGCTTTTTATTCTACTTTCTTCTTCTTTGGTGCATTTACCTGTTACCCGCACTAATATACAATATATTTTATACCTTTTTGTTTGGTTAGGGTTATATTTTAAAATAATTGTGGTGTATTTTTTTTTTTAAAAAAAATTATAATTAGTGTGTTTAAAAGTGATGGAACTGACTAATATTTGTACACTCTAGCAAACAAGTTATTATTACTCTTTATTTTATTTTTTAACAACATTCATTTTATTGTGTTTTCTCTCATTTTCTGTTAATATATATTTTTTTAGGTGTCATTATGAATAATTTATTCTATGTTTAGCAAATTTATAAATCATGGTCAAACTTCAATTTAGCCCTTGTTAGACGACCATTAATCGGAGAAAATAAATTTTTAAATAATGTTTTTTTATGAGAATGTGTGATTAAAAAGTAGGAAATATTTTTTGATTTACGTGCAGAATATTTTATTATGTGAATATATGATTAAAAATGAGTATATAAAAAAAATCTGAAAAATACATTCTAATTGACTCAACTATTTTTTACTTACCCAACACTTATTTCTATCTTGTAAACATCAAAAAATAAATAAATAAATAATGGACTAGATCGATTTCAAATAATTTGCTCACTTAAGTCCATTAAAAATTTAAAACTAAAGTCAATTAAAATCCCCATAAAAGAGGTTCATCCTACTTTTAAAATTCAATAAAATAAATCAAATCAATTCAAAATCAAATAAAATGAGATAAAATCAAATGATGGGTGGTTACAAAGTGGTGACGATTTTCTCTATAAATGTGACCAAAACTCCATGAAAAATCACAAGAAAAAGCGACAAAAAATTTCATAAGTGCAGAAAAAATCTAAAGTCGGTAGAAAATAACAAACTCTCTCAAGCCAAATCCAGAAACATCAAGAAGATCCAAGTCTTCTTCAAATCAAATTAAATTCAAGTCCAAGTCCCGAAATTAAATCTAAGTCTCCAAATTCAAATGTCAATCAAACCAAGTTCTCTGCAAATCAAGTCTGCAACAAATCTTGAAATCCAGGACTTAAGCCACATGATCCCTCGTCTTCAAGTGTTCATATCACTAATTAGAGAATTTTGCAATTTTACAGACACGAGAAGATCAATATCCACTTATATTTCTCAAAATATAATTTAAAGGAATTTTTGTATTTTAATACACGAAATTTGTCGTATATATCTATGTATAAATTAAATCGTTTATAAAACATTCATTCTTTCCAAACGAGGATTAAGTAGTGTAATTTAGCTTTGGGGCTCCATTTTATATAAAATGTATTTATCTCTTTTCTTTTTACACACACATTTTTCAAAATATTTTTTTCCTCCAAAATCTCATTAAAGTGAGGCCCAAGCAAGAACTGAATACAATCTTGATAAAGTACAAATAGAGAGTAAATCATCAAAATCACCCTATATTTTAACAAGTTAAATAAAATATCTTTTGGAGTTTAATTTTGAAGTTTTGACTCTTTAAAGTAATGAACATCTTACTTTCAAATACTTTAAACGAAATGTTCAAGCTGCTGAATTTGTAATATAATAAAAATAAGTGGAGAATAATTTGATAATAATTTTAATTTTTTGAGTCTAAAAATGTTTTGTCAAAATTAATGTTTTTAACCATTTAAATTGAGAAAAAAAAAAAAAAAAGAACAAATCTAGTGGTGAAATCTGTAAGACTGCAACGTCAAGAAAAAATAGATGGAGGACCTAGTAATAAAGGCTATAGATTGAGGACTAATAGTGCCATTTTTCCAATATGAAACGTCTTTTATGTGAGGCAGCAAAGGAGGGAACGCGTCGCCTCCTTGAAGCGCCACAAGCTTGGTTGAGCCACCGCACACCCACGACCAGGGGGGGGCGTGGGGAGAGAGGGAGAGAGAGAGATCATATTAGAGTCCATCTTATAGATCGTGGTGGCTGTTGAGTGTTGAGGCACGGTCAATTGAAGCGTCTTTGATCCCATATGGAGAAAATGGGAGCCGCCAATTCCGAATTAGAAGATCTGTTCGAGGAGAAAAAGCGCGTCAAAAATCCCCTCGTCCCAATCGGTACATCTTATTATCCATCGTCCGTTATGCTTTTATTATCTTCTACTTCTTCAATTAGAATAAAATTTCAGCTTTTATTTGAGGTTGATATTCTAAAAGGAAATTGTTCCATTATTTATGAACATGATTCGGTTCCATTTGAGGATGATATTCTAAAAGGAAATTGTTCATCGTACAAATATAGTTATTTATTCGTTGATTGATTGATCGAAGAGTTCAGAGTTTTCTTAATTGCTTGATGATATGCCCCAGGAATGAAGTTGATTGATGTCCAATTTTATCTTCTGAGTTCTGAAATCAGCCTCCAAAATTTTCTAGTGAAGGGAACATTGCAATATGATTTGTTTAAGGCCAATTGGTATGAAAATGAAGCCTCAGTAGGGAGAATTATGAAGTGAGAGGACTTGAAAATTTTTCATCCATTATCAAAGCTATCTGCTAGAAAAAAAAAATGGATGAACTAAGGACAGAAGCATGATCTAGCTTCATGATGTCCACGAGATAAGAAGCAACGGTGCAATAAGATCATAAAAGGAATCTTTATTTTTGATGTGAGTATTAGGAGTAGCATCTGGATGTCATTGTTATGGGGGCATTGTTTTCAAACTGCCCCGTGGTTTTGCGCTTTGTGATCGGCTGATTTCCCTTAAGTGAATTAAGTGTCGAACCCACTAGAACTAATTATTTGGCCGAGTTCAAATTAATAGCAACCTTAATCGAATAACTAACAGATTTTGAGTTTTCTATACTAATAACTAAATTATCAATTAAATTAGAAAGAGATTTAACGGGTTTTTAAAATATGTGAAAGTATTGCCAAGATGTCAAATCTCCCTTGTTATTCCATATTTAGTGTAACAATTAAATAGAAAATTTGAAATCATTCACGTTGGTCAATGTTCTTAATTTTATTGAAAGTCTCTCTTGATAACAATCAAATCTATTCTCCTTATGTGACCCCTCTATCTCTTGATATAATATGCAAACATGATAAATACATTAACAAGCGCTAGAATACCTATTGAAACCATGTAAAGCACTAGAACACCTATCAACAATCTTCAAATTATTGTCTTGTGGTCCGAATCAACCATTGGATATTTACAATTTGGTCCTCAAACTTTGTACTTAGCCATTTTTCTTCGTTTTCACTTCTTTCTTTCAATTCAACTTCCAACCATCAAGTTTTATCTAATAAACGAAATATACAATAAATTAGGCTATAATTGCTTAAAGAATTATTAAATGTCTATATTTTTAAGTCCAAATAAGTTTATAAAATACACTTATCGCTTTGAGTTACCGCTTGTGCACAACCTTCGTTAAAAGCCTCAAAGATTAAGCTTTGATTGCCATTTGTCAAGGCTTGCACCTTGAATTACTATGGTGCACATCTAAGGGGATAAGCCTCAAGGTGGTGGAGTTGCACCCTTTTTAGTCTTGTCATTTGGGGGTTTTATTATTGGCCTTAGCTTTCTGGGAAATTTTTTAAGTAGCATAGAATATGTTGCAGTTTGTCTTTTGAAATACAATCCAACTTCGAAAATAGAGAAAAAGAATTAGTGATCAGAGAGAGGGATAGTGAAGAGCAAGGTGTGTCCTAGCCTCCTACAACTGGAGTGTGATACCCTCTCCATCCAAGTGAAGTTGCAACTTTTGAGTGGCAGCCTCCCTGTAACAGGAGACCAGCGACTCATACTTCACCTATTCACTTTATATTTTAATTTTCTAGTCATCTATGTGCTTTAGTTTTCTTTTCTCTTGGTTTCCTTTGCTCTAAAGTTAAAGCAAGCTAAATTCTTAAACAACTAGTATCGTGTTTCATTTTTTAAATCTAGTTGTGATTAGTGGTTTCGTTGTCTTGTTAATAGTTTGCATTGTTTACTACTTTGTCAATCTACTTTATGTTTCTAGTTGCAAAGTAGAGTTTAAATTTTTTAAAATATATTAATATAGTGCTTTAAGATGGTAGATTTCAAGTATATTCGTATTTTCATGTTTATGCCTAAAAATACCAGGTGCTTCGTCCCACTAAGGAAAATTCTTCAATACCATTTAGCCTTTTCAAACACTGGTTCGGGGTGATTCAAGATGGATATTAATGTGATGACTTCATAGATCTATTGCTTCAACTGCTGAGGCCTATATTTCTATTTCTAGATAGAGTAGACTTGATATGGTTCCTCTTATTATTCTTGATTTCATCAACACATTGGTGCACTGGAGTTTGTTAGTTGGTGACATAAAATGTGGTTTTATTCAAGAAGAGAGAAATATTAATTGTGGAAAACTGACATTTTGATCATGATTTGGTCCCTGTAGAAGAAAGGTGTTAGGGGCCTTAATTGCCATTCTTAACATAATGTTGTGTTTGGTGGTTGTAATGTCTTTAGAAAAGAACGGGTAGTTAGCACAAAAATGTCCCTACCTTTTTCTTATTGTACAAAACGTTTATACCTTCCAGTTTTTTGCATTTTCAGTTTTTCACTCTTAATTCCACCCTTTATTACACAAAACGTCATTTTCGTCCATTTTCATCCAAATGCTCCATTAAGTGAATGCATGAGCACTACTCTCGTCCAAAGAGAAGAATATTCTCGTCTTCCCACAATTTTCCTATTTTCTTCCTGTTGATAAATGCCATTACAGAACCAAATTTAAGACCAAATGGTCAAAACCCATATAACATTCCAGTTTGCCCTATTTGTGCTCTTCCATAAAGAAATGGCTTCTTAATCATCTCCTTCTAAAATGGATTCTTTGATAGTGAAAAGTACTTTGTTTGAGCCAGATATGGGTCAAATGGTGGACGTTGTGGTGCTAGAAATCCAAAAGGCAGCCAAAATTTTAGACGGTGAGACAATGACGAAGGTGAGCTTACAAAAGGTTGATCTTGAGTGGGTACACGTTATAAGTGAGGGGTTGGGCTAGCCCACTAAAGGGTTCAAGAGAGAAGATAAGTGTTTGCAGAGTTTCCATTTCAACTGTTGAGAATGAAAGGTGGGAGTGTTGTGAATATGTCCCCTTCCTATTGTGTTGGCCATTGACGATGAGGTTAAGGAAAGAATTGGAGTGTAATAATTTTGCCACAATTACGTTACGTGTTCTTCAGATGGTAATAATCAATGCAAAGAAAATGAGAAAACTGTGGGAAGACGAGAATATCCTTCCTTTTGGACAAGAGCACTGTTAATGCATTCACTTAATGGTGCATTTGAATGGAAATTGACGGATAGGACGTTTTGAGCAACAAAATGTGAAATTAAGGGTGAAAATGCCAAAAATTGGAAGGTATTGACGTTTTGTACAATAAAAGTAAAAGGTCAAGACATTTTGTGCTAATTATCCAAAAGAGAAAGACTGCCAATGTTGGATTAAATTGTTCAAGTAATTTCGTGAAATGATAATTTTTGACAATATTACATGCCTATATTGCCAAGATCAATATATGCCGAAGTGTGTTTTTGGGTTTTCAGGTGCACTGATTACAGCAGGAGTGCTTACAGCAGGACTGATTAGCTTTAGGCAGGGAAATTCACATTTAGGTCAAAAGCTAATGAGAGCTCGTGTGGTCGTCCAAGGCGCGACTGTTGCCCTTATGGTCGGGATCGCTTATTACTATGGAGAGAAGTTTTAGCTTTAATTGAGTATGGAGTGCTAATGATTACATTTTTAATTCATATGGTGTTCTAGTTGTGGGTCCATAAAATGTACTCTGATTGTGTTAATGAGTTTTAAGAGTTATTCGGCTGAATGAATCAATGCTTTCTGATTTGCTATTTAGTTCATGTTTGAGCTCAATTATAATTTTTAATACATTTTTCTTACTTTTTTTTAATCACACATTCTCCAATAAAATAATATTATGACCCCGTTTGTTTCTCATTATTTATTCGTAAAAATGAAAAATATGATCGTTATACATCACATCTAGCCACCAATTTTTTACTATGCATCTCTTGTGTGGGATCCATAACGGCTATATTTTTAATTCTCATTCTGCAAAGAATGAAAATCAAACAGGATCTACACGCCTTTTTTTAATCATACATTCTTAAAAAAATCACTATTCTAAAATATATTTTTTCCAAAAACATATTAAAATGGATCCCAAACAAGGGGGCTTAGTTTTTACCTCATTCCAGTATCAAAATTATTGCAGTTGAATCATTTTTGTAGAAGTAGATATTCTCACTCATCGTTCCAAAATTTATTATGAAATTCTAGGGTGCAAAACTACATTACAATTACCCTAGGAAGGAAAAATAAAAAATTATATAAATATATATATATATATATTAACGTGCCCTGAGTACAAATCAATTCCCCCAAATTTAACTTAAACAATATTAATTAATTTTTTAATAATCAATCATATGAAAAATTTATGAACAATTAAAGGGTAATTGGCGCAAAACGTTCCTACTTTCAACGATTTCTGTGAAAAACATTCATACATTTCATTTTTTGACGCATAACATCCTCACATTTACCTTTTCTAACGCAAAACATCCCTACCTTTCATTTTTTGGTACAAAACGTTCCTATCTTCCACATTTTTTGGGGGGTAAACGTCCATTTTCACCAATTCTTAACATAAAATTACCAATATATCCTCATATATTAAATAAAACAAAAGAAAAATAAAGAATAAATTACAACTATAAACCTAAATTTTTTAAAAAATACAAATAACCCACTGAACTTTGTCTTCTCCCCACACCTCACCCTCATCCCCCACCGTCGCTGCCGGCCATTTTCACCTTCTTACACCAGAAGCTCTTGTACAGAACCACACTAATTTCTCAGCTCAAATCTTCCCCAAACGGCCAAACCAAAATTTTCATTTCTTATCTCCCCACTTCAATTTTCCCCACTGCTCATTTTCTCAAGCCTTCATTTCCACCCTTTTTTCATCATTGGCATCATTTCCCAATCACCGGAATTATTACATATGTGATGCAGAAAACAAATTACCCAAGCTAGTTGGGGAAGAATGAAAACGAAATAGAAGCAGAGTCTGACATAGAGAAATTAAGAAATAAATTGCATATTTCCTCATAATTATTATTATCTTAAAAACACACCCTCATTCTCGCGAGTCTCGCAAGAAAGGACGAAATCGAGGCTTGAATGTTTTCTTTTTTAATTGAAACTGAAGCCTCTTTGGATCAAATCTCATTGGTTCTTCATCAATTCAACATGAATGCATACCTCAAGCTATTGTGGAAATGGATGTCATCTGTCAAGCAAAATCTGGAATGGGAAAAATTGTTGTTTTTTTTTCTCAACATTACAACTAGTGGGTTATCAAAATTTGGGACAATAAGGCTGTTGGGTTACCAAAATTGAAGGGCTGCCGGCGTTGCACTATTTGATTTTACAGTGGTCAGATTTTGCTGGGTTACAGTGGTCAGAAGATAAGCCGGCGTTGGGGGATTTTTCTAATCATTTTTTGCTAGGTTAATCATTTTGCTGAATTTTTATTTTTCAGTGGTGGTGCTGAAGTTGGCCGGCGGTGGTGGAGACTAAGTTTTCGGGGCGAGGTTAGGGTGGGGGTTTAGGGTGGGGAAGAAGAAAACCTTTTTTTATACAGTAGGTTATTTGTACATTTTAAAAAGTTTAGGTTTATAGTTGCAATTTATTCTTTCTTTTTCTTTTTCTTTTCTGGGTAATTGGCACAAAACGTTTTTATCTTTGCATGTTTCTGTGCAAAACGTCCCTACCTTTCATTTTTTGGTGCAAAACGTTTCTACCTTTCATTTTCTTGGCGCAAAACGTCATTTTGACCAATTTTTAACTTAAAATGACTAATATACCCTTCTATTTAAGTAGAACAAAAAAGAAAAGAAAAGAAAAATCAAGAATAAATTGCAGTCTTACTCCTAAACTTTCTAAAAAATGCAAATCAATCCAAAACTTATAAAAATATGAAGAACAAAAAAAAATCTCTTGCCCCTTTTCAGTCGAATGCATGAGCTCATTTTTCGGCGACTTCCGGCCGCCCAAACTTTTAACAGTTGGTCCCAACATGTTCTCCTCATTACCCTGTACAACTACATACCAAGAAATCCCCATAACTCATTGTAATTTGGCCTGAAATCAAATTCAAAAATTGCAGCCTGAAAATCGATCAAACACCCACAACTCACCGTCTGGCCATCCAACCGGCCGGAATCCACCACTGGTGGACTCCCCTCATCAAGTCGAAACTACCTATGTAAACAATTTCCTCCAACAACCACCAATTTCAAAGCAAAAAAAAATCCAGTCGCCTGCACTCGCTAAAATGCCACAGAAACGGCCAGATTCCGGCGCCCTCCAGAAGACCCATGGTGGCGGACGACCTGGGCTGGGTTCGCCTTCACCTGGCGCACCTAGCCCAACCATGGGTCAGGGTCAAATGCACCTGGAACCCGTTCAATTTATGAAAGCCTTGAAGAACTTGTGCGAAGGATACGGGTTCAGCAATTTTGATGTTTCAGGCTGTTGAGTTGTTGTTTGGGGTAGATTGGTTCCATGGTTGAGGTCGCCTGGTTGTGGGCTGTCGACCGATGGTGAGTTCCGATCGTGGGGGGCGGCCGGAGATGATGTTTCTGGCGATTTTCAAAATTTTTGGCAGCGAACTTTGAGCATTAATTCCGGCCAAAATACTTGATGAAGTTGGGAGAGGTTGGATGGGAGTTGAAGAGGAAGTTAAGGGCTATCGACCAGTGTCCAAGTCCGGCGGCTTTGACGGCTGTAGGTGGGCCGGCAGGTGACGGTGGGATGGGGTAAGGTGGGGGAAGAATTTGAAGTTTGGAGGGTTATTTGCACATTTTAAAACGTTTGGACCTATATTTGAAATTTGTTCTTTATTTTCCTTTTCTTATTTTTTTTTGTTTTATTTAAAAGGAAGGGTATATTGGTCATTTTAAGTTAAAAATTGGTCAAAATAGCGTTTTGCGTCAAGAAAGTGAAAGGTAGGGACGTTTTGCACCAAAAAACGAAAGATAGAGACGTTTTGCACAGAAACATGCAAAAGTAGGGACGTTTTGCGCCAATTACCCTTCTTTTCTTTTGTTTTATTTAAATATGATAATATATTGATCATTTTACGTTAAGAATTGGTGAAAATAGACGTTTAGCGCAAAGAAATGTGGAATATAGGGACGTTTTGTACCAAAAAATGGAAGGTATGGATGTTTTGAGCTAGAAAAGATAAAGGTGAGGATGTTATGCGTCAAAAAACTAAAGGTATGGATGTTTTTCACAGAAACCTTCAAAGATAGGGACGTTTTGCATCAATTACCCAACAATTAAATAATGTAAAACAGTAGGATCCGAATAATTAATTATCCGACCAATTTCATAAGAGTCAAACCACCTAATCACTAATTTGACAACATAGCACGTCCGCATTCTCCACCAAGTCGACCCACCACCATTATTCAAGTCACCATTGCCTCCTCATTTAAGCAGCGGCGCATCCTTGTCCGCTTTACCTGATACCGGAATTGTAGTCGCATATCTCGAGAAGAATTTTCGGTACATCCTATCCTCTTCTAATTGACCGTTTTGCCCTGGTCCGTCGTCAAAATTAAAAGTGTAACTAGAAGGGTTATACTAGAATTTGCCGGCTTGGACCCGATCTTGTTGAACCGGCAAATAAATGTCTTCCACTTCGGACCGACCACAAGCTTCGACCATTCCCTCGTTTTGTTGAATGCTTTTATACCTTTTCTCCACCAACTACTCGCCTGCGCCGTCTCTATTCCTTTCTCGTCCCTCTGAAGCCGCTCCCATACGACGGTGCGGTCGGATGGGCGGCAACAGAAACACGGTATGTTCTACAAAGAGTAGCAAATTCCGTTAGAAAATGCAGGTTCTTGGAAATCATTGTTTAAATCCATTTCTGTTGAGGAAAATTTGTGGGAAGTTTGTGATTCTGATGCTGTGATTGAATCTTGATTGATCAGAAACATGTTTTCGTTACAACTTCTAAAACGAGTTCTGAAAACTTACCTGGTACTTTTTGCTAAGGTGAAAACGGTTTGGTTTGGGCGGTTTATGTTATATTTTTAACTCAAATCATTTCAAGTGGTTTGAAATTTTTCCAAACCAAACCAAACCATTTTATTTTTTAAACTAAACTAAACCAAACCATTATTTGTGGTTTGGTTCGATTTTAATCCGCTGTTTACGTATTGATACAAACACTGCTTTGAATTTGATGGGAATTTATAGTTTAAAGTTTGTCCTATTTTCCTGCCTTAAGATATATTTAGAATAATGTATATTTTTTCTATGCATTTAATATCATTTTGTTGAAGAAAAGTGATTTATCAGGTAAACGTGAATTCTTGTAAAGATAAACTCTGTCATTTATGGTCATGTTTTGATATTATCTATTTGACTGCTGAAACAATGTTGGTTTCGATATAATTTTTACACGTACTGGAAGTAACCATCTGCATGAATTGATAAAATATGTATAATTTATCTCTTATTGCCTTGTAGGAACTTATATTCCGCTTTATCATTATTTTTTTATATCACTAGACAATGACAAACATATGATGGAGAATGCTGCCACATTTACCCTATTTCTTTCTATATTGAGGAAACTTGGGTACAGGGGTGAAAACAATTACATTGTTATATTCCTAATGATTATTAAATATAAATGAGTCATTCAACAATATGGTGGTAGAGCCCACGTGTGATTTGTAATGTAGCTCCCTTACCTTTGGTTTCTCTAGGAGATAGAGAATATATAGAATCACTAAAGAGCTATCAGAGTTGTGATTGATCCAATTGATAGAATTAGATTAATTGTTTTTAGATCATTGAATTCTTCTCCCATCACAGTAGTTCGTATAAAATTCTACTGTATGAGATGCAAATCCAAGTGCACAAATTTTTTTTTACCTCTACTTTCGACACGACATCATTTGTTATCTGTATTAAACCATGTTTATGCTTCAGCTCATAACTTAGTGGTAAAGGTTGCATCCCATTTTTTTTAATCTGTATTGACACCCTATCTACATCAGTGACGTATTCAATTTTGAGACATGAATTAGTTATGTCCATCTTTTTATCATGTGCACAAGTTCGACATTTACAACCAAAAGGCACAAGTAATCCTAACGTTATGTCCAGGATTTAATGATTTTCCAATGTGAAGAAGATATCAAAAATGCGTCGATGAAGTCAGATGAACAGAGAGGAGAATTCAAATTTTTTTGGCAGTGTTTGTTTTCCCAATTTGATTTCAGCACTATCTCTGCACCGACATTTAATGATAAGCATGATGTTTGCATTGTTTAAATTTCAGTTACAATTGAAAATTATGAAAATTATACGGGTGAGTAATTTTGGTGTATATATCATGGAAATGTAGTATTTAATACGTTCATATATGAGAATTTATAATTTCATAATTTTTTTTTTAAATTAGAAAAGTGCGGTTCGATTTGATTTGATTTTGTGTGGTTTTTTTAAAAACGAAATCTAAACCAAACCATTTTGAAACGGTTTGATTTGGTTTGAGGAAAACAAATTGCAGGTCCACGTGGATCCGGACCAACGGTTATGATTCGATTTGCGATTTCACGATTTTTTTGTACGGTCCTACTTTCTGCAAACGCTCCCGCACTCTTTTTGTCTTAAAAAAAAAACAAATTTAGTCCTTATAGGTTGAAGGATTTGTAAACGTACTATAGACTTCTAGTTGATTAGGAGTTTGTCCGGCAATGGGAATATAACTAATTTAGGTTATTAGTATTAAGAAATTACATT
The DNA here is from genome assembly GCA_019395295.1 of Osmanthus fragrans. NCBI lineage: Eukaryota > Viridiplantae > Streptophyta > Magnoliopsida > Lamiales > Oleaceae > Osmanthus > Osmanthus fragrans. Next base: position 13,230,910 of record CM033351.1, on the reverse strand, counting down.
ATTTTATAAGACGACTTTTAGTACACATCATCAATTTTCTGTTCCCCAAATCCTTCAAATTTATGGAAGAGATCCAAACAATTCAAATTCTTTAGAAATCAGGTCACTAGACAATTATTTTAAATATTCTATTTTCATAGTCAACCAAATAATTTGTGACATAACTACTTCTAGCCACACTGTTGCAAGAGCCAAGGAATTACGTAAAAATGACCTAAATAAGAACTCATTTTCCAAAATAACTTTAAAATGAAGTCATTTCCAAAATGACTTTTGACCATTTTAAAGTTTTAAAGTCCTTAAAATACCCTCAATATAAAAAATTTCAAACAAGTCATTCTATAATAAATCAAATTACATTTCGGTCCCTAAAAATCTTGATTTGCTAAAAACCTTAATTTTATCAATTAATTTCATTACACAAAAACCCTATATTAATATAGAAATCATGGAAATTATAAAAGAAGATAAATATTACAAATTAAAAATAAATGAGGAATATTATATATTTGAACCCATTCCTAATAAATTAAAAATAATAACATTAGGTATAATTAAAGAATTACCTAGAGAAGTAAATGAACAAATATTACATAAATTATGTATTTATTTATATATATATATATATATATATATATATATATATACACGAAACAATTATAAAAGAATTCAAAATTATTTTATATTATTATGAAATATACGAATCATCGTAGAAACTAAGGAAATTGAAGTATACAAAGGAATAGAAGTATATGCTTTAAAAGGAAAATTTGATTGGAAAAATTTTAGAAAAATAAATAAAGCAGAGTTAAATCTTAAACCACTAGGAGAAAATAGATTATTTAATATTTTAGGATCAACCTTTAGAAAAAAAAAAGTTAGTCATTAATGAATATCACGAAATAGAAAAAGTCATAGATGTCAAACATACACAAGGAAAAATAAAACTAAATCTAATAACGAAAAGAAATATTAATGAATTTCTAGGAAAATTAAAACAAGAAAAAATAAGTAAAATATCTTATGTATATCTTGTTGGAGTGCATATAATAATAAAATCATGTTTTAAAGAAGGAATTAATTGCCCTATAATACTTAATTTACAAGATGAAAAATGTATTACAGCAGAAAATGAAAATCTAGGAATAGTCAAAGGAAATTTAGCCTATGAAAAATTAAAATTTACTTCTTATCCTAGATATTGTGTACATATAAATGATAAAAATTTAGATGATTGTCTTAGTCTAAATTTTAAGATGACTAATAAAATATTAAAAGATGATAATAAAGTTTTTACTATATTATACCAAGGATTATATTATTATACAAATAGTAATTATGGAAATATATATAAAGAAAAACCTTTTATAGAAATAGAAGAAGAATTTAGAGATATAAGAAAAGCAATCCTACGTAGGGAACAAGATATAGAAGAAATAGAAAATTTTGAAATAGGACATGATGATGTTATAAGTATAGATCAACCTATAATACCAAAACAAATAACTTTTAAAGAAAATAAGATAATTATTGGAAGTAACTTAACAAAATATGATATTTCAAAAATAAGAATAATAGTGTCTATGGAATCAAAGGAAAATTCTTTAATGGGAATAAATTGATAAATGAAAATAAAATACTTATTGATATAGGAGCAAGTCAAAATCATATTTGCTCTCTTATTGATAAAGGAATTAAAAAGAAACAAGTTGAACCCAATAACTATAGAGACTTTGAAGGAAAAATAAACTCTTGTGATATTATAGGACAAGTACATATCAAATTTGGAAGATTATTATTAAATATAGAATGTTACATAGATAATAACATGAATTTTGATGAACATCCAATATTATTAGGAAATTCATTTTTAGATAGTCTTGATAATTATAAAATAGATAAGGAAGGAATTCTTATTATACATCAAGGAATAACTACATATTGCCCTAAAGAAAAATGAGTAGAGAAATAAAATTCTCAATAAGTGTATATATATAAATAACCGTATTCGAATAAAAAATAACTACTTGTATCTTAATTGACACAGGAGCTGAAATCACCGTCTTTAAAGAATTCTTGTTATCCAAATGGATAGAAAACAAACAACAACTAGCTTTGCAAAGAATAACTGGAGTAAAAGAATCATTAAAATACAAAAATGAAAATATAGAAGTCATTATAGGATCTAAAATAGTAACCATAAAAAATGTCTATCAATATAATGTAAATGATTGTGATATTATTTTAGGAAACGACTTTTTACAACAGTTTAGTCAATATAGCCAAAATATTTATACAATTCAATTAAAAATACCATGTGGACATCTATTAAAAATAGTCAAAGAATTTAAATCATTCAGAGTTCAGCTAGCCCAGCGTGGTGATAAGATTGAATATTTACCCAAATTACTCAATTATAATATTAAAACAATAACATTTGAAGAAAATAAAAGATGTCCTGAAAAAAAATTATAGTGAAAACCTATTAGAAAAGTGGGAAAAAGCAAAGATTTATGCTAAAATCGAATTAGTAGAACCTACCATAATTATTAGAGTAAGACCTATGCTCAATAATCAAGAAGATAAAGAAGAATTTAGAAAACAAATTACAGAATTACTAGATCAAAAACTAATAAGAAAAAACAATAGTCCTCATAGCAGTCCAGTCTTTATGGTTAGAAATCATTCAGAAATAAAAAGAGGAAAAACAAGAATGATTATAAATTATAAGGAATTAAATAAAAACACCAAATTTGATGGATATTATCTACCTAATAAATAAGTGTTAATAAACATTGCCAAAAATAAGTATTATTATTCAAAATTTGATTGTAAATCAGGATTTTGACAGATAAAATTAGAAGAAAATAGTATACCTTTAACAACCTTTAGTACACTTCAAGGACATTATGAATGGTTAGTAATGCCTTTTGGATTAAAAAATGCACCACAAATTTATCAGAGAAAAATGGATGATATATTTAAAGATTATGATTATTTAATCGTCTATGTTGATGATATACTTGTTTGTTCAAAAAATTATAATGATCATCTTATTCATTTTAAACAATTTGCTACAATTTGCTCTAAGGAAAGAATAATACTTAGTCAAAAGAAAGTAGAAATAGTTAAAGAAGAAATAGAATTTTTAGAAATGATAATAAATAGTCATGAAATAAAACTTCAACCACATATTTCTGAAAAGATTAATCTTTTCTCAGATAAACTCGAGAATAAACAACAAATTCAAAATTTTTTAGGATGTTTAAATTACGCAAAATGATTTATAGAAAAAACTTGCAGAAAAAAGAAATAAATTTCAAAAGCTTTTAAGAAAAAATAACAAACTTGGATGGAATGAAGAACATACTCTTTGTGTTACAAATTTAAAAGAACATTGTAAAAACCTACCAAAGCTAAGACTACCTGATGATAAAGATAAATTGATTGTTCAAACAGATGCATCAGATGCATATTGGAGTGCTCTGTTAAAAACTGAGTTAAATGAAATTTGTAGATATACAAGTGAAACTTTTTATAATGCTGAAATCAATTATTCAACAAATGAAAAAGAATTGCTTGTAGTAATAAAAAGAATTAACAAATTTAAAATGTTCTTACTACCAAAAGAATTTATTGTTCAAACCGATAATACTCAGCTTAATGGAGTAGTAAATAATAAGTTGGATTATTCACCATAAAATAGAAGACTTCATAGATGACAGATATTACTTTCATTCTACAATTTTAAATTTGAATATATAAAAGGAAAGGATAACTCATACGCTGATTTTCTTAGCATGAATTATGAATTTGGAGGAGAAGATCGGACAGATCTCTCAAAAGATTGAAGAAGTCCTATTGGATTATAATACTAATCGTTTAAAACTAACAAATGAATATTTGCAGATTAGACAAAGCCTTTTGAAAATTAATAAATTACAGGATCAACAAGATCATATTGTAAAAGAAATCATCGATCAAATATCTTTAATTTTTGATTTAAAAATCTCAAATGAAAAGGAGGTTCCGTCCTTGCAAAAGGAGAAAACTTTCTCAGAAGTAGCTGGTCATAATCCCTACAGTGAGATTAAAATAGCATATGGCAAATCAAAAGAAGAGAATGTCACTCTTAGTCCATCAGGACGAAATGACAAAAACAAAAGCCCCGTACAATTGCCTACTCGAAAGAGTGAATTGTGCGACACAGACATAGCAAATTATGGATTAGGAGACATATCTCTTAAAGAGAAAACTTCCTTCAAAAAAAGCCCATTGGATAAGCCTACTATTTACAGTGAAATCCAAGAAAATAAAAACAATGAAAAATGAGTCATTGGTACTAGTGACCAAACATCCTTATCATAGGGTCTACTCGAACAACCCACTTGCTAAAGTGAATTCGAGTATGATGAACTTGAAAATAATAAGAAAAAATCAATCACAAGAAGCATTTACATCAATTTTCATCCTATGGAGAAGGAGTATTATGAATTTGCAGAATTTATCTATAAATTCAAAAGTGGAGAATCTCTTTACACCACGGCTCAACCCATGACAGTTTACCCAAGGATCAGTGCAGTCCCAGGAGCAAATCCTGAAATTGTTCGAAAACTTGCAAATTATGGATTTCTTGATCGAGTTTTTTCAAGCCATGATTATAGAGAGATTTCGCTTCTTGATGAAGAGTTTATTAAAAGTGTTAAAAAGTTCAAAGAAACACCGGTTGAAATCAGATTCTAGACAATCTGCCCAGAATATAGTGAACCAGAATGGTATAATGAACAGCATTTTATAACAACCAGAACGAATCAAGGATTTCCTTTAAAAGAAATCCAACTTCAGAAAGAATTACCAAAATTTAACAAAAATTGAATGCTTTGCAGAAGAGCTCTTGGAATCAAATCAGTTGTTTCTATTATAAAATTTTTCTATAGTGAAAATTACATTACTCTTGGAGTATTCAATAATTGAATACTTGTTTGTCGAGTAGATAAAAAGTCAAAATTGCTTGAAGATAAGATTGAAGAGATTCACATGGATAGATTTTCGGGATCAGATGAATGCGTCAAAGAAACATGCCGATTCATGGGTCACACTCATGCCATAAAGAGATAAAGACGTGACATAAAGGTGACCGACAGTGCTAATAATGTAGCACTATAAAGAGGAAGTGGACAGCGCTCCATACAGCTGGAATAATAATTAATCTACTTCAATAAAAGTTGATAGCTACCAGACAGTTGGAGTAATAATTCATCTACTTTAATAAAGATTTCAACAACTTTATTAAAGTAAAAGATTCATATGGAAGAAAAAGATTGGCTAGAAATTTCTCGGTGAAACGCATGCCATCTATAAAAAGAGAAGACTACGTAGAAGAGGGGCAGAATCGAAAAAACATATCCCATTTTTCTCTTCAAATCATCTATGTCTTTTGTAACCTTAGCTTAAAAAGTCCTCTCATAGAAAAATCATTTTGTAATACTATCCTTGTATTATAAACTTTCCTTTTTCGTGTCTCGATAAAAGAAATTTGTTCTGAGTAAAATCTTTTACTATGTTTTGGTTCCTGTCATACACAGTGAGTCTATCTTAGAGTCTTGAGTGCCTGTTGATGCCTGTGATGACTTGTTGGCCGACTTTGTTAGACGAAGGTGACCAATGACGTTGAGGAATCTTGCCCTTGTGCAAAACGTGGTAAAACCCTTTACTTAAAATAAAATTTGATTGCTGAACATGTTTCAGTGAAAGATTATAATTGAAGGATTATATTATGAAAAGATTTCTTCTATGAGCACTTTACACAAATCATCTATGTTTAGATCAAAATATTTATGGATACATATGGATTATTATGATGAAATATTAACCCTTGTTGCTATACATTTAAAAAAAGTTTTACCTAGTGATATAATAAAAAGAATACTTAAAGAATATTTAGATTATGAAATCAATAAAATGATTAATGAAGAAATTTATAGCTCATTTTTATATGATTATGACAATGAATATGATGACTATTATGATGGAAATAGTATTGAATAGAATGTTTTTATGATTTGTTTCTAAAATATTGAACTCCTTCAAATTCACCATTTATTTGTATCAGAGCTGCCAGATTAAAGATTTCATAAAATCAAAAAATCTATTATGAATCAAACCTCTAATTCAAATTTTTTTAGCATAATTCAATCTAATAATTGTAATCAATATCTCTTAAATAAAAAATATAATATAAATATGAAAAATTATTGGAAGAAAAGATATAAAGAACAGATTATAGCCGGTGTTTGCGAAGAATCCTTAGAAACTTATTATAATAAAAAAGAAGAATATAATAATTTTATAAATAGCAATTTGAAAGAAATAATTTTACATCTAGTTTTAGTACATAAAAAATGCCTGGAATAACTTGGAAATATTGTAAAGAAAGAATAGATTATTATAACGAAAAATATGAAAAAGAAAGTAATAATGAAAAACGACTAAAAATTAAAAGACATATTAAAAATTGGATTAACATTCAAAATGATATTATTAGGAAAAACTCTCAATTTACAACTTCAAGTTGAAGAGGAATTAGAAAATAATTTAACTAATTTAATAAGAAGTTTAAGACAAAATTTAAATCAACCAGATTAATATGGAATTTCCAAAATTAAAATTTGATAAACAAGAAATAGAAAATATTAAATTACCACCTGGAAGTTATGAAAATAGAGGATATAGTACTACTATATTTCAACCTTTAAGCTCATGGAGTAATAATAATAGATGGATGAACATGACAACTAACTGGACTAATGAATTTTTATGGCAACAATTAGGAAAACTAAAACAAAAAGATATTAAAATTATAGAAGAAATAAATAACATTGATATCAATGATGATTTAGCCAAAATAAAAATAAAAATTAGAGAGTGCTAGTAAAAATATGTCTAAACAATTTAATAAAATAAAAGAACAAATTAATAATTTAGAAATCCTTGATGAAACCTTACTTGAAGGAATCCAAAATCAAATATTAAAAATTGCACAGAAAAATAATGTTAGTAAGATAACAACTTTAGAAGAAAAGATCAAAGTTATTAATTATAAAATTGATTTTTTTATTAGAAAAATAACGATTTGAATCACCATTTAAGAAAATCAAAGGATGAGTATGAATGAAAAAAATTGTCTAATTGAAAAAAGTATAAAAACAATTAATGAAAAAAATCACTAGAATTGAAATAAATTATGAAGAAGAAAAAGAAAAACTACAGAATAATTTTTTAAGAATAGGAAATCTTGAAAATCTAAATAAAGAAAAACCATTTAAACCAGATTATACAGAAGAACTTAATGAAGTCAGGAAGAAAATTAAGAAATATAAAGAATTAATAAAGTTAAATGTAGGATTAAAAGATGATATTGAAAGATTATTAGTTGATCTTAAAAACAAGAAGAAAATCTTATAGATAGAGAAGGAAAATCAACTATAAAAGAATAATGAACGAAGAGATAGAAAACTTGATATTTGACTTAGAAGATTTAAAAATTTGTGAAGAAATAACTAAAAATTATATGGTTGGAAGAACATGAGGACCACGAGCAATTAAACAAAAAGATTATGGAGAAACTAGCACTGCTAAATATGAAGCTGAAATTGATCCTAGAAGATATGTTAATACAAAAGTTGATTTTAAAATTAGAAAAGAAAAAATGTATAGAGACCAATTTAAACCAGTAATAAGAGAATCAAACCCAATAAAGATTACATGATCTTATTTATACCTAGATTGTAAATTAGATAATTAAAAAGCTATAAATGAATGGAGTACTAATATGATAGCACACTTTAATTATAACCGTAGCAATACCGATAATAAAAATAGAACTGAATATTTATTAGCAACTTTTAAAGGAAATACAACTAATTGGTACCTAGGATTAGATGAGACAACAAAGAGTATTTGGAAAGATAGTATTGAAGCAGGATTTGGAATTAGTATAAATGAAGGAATAAATAGAGTTGCAACAAGAATTTATAGAGAATTTGCAGGAGAAGATTGGGTAGCTGAAAGCACTAGAGCTAGGATAGAAGAAATAGAGAATGCTAAAAATAGGATTGAACATTTACAAATCTGTAACATGTGTTATCTTAATGAATATTGTTGTGAATACAGTAAATACTATTATATTAAGTTCGGAAGATAAGCTGATAATGATTATTATAAAGAAATTTTTATTAGGAAATTACCACCACCATAGAATAATTATTTTCAAAACAAGATTAGAGAAAAACAATTAGGAAGAAATATAGAAGCCTATACATTAGGATTTATAATAAGAACTATAAAAGATGAAATAAGTACAATGTGTAGTAATCAAATGATTTGTAAACAATCAGGATTTATACAAGATAGAATTTGTTGTAGAGATACTAAAGTACCTGAAAATTGGGGATATTATGAATATAAAAGAAAAAGAAAAGCAAAAAATAAGAAGTATAAAAAATTTAAAAAGAAATACTTTAAGCCTAAAAGAAGATATCTTGAAAGAAAATATAAAAATTATAACAAAAAATCATTAGATAAAAAAAGATGTAAATGTTGGAATTGTAATAAAGAAGGACATATAAGTACCGAATGCCCAAAAAAGAAAGTTAGAATATTAACTACAGATTTCGATCAAATTAAAGATGAATGTGAAGAAGTTAATTTTGAAGAAATAGAAACTGATGAAATTACTGGTGACATTTCCATAATTTATATGGAGCTTCTTCCATTTTCTTTTGAAGTATTTTATTAAGAATGACATTTGCTAAATGTATATCTTTTCCCCACACGTTCAGGGTTAGACCTGAAATCATCAACATAACATTCATCATCTCCTTAATACATTCGGAAAAATCATTGGTAAAGAACTTTGCCAAGTTCGAGGTGGTGAGATAGAATAACTTTTTTTGCTGCCATCCTTTAAATCCACACCGCTGAATTTCTTCAATTTTTCTCCATGTGGTATAGGAGTATTTTGAAGTGGTACGACCATTGGAGAAACCACGCTTATTGTACCATTCTCTTGTTTGATTAGAATTAGATCTAACGATATTCATTTTTGTTACGAAAACATAAGTTTAACAAAACAAAGTAGAAGAATAGAATAGCAAAGCAATTGCTATTCCAAAAGATGAAGAGATTATAATTGTAACATGCAAAATGACACAAATTCATCTTAAACTTGTTGGTGTATAATGTACGTGTTGCAAATTATAATTTGAATAGATTAAAGAAGAAAAAACAAAATAACAATTTACTTGTACAACACAAATGCAGAGAATGAAGAAGAACAACGAATAATGCAAAATGAGGCTAGTGTTTAACACTATATCTTTAAAACGAATTTGTGTCGAGCCCATATCCTTATTTTATTTATTTATATAGATATGTATATATGTTTTAACCATCAACTTAAATTCTTGCTTAACATTTCTATTTTATAATTAATGGACAAATGATTTGCAATAAAAAAATGTAATAAACAAGGAAATAATTGCATTTCATTCCATTTTCATTTAAATAGTTCCAGGTGGACCACATAAAATTTCCCAAAATAATGGAGTCCAACTACTTCATGCTAGTTACAAGTCTATTGCATATTATCATCAACACAAAAGTCTATTACATATTATTGTCAAAAGCAAATGGTTACATCTCATTGTACTAAAAATCTGTATAAATACTCTTCAAACATCGAGTACGAGAGTCATATGCTTCAATCTGTATCATGCTCATCTCCCAAGTGAAGTGAGGAGGCAGGTAATAATACACTTTCTTTGATTGCATATAATTCTAATATATGTGCATTGTCTCTCTATCTATGATCCACTGTATATGTGTATATTATATAAATTAATTATAATTTGTATATGAAATTGATTATTAGTTTATTATGTTATTGTCTTATTGACATATGATTTATGAATTTACCTTTAGTTTATGAGGGATTAGTGATTAGCTTATGAAACTTTAAATTTACCAAATAGTTTAGACCCTAATGCTAAATTAAAACAATAACAAGCAATAAGTCATTTATTAATGTCTTTATATGATTAAGGTAATTAATTCCTATGTTTAAACAATCACAAAATTCAGATCAAAGCAATAAAAAATAAATAACACCAAATATGACAACGGAGGAAAATCTTTACAATAAAATCCACTAAGAAAGTTAACTTACAATTACTCTAGACACTGCTAAACTCTATCTGACTCTAGCCACCTAACATGTAAATCATTGAGGAACTCTTTCGATTGTGCACTCCCACACTTCTCAAAACTTTGAACTACTTTTCTCTCCACGTGGATCAACAGGAACGAACCTCATTTTTGAGCGCCGGAACTCCAAACTACTCTTCCCAAAACTCTAGAACTCTGAAAAAAATTAGCGAAAATAAGGTTTTGTTTTGGTATTTGATCAAATGATCTTTTATGTTTTGATCTAAAGGTTGATGAAAGAGATATTAGAATATGTATTTGCCTTTGACGAACAAACTCTTTACTTATGACAAGGCTCTACTAATGAAGGATCAATATATAGGTTAAATAATGAACAAATAATATTGTAGTTGAATCAAAGAATCAATAAACTAGGATATTTGGATCTTCAAAGAATGATTTCTATAATCAAAATATTGTTCAACCACACTTTTGGACGTCCAATAGGGTGTATATTTATATTAGATAGTGTTTAGGATAAAAAAGAACTCAAACTCAGTTTGAAAATCGATTTTTATTGTTTCTCAATTAACTACACCGCTCGAGCACTAAACGAGCGACAGCTGAGCAGTGATAAGTATTTTCATCATGACATTCTCTCTCAATATTTGATTGAGACGATTCAAAATGCATTGGTAAGATAACTCAAAGAGATATAATTTTTCTAGAAATATCATTTTTCAAATTCGAATATTTTATATGTGAAAATACAGCGAAACGTGCAACTTAGATTTTGGAGCAAAACTTGTGTAATACTTTGACACTCATTTGACTTCTAATTGCATTCCATTGATCATATGTGATTTTCTTGGACATCTTTGACCCCTCCAAAGACTATACTACCAACTCTTAATTATTTTAACTTTAATTACAATTCTATTACTCCTATTTTGACTTTGATTACAACACAATTAGCTCCTAATACATTTCAACTAAAACATAATTTTAATTAATGAAATTGTAAATTACAAATTTGGAAGTTGCTAAATATATAATTTGGACCAAACAATCTCCCCATTGGCATTATGTGAAATAATAATTTATTTCAAAGTCAAAGTCAAAACAAAAATCTATCCAACGATTTAACGTCCAAAATTTAATTCAATATCTTGTCAACTTGTTTCCTGAAATACATAGAAACAACAATATCACGTAAAAAAAAATGAAAATTGACAAGTAATAAAGTAGAACTAACAAGTCAAAACATGATACTAAATCAAACATAATCTCAATATGGAAAAATTGCTCGATCAAACATTCATATTACTCAACTCTCTGAAATAAATATTAATCTCTCCCCCCTTTTTGTCATGAATAACAAAGGAAAAATAGCAATATAAACATGAATACCATTGAGAGTAATGAGTTAAAAACAACGTGGACATAAAAAAAAATATGTATAATTATGCAAAACATGTGATGGGAGAATAAAAAAAAATTCTTTCTTTTGAGACAACTATTTTTTCCATGAATTTTTCTAATAAAAAATTATGAACAATTATTTGCTTACTAATACATATATAACTCAAACAGTAAATTTTTTCCACATAACTTATTTTAAACTTAATTAGAGTAAATTGTATAAGCTATTTTTACGTGAAAAGTGCCATTAAACTCATGTAATCAAGTCTCAAAACCTTAAATTTATGAGAAAGGCCATGCTTAGATATCACTGGTAAATGAATATATATTTCAAATTATGAAAGTCAAACTCAGTGCTACTAAGACCTTTTAAATTAAAAGCTCATATTTGATTTTGTATATATGTTTCTTTCACTCCCTATTTGTGATCACATACATATATTTTTTCTTTTTTCTTTTTAAAATCTTATGTCCAGACTCTTCTATATTAAGTTTTCTACGTGACCCCTATATCGAGCTTTAAATTGATGACTTCAAATTCAGTTGACTTATATGGCATCAGGTATTAAGATACTCTTTAGGCTTAATTATTCAAGTCATATAGACTACAAAGAAAACTATAAGATCGTCTCACAACAATTTTTCATATATTTCTTTTGAAACTCAAGAATTATTTTTTTATTTCAAGGGGAATATATAAGAGTTTAGGTCAACTAGTTTAAGTGTTATTCCTATTCAAGGTCAACCACACAAGTTACCATCATTTCAAATCTCACACATATGGTCAAAAACCCACTCACTAGAGCTTAATGCGTGCAATGCAGAATGTAAAAGAAATAACTTATACCAAGTACTCCAAGTAAGTTCTAAATAAAGTCAACGGAAACATTATTTACTATTCTAAATTATATAAGTACTTGATAAAAAATTAACATGTCCAAAAATTTTTATAAAAAAAATCTTTTTCCTTTCCAATTTTTTCCATTTAAAAAAAAAAAAATAAGCACGTAAAAAAATAGGGTACATGCATGAATATGTAAATATCATGAATAAAGCAGATACATGCACCTAAATGCCTAATCAATGAGGCAAAGAAAAGATATTATCATGAAGAGCAACACGATCAATACCTAACTAATATCATGACTTTGATATATGAGTTCAATCTTTTTGTCCCAAACCTTCTTAGATGAAGATGTAATCTTAGTCAATTGAGTCATTAACTCTGTCGAGTGACTCACTTGATTAGTCAAGAATCTAATATGAGTAGTTAGATTTTATTTGTTGTTTATAATCAAGGGCTTACGACACTTAGGTCTAATGTGACCTAACTTACCACAATTATGACAAGTGAGAACAAATTTGGGAGCAAACTTAGGGTTCAAAATTTGAACCTTAGGTGGAGGAAACCTATGTTGTACATATGATTTTGGTCCTTGGGCACCTGCATCCTTGATCTTGTTCCTACATAAGAGCTCGCGACAATTAGGTCTTAACTTACCACAATTGTGACAGGTGGGGATAAACCTAGGACCAAATCTAGGTTTTAAGTTTTGTACCTTAGGCTTGATCGAAGCATGTACAAATTTATTTTTAGTAGAGGAAGCAATATGATAATTTGTTTCATTATCGGCTAAATCTTCTTAGATCCGCTAGAGAAGGATTCACTAGAAGAAAAATAGCATTTTGTAACACATAAAAGACAACATTTACTAATTGAGTGTTGATAAAGGTGTCCACCGCAATGTTCTAATATATGAATGTTGCCATTAGTTACCATAATTGAGATTTAGCAACATTTTTAAGTGAATGTTGCCATTGTTACCTTTTTGCAATGTTTATTAAATATTGCGAAAATATTTTTCATTCATAACATTTTTTAGACGTTGCGAAAGAGTCACCTTTAGCAACTTTTTTAGCGTTGCTAAAGATAACCTTTCGCGACGTTTTATAAATGTTGAGAAATATTTTCCTTTCGCAACATTTTTTAAGCGTTGCTAAAAAGTTGATCTTTAGCAACATTTTTCTAACGTTGCGAAAGATAGCATTTAACAACATTTTAAAAATGTTGCTAAAAGACTTTCATTTGGCAACGTTTACATAAATGTTGCAAAATGCCAATTCTTTCACAACATTTTAAAAACATTGTGAAAGGTCAATAAAGCCAACCAAAAATGGCCCAATAGCCCAAGTCTACCAACAGCCCAATATACGCATTGTCCACCATTTACATAACCCAAAAACGTGAGTCCACTATCCACCATTTCCACAGCCCAAAAAACGTGAGTCCACAATACACAGCCCAAATACATCAATCCCTAATCCATCGACCATTCTCTTCATCCTCAAATCTCCATCCCCGACGTTTATCTTAGCAATGTTCTCCATCCCAGAAGGTACTCTTCATATGCCAGTCACCAGCTTCAACTTGAATCTGTAGTCTTCGAGTTATCTAGTAACCAGCTTCAACTTTGAGTTTGCTGTATTCGAGTAATCTGCCGGTTACCAACCTCAAAGGTTAGTCTACCGTTTTTGGTTTATTGCTACCGATTTTGCTATTTCCATAAAGTTGTATTGGGAATTTCATTAGATCGCATTTGGCTTAAATTTGTGAGAGTTTTGTGGTAGAGGAAAGAATATTGAAAAACTAGTAGGTTACCATGAAGGTTTTATTCAATGTGAGGGTCAACTTTTAGTTTTAAATTAGGTTGGCCTTACTGCGCATACCAAGTTGATCAGTGAAATGTGAGGTTGGGCATGTATCTCTGCTTATATGAGCTCAAATGTTTGACCTCAGGAGCTACACCACACTATTGAGTCAAAGCTCCGATCTCTAGGTAATAACCCAGCTTTAATCTGGGTTATTGTCTCGTAGAATGAGTTTAGGACTGTGGAGGGGACCGTGTCTTGCCACTTGAACTGGTTCAAGCTAGTCAAATGAAGCTGGTGCTCCTCTTTTATGACTCGAACTTGGTGACTTTTCTATGTCAATGTGCTACTCTAGACATTAGTCCAAATCAAATATGGGTAACCCGCAACTTTTCCTAATCAGATCTTCTCAATCAAGTGGAGTTGAGTTAATTGATTTGTGGATTGGACTATTGAAGTCTGCCAATCTGATATATTTGCTTAATATAAGATTTGACTATGTGTTCTACTAAATTATTTGGATATAATGATGTAAGGAGAAGTAACTGTGGCATAATCTATTTGATTGTCGGACAAGCTTCACTTCTATTAAGCAAGACAAACAAATTGAAACCTTTAGAATTAATTATCAGATTGTGAAGATAGTTGGTATTCAACTTCTTGTCTGACAAAAGTTACAGTTCTAGAATTATGCTAGCTTTGATTTATCAGTACAATTGAATGCACATCAACAAAACTCCTTGATGTCAAAAATATTATGCCAGAAAATCTAGTTATGCCCTGCAATCTAGATTGAAGAAGTGGTGTCACTTATAAAGTCTAGTAAAATTCACAAGATCATTTTGGGGTATTTATGCAATCCTTTATTTTAAAAAGTTAAAATATAGAATATCTTGAAGCTTATTTTTAAGCATTAGTTCTTAAAAATAAAGAGCATTTTGTATTTAGAGGGTCTCTTGAATATACACAAATAAGAAAAGCGATAAGCACCAATAAACAAGATTTCAGGCAATAATTTTTCATTTTTGAGAAGATGCACGTTTGAAGTGTTTAAAACCACCTTTTTAGAATTTTTTTAAGCAGTTTGAATGCACAATACATATGACCAAACATCACATGAGAATAAAAAGACCTCTAGCTTTTACAACAACGAATTTTAATGGTAAGAATCCAATACAGAGTTTGTGCTTAAATTCTAAATTTCACTAAACATAATCGTAGAAGCAATGACTTAGGAATCAAACAGAAGTGTTGTTAATCAAATTATGAGTTTTTTTCATCTTCTGCATTTGCTATCAAAGAATAGACAGATATCAAAGTTTTCCAAACAATTTTCCAAGAAAATGGTTAAGTACTAAAAAAAATCCACCAATATCAAAAGATTAACCAATATAATATAACATGAGACAAAATAGCTTACATTAACTTTTGGGGCATTTATGCCATTCATTATGCTGCATATAAATGTGAAATTGATGTTGATCATTTTGTCCCTTACTATGATCTCAAATAGTTTTCAACTGAAGTATAAAATCTTCTTTTTGCTAATGAAATCATCTGATGAATGGTCGTCCATCATGTGTAATTTAATTTTATGTAGTTTTTTGAGCCGATATTTTTTATGTTCTTTGATCAGTGAAATGTGTGGATGAGATGAGCCATGAAATTGTGAACTACTTAATCTGATATATCAACAAATTGCATGGTTAAGAATCCTTGAAAACGTCGACATGATTTTCTAGCATCCACTTCCGTCTTTTGCCTATTCTATGCAAGTATTTCTACTCCATTTAGACTTGTGGTTGTTCAATGTTGATAACTAGTGGATAGATTTTATTCCCATCAAACATTGCTATAATGGACAAAGAGTTGCTGTACTTATCAAGGTGATAATCTAAAACTAATCTTACAAATCTAGAGACGAAATAAAAAAAAGATATTAATGTATAACGATCATAAAATTTTAACTTGCAGATTTTCAAAACAATATAGAGATGGAGCACATATTTTTGTTGAACGAGCTCGTGAAAATTGTAATTCAGAAATGATAGTATGCCCTTGTGTTAATTGTAGGAATCTAATGCATCACCATTATGATATAGTCTATGAACATTTGGTTATTAAGGATATGGATCCTACATACATCGTTTGGATATTTCATGGAAAATAACCAAATGAATCGAATTTCGTCGATGTAGAAATGCCCGAGTCACGTAGGATGTTTAAGGACTTCTATGCACAACATGATATAGATCCTGAAAACCCTCCTGATGGAAGAAAGAAAGAGCTCGAAAGTTTAGTTGACGATGCTGAAACTCCTTTATATACTAGTTGTAAGGCGTTTACGAAAATGTCAGCTTCTGTTGCTATGCTTAAGCATAAAGCTTCACATGGTTTAACAAATAGCGGTTTCGATGAACTCATAAATCTTGTTCGAAACATGTTGCCAGAGAATAATACACTTCTCAACTCATTTTATGAAATGAAAAAACTTGTGAATAAATTTGATTTTGGCTATGAGAAGATACATGCTTGTTCTAATGATTGTTGTCTCTATAGAAAGGAGATTGAACATGCTGAGGTGTCCAAAATGTGGTTGCTCAAGATGAAAAGTTAACCAATGGACTAAAAAAATTGAAATTTTTTTTTCCAGAAAAAGTTTTATGTTATTTTTTTATCATATCAAGATTCAAGAGAATGTGTGGAATAAATGAGATGGAAACACAACTTAGATGACACTCAAGTAATAAAAGTTCAGACGAAAAAAAATTAGGCATTCGGCTGATGAGTTGGGAAACAATTAACAGAATGTGGCCACATTTTGCATTAGATCCTCGAAATATTAGATTAGGTCTTGCTACTGATGAATTTAATCCTTTCAAAGATCTTAGCTCCAAATACAGTTGTTGGCTAGTAATTTTAACTATATATAATGTGTCTCCCTTAGTGGTGGCAAAATGGGCGGCCTGGCCCGGCCCGGACCACGAAGCTTTCGACACGAACCGGCCCGTGAACTAAAAAAGCCCGCATCATCCGAGTTTACGGGCCGGTCCGGCCCGGACCGCCAAAAAAATGTAGCGACCCAGCCCGGACCGCAAAAACCTTTTTTATTTTTTTTTCCAAAGATTAGTGGTAAAAAATTTTTTTTTTAAAAAAATATAGGCCCGCGTTAACCGCGGGCCGGTTTTCCCCAAACCCGGCCCAGACCGTTGAATAAAAATTTCGGCCCATGAATCGGCCCGCTCGATTC
The DNA here is from genome assembly GCA_019395295.1 of Osmanthus fragrans. Classification (NCBI taxonomy): domain Eukaryota; kingdom Viridiplantae; phylum Streptophyta; class Magnoliopsida; order Lamiales; family Oleaceae; genus Osmanthus; species Osmanthus fragrans. Next base: position 13,213,386 of record CM033351.1, on the reverse strand, counting down.
GCGGGCCGGTTCACCTACGAGCGGGCTGAGCGGGCCTGGCGCAGCTTGCCCATCTTGACACCACTAGTCTCCCTCAGTATGCATGTTAAAAGAAAGAAATTATAATATTGAGTCTATTGATCTCAGGACCGAAGCAGTCTGGTAATGACATAGACGTTTATTTGGTACCACTTGTAGATGAATTAATGTTGTTATGGAATGATGAGGTTAAGACGTATGATGTAGTTATGAAGACTACATTCAATTTAAAAGCTATTTTGATGCGGACAATATATGACTTTTCTGCATATGGAAATATATCTGGATGGCCTATCAAGGGAAAAATTGCATACCCTATTTGTGAAGATACATGTTCACTATGATTGAAGCATGGTAGGAAGTTTGCGTACATGAGACATAAAAGATTTCTCGACTTTGATCATCCATTTCGCATGACAACAAGCTGGTTTAATGGACATATTGAAAATAATATTAGGCAAATGGTGAAGAAGATTCTATCAAAGTTGATAAAATTACAAATGATTGTAGAAAATATGGTAAGCGAAAGAGGAAGAAGAATACAACTCAATCTAATGCAACGTGGAAGAAAAAATCAATATTTTTCAATCTACCATATTGGACGGAAATTGCTGTAACATTTCATGTTTGATACTTCTAATTGCATGTAAATTATCATGACACAATTGATATTTGATTTGCAGACTCTGCTTGTACATCATAATTTGGATGTGATGCACATGAAAAATAATATTTGTAAATTGTAATAGCATCCTCGGTACACTTTTGGATGTTAAAGGAAAATTTAAAGATGACATTTAACTCTCGTAAGGACTTAAAAGCTATGAACATAAGGCATGATTTACATCCTGAGAGTAGATGAAATAAATTATACCTACTCGCTGCTCTTCACACCTTATCAAAAGCAGAGAGACAAATGTATTGTAAAAGGCTTGCTAACTTGAGATTACCTGATAATTATGGATCTAATATTGAAAATTGCATTTCAGTGGAAGAATGTAAGATAGTGGGACTCAAGTCTCATGATTGTCACATTTTAATGCAACAAATTATTACCAGTTGCGCTGAGGGGACTTCTTCCTGAAGGACCAAGGAACTCCATTTTTAAGTTATGTTTATTTTTCAATGAAATATGTCAAAGAACTGTTGATAGAAATAATGTCGGACAATTAGAGGAGGACATTTCTGATACTTTATGCACATTTGAAATGTATTTTCCTCATTCATTTTTTGATATAATGGTTCATTTGACAATCCACATTGGGAGAGAAGTTCGTTTATATGGACTATTATAATATCGTTGGATGTACCCATTTGAGAGGTAATACTCCGCTAAGTTATTCCAAAAGTAAAAATCATTATCAATTTGGTCCTACATATTTTTAATATTTGTTCCAACTCTACATGTATATGAAAGTGTTGAAAGATTATGTTATAAATCATGCACGACCCGAATGGTGCATAGCTGAACGTTATATTGTCGTAGAAAATGCAATGTTTTGTAGTAAATACATAACACATCCATCTGAAATAAGCTTTAAGTTTGTGCGCAATAAAGAATATAAGAGTGATTTCTTGGTAGTAGGGCGTACAATTTCTAAAGGGAAGTCGTTTGTACTATCTGATGAGCTGTTGAAAGTTGCTCATCGCTATGTGTTGTTAAATAGTACAGAAGTTTAACTCTACATAGTGTATGTTTATTAAATATCCACTTTAATAAATTTTAAGTTGATAAATCATAATTATTTTTTGACATATTATATTTACCTAGGATGCATATGGATGAACTCAAGAGTTCTGACAAGAGACTAGAAAGAAATGAGACTTTATTGCATAAGAAGCACATTGGTTCTTTTGCTGCCTGGTTGGATGACAAAGTTGGAATACACATAAAAAAAATATAAATCTAGTTGTTCTATTAATTATTTTATTTCTAACATTTTTAAAATAAAAACAAATTAACGATCAACTGTTGATGGACAATGTTTCGAACACTTTGACGTGGCTTGCACGTGGTCCTAGATGTCAATCTATGTCATATTCTAGTTTTATCGTAAACATTCTTCCATTTCATCGTAAAGATTCAGAAAAATCACGCCCAAACAGTAGCATTTTAGTTGAAGCAACAACTATTTGTTGATCCAGTGCATAAGATAATGTACATACAGTTGGGCAAGTTCTTTATTATAGAGTTTTACGTGACGTTATAGTTCTTGATTATAACACGTTTTATGTTTCAATATTCAAGTGTGACTGGGCAAATATTGTGAAAGGAATAAAAAAGGAAGATGGATTCACTCTGGTTAACCTTAACGAGGGACTCAAACAATTTGAGGCAAATGATCCTTTCATCTTGGCAACGTAGGTAAAACAAGTATTTTATTCAAGAGAGAATGAGACATCTAGTTGGTATGTTGCTTTGCAAGCACCACCAAGAGACTTTCATGTTTCACAGATGGAAGAAGATACTACTTATGAGGCTAATATTCCATTAGATATATCATAATGAATTTCATATAGCCTTGATGAGGATGAGAATTATGCAATGACAGACGTTGAAGGTTTATTTTGTGATACGTAGAGTAGTTTGGTAATTAGCTAATATTTTGACATGGGATATACCTCATATTTCATATTGTGATGAGAAATTGAATATTTTTAATTTGTTAATATCTCTAACCATTATTTCTTTTGATGTTGCAGATTTGTATTCTATTTTTGGGCCATCTTTCGAATTTTCACTGTGCGAGACATTTTGCATAAAATGGACAGTTATGAGGTAATTGTGCTTTCTTATAATATGTAAGAATTTCGTTAAGTTTCAAAAATAATTTCATTTGTCTTTTGTTCTCATGTTGCATTCTGAAAGTCAACGAAACGAGCTTCAAAGAATTCTAAACAACGGAGTGCTGCAATTGTTGTGGCAATTTGAGAGACTAGTAAGAGACTACGACTGTCGAGTGAAGTAGAAAATTCTACATCTACTCCGATGAATGATGAGCAAAACACCCTGCCAACAAATGCAAATGTAGAAGCTTCGAAAAAGAAAAGGGGTCCAACCTAAGTGAAAGTGATTCCTCGAAGCAATTATCAGAAGATGGATCTCAAATTCAATGATTATGGACAAGTAGTAGGCTAATGCCATAATTCAGATAAATTTGCTAGAATAGCTGGAGCTATGATACGAGAGCATGTGCCTGTCGTAATTAAAGATTGACATTCGGTTGATGGAAAGAAAAAGTTGAAGCCTTGGGATTTCATACAGGTATATTTCGTAACACCTTTTAAGATTAAAATGCTATACTCTTTTAAGATTATAATTTATTTTTGTATACAAATACAACAAAGGTTCAATGTGAGTGATTGTCATAAAAAAAATAACAATTCAATGTATGAGAAAATATTGGAGGACATTCAAATCAAGGTTGAGAAAACAAATTAGAACTCAGGTCAAATCATCTGTGAATAGAGCACGCACTGTGGCACTTCTTAGACCAAAGAATGTGAAATCTGAAGAAATTTGGGAAAATTTTGTCAAGGATACGCTTTCTCATGACTTTGTATAAGTATTTTTGCATAAGAAGTTTCAACTTTTTTATAATTATTGTTGTTTTATATTTTTTGGTTTTCGTAATAGGAAAAAAAGTTCAAAGTTTAGCAACATGAGAACATCTCAAACGCTTCTCCACACTATGGGTTGAAAGAGTTATCCACGCATTGCAAATAAAATGGTAAAATTACAAACATAACCTATCTTCTTATTTGAGTTGTCCCATTCTAGTTGGAGCTAATGACTAGATTTTTGTTACAGAGAAAAAAGAATCCGTTGATAAAAGGATTGAGAACTAGAGTATGGACACATGGACATCTTAGGAAAGATGAAAAACCAATAAATGAAGCAGTTTCCGAAACTGTAGTATGTATATTGTATCAACGTTCGACTAACAACGATTTGATTTATTATATGTACCACTTGTTAATAAAAAATTTGAGTTCCATGAGTGCAGAGAAGGATTGAAGAGTGTTCCCAATCAATTTCTGATACACCAGCTAAAGACTCCATTCGTGATGATACTATTGCTCGTATTTTAGGTCCTGAACGTAATGCAAGAATTAGAGGACTTGGTTTTGGAGTTGCACCGTCAATAGTGGATGGACGAATTCAAAGTAATGTCAGAATTAAAGAACTTGAAAGTCAATTACGAACTCAGACAGAAAGGGTGGGAACGTTAGAAGAAAATGTTGAAATACTTCTCAAGCTATCTCAATAGGTTATAATCTTTTACAATTATATATAGTATGGTAATAGCGGTTAATATAGTCAATTACACTTAGATTTACTTTTATAATTTTTGTATCATTTTACAAAGTATGGATGATAGGAGTTCAAATGCATTAATCCTCAGGTTTTTTTTATCCTACATTATTGAATGTTTATTCAATATAAATCCAGATTATATAGCATACTAATTTAAAAAAGAATATTTTTTTTGCTTTGACTTTGTAGTCACACTAGGGAAGTAGTGTATAAGGAGGTACTGTACATATGAAAAATGCAAAGTGTCAACTATTGCATTGGTACATGTTTGAGGAGGAAAAAATTGTAGCGGAAGGGAAAATTGCAACAACAAACCCAAGTATAAAAGTGCATCACATGCCACTTGGACAAGATTGTTGGAATGTTTGGATTGAAGAAGTGTACATGGGTAGTTTGACCTTATACAGACCTACACCTTACCTTCAAACTTTTAGTGAAGCCATAAGAAGTACTGTTGCTTCACCAAAGAGCAGTATTAGACTTATTTGATGAAGGTATGTTTTGTGGACTAATTACATATATGTATGAATCTATTTCCATTTTCGAAATCAATTATAGTTCTATTTACATTTATGATATGAGTTATGAATCATGCTTTGCTATCATTTTATAGAGTTCCTAGTAGCATGACTCAATTGGTAGTTTTTGACGATGTACAAGTTTACCTGACACTACTTTTTTTATGAAATTAATTTCAATGTTTGACTTGATATATTTGGAGAAAAATGACGACATGATTATATCTTATTTTCCTTGTAGGTAAAAGCCAAGCAGAGCACTCCTATATTAGTGTCGGGCGAATTTTGTATAAAATGGACAATAGGACATTTATGGTAGTTTGATGAAATGGAGATGTAAGAAGACATTTATTTTCATTTTATTTATTTTGTATGGTTCAAAAATATGTAATGAAAAATTTTAATCTCAATTTCGTGTACTATAAATGTTGATTAATTTGCATATTTTAGATTCATTTACTATCTAAATATATTGGTATTAGTAAAAATAGGTGAAATAATAAAAAATAATGTGAAGAACTGCAATTAATTATAGAAAATTGAGATTTTGCAACGTCTTAAAAATGTTACGTTGCAAAAAGCATTCTATTTAGCTTTCAAAGAACAAACTCTTTACTTATATTAAGGCTCTACTAATAAAGGATCAATATATAAGTTGAATAATGAACATATGATATTGTGGTTGAATCAAGGAATCGATGAAAGGATGTTTAGATCTTCAAAGAATGATCTCTATTATCAAAATATTGTTCAACCATACTTTTGGACGTCCCATATGTTATATTTATAATGGATATTGTTTGGGATGAAAAGGAACTCAAAATCAGCTCGAAAATTGAATTTTACTATTCCTCGAATAACCATCGGTTCAAGCGCAAGGCGAACGAAAGCTAAGCAGCGGTCAATATTTTCTTCATAACTTTTTTACGTTGTCTGATTGAGGCAATTCAAAGTGAGTTGGAAATTTAACTCAAATGGATACATTTCTTCTAGCAATAGCTTTTTCAAATTCGAATATTTTCTATGTGAACAATGCATCGCAACTCGTGACTAAGAATTCAGAGCAAAACTCGTGCAACAATGACACTCATTTGACTTCTAATTGCATTCTATTGATGATATGTGATCTTTTTGGATATCTTTGACTTCTCCAAGAACTATACTACTAACTCTTAATTATTTTGACTTTAATTACAATTCCATTACTCCTATTTTGATTTTGATTACAATACAATTAACTCCTAATACGATTCAACGAAAACATGATTTTGACTAAGATAATTGCCAATTACAAATTTAGAAATGGCCAAATATGTAATTTGGACCTAACAGTTTATAATAGCTTTTGATTTTTTTTTTTTTTTTTTACTATGGATAATGGACTGCTTTTGATTTATGAATTATGACTTATGAGGGATTCGTCGATATAGTACTACCTATTATTTTATTAATTATTATGTATGTATGTTATCATTCTTTTCAATTTGCCTTTGCCCTTTGGTTCATTCACTATTTTTAATTGCAGGCAGTTATTTTTCCCCCCCTAAATAGACTACCACTATATCTCATCTTTTGTTTTTGCTAAGGTTGTTTAAGATAGAAAAAATGATTAAAAGTATTGGCCAATTGGGTAGTGATGGATCCAAAGATTCGCATAATGTGCATCGGTGTCTTACACAACATGAAGTAGCTAAGTAGTATATAGGTTGCATAACTAGTTGGATGGAACTGAAAAAAACTTCAAATAAAACATACGATTGACTAAAACATATAATTGGACATTAACAAAGACAAAGAGCATTGAAAACAAGTGTTAATGAGAATAACTGCTATTGTGAAAAGACTTGCTAAAAATACTTTGACATTTTGAGGAGATTGTGAGCAACTTTGTGCTAGGAGTTGACAGCCTTGAAGTGATATTTACGTACATAAACAAAAAAGATTAATTGATGAGTTATATTACTTGAAGAAAATGAATGGTTGTTTCCCAAATGCTTGCATTGCTTACAAGATTATATGTTAAAGTTGCATTAGTAGAAAGAAATTTTTCCAAGTTGAAATTGATCAAGACTTATCTTCGATCAACTATGTCACAATAAACATTGAATGGAGTGACCATGTTATCCATTGAAAATGAAATAGCTTAACAATTTGATTATCCAAAATTGATTGATATTTTTGCATCTAAAATCACGAGATGAGTTGTATATAAGTGATCATATAAAACATTTTTTCATTGTTATTTGAAGGTAATTTAAATATTTTGAATATTTAATTTTATTTGTTGTTTTATTGTTAATTTTTAGTTAACAAATTTAGTTCATTAAACTCTTATAAATGAAAAAAATTGATTGCTTGCTACGATTTAGGACCCCAAATTTTGAATTTCACCTCAGTCCCCACAAAACACAGGTATGGATTATACAATATGTGGTGTATATTCAACTAGCTGCCTGCATAGTGTAGCTAACTACAAATATTAATTTTCATGAAAAATAGGAAGCTGTAGCCTCCTGTAAAAAGTTGGCAGCAACATACAGGTATTAGTTATGGAAAAATTAAGAATTATTAAGAATATTTTTCTTTCCTTTTTTAATTACTGCAAATTGATTCTTTCTTTTTGTTTTTGGGGAAAAAATTTAAAGGTAAGAAGAATGAAGTCCATGGGTGGCCTTCATAGAGCAAGTGCTAAGAGATCCCAACAAAAAAAGAAGTCTCTATTTTCAAATTTAGAGAATTTGGATAGTTTTCTTCCATGGGTGGTTTTAAGTTTGCAATAGGCATTGATTTTCAGTTGGAGGGGTTATGGTGTGGCGGACCTGGGTTTTTAGTGACATTTTCGTTATTTTTTACAACTATTATTGTGCAAATACGTGTGTTTATGTGCATGTATGATGGAAAATATACAATAGATATATGCAGTAAGGGTATAGTATGCATAAATGGTATGCTTTGTGCATATGTGATAAAAATATGCGAATATACGGTTGTGGTGTGCATATATGGTAGGGATATATGCATATAGGGTGTGGTATGTGCAATTCATACATAACATTTTAAATGCTAAAATGTTTATTGATTACCTGCTTTGTTCACACACATTTATTTATTTGATTATTCAAGGTGAACTTCTAGAACATGAGATGAAGAAAGATATAGGAATTCAAAAACCCTCAATTCTCACGAAGTAAGAAAAATTATATCGTTTAATAAATCAATCACTCTTTTATTTAATTACCAGTAGGTGGTACTTAGTTGTATTTGATAAATTGTATTACTCATGAGTAAAGCCTACTACGATTAGCCGAATAACTGTTTATTGAATAAGGATCTTAAGTTTGCTAATTTCTTTCAAATCTATTTATGGTTTTTTCAAGATAAATCCCATGCTAAAATGCTTATTAATATATTTTCAACCCACAAGTCTAAGTGTTATGTCTCACGAATTCTAAGTGTTATGTTTCAAGATTAGTGTTTAATAAATCAATCACTCTTTTATTTAATTACCAGTAGGTGGTACTTAGTTGTATTTGATAAATTGTATTACTCATGAGTAAAGCTTCCTACGATTTTCAACCCACAAGTCTAAGTGTTATGTTTCAAGATAAGTGTTTAATAAATCAATCACTCTTTTATTTAATTACCAGTAGGTGGTACTTAATTGTATTTGATAAATTGTATTACTCATGAGTAAAGCCTACTACGATTAGCCGAATAACTGTTTATTGAATAAGGATCTTAAGTTTGCTAATTTCTTTCAAATCTATTTATGGGTTTTTCAAGATAAATCCCATGCTAAAATGCTTATTAATATATTTTCAACCCACAAGTCTAAGTGTTATGTCTCACGAATTCTAAGTGTTATGTTTCAAGATTAGTGTTTAATAAATCAATCACTCTTTTATTTAATTACCAGTAGGTGGTACTTAGTTGTATTTGATAAATTGTATTACTCATGAGTAAAGCTTACTACGATTTTCAACCCACAAGTCTAAGTGTTATGTTTCAAGATAAGTGTTTAATAAATCAATCACTCTTTTATTTAATTACCAGTAGGTGGTACTTAATTGTATTTGATAAATTGTATTACTCATGAGTAAAGCTTACTACGATTAGCCGAATAACTGTTTATTGAATAAGGATGTTAAGTTTGCTAATTTCTTTCAAATCTATTTATGGTTTTTTCAAGATAAATCCCATGCTAAAATGCTTATTAATATATTTTCAACCCACAAGTTTAAGTGTTATGTCTCACGAATTCTAAGTGTTATGTTTCAAGATAAGTGTTTAATAAATCAATCACTCTTTTATTTAATTACCAGTAGGTGGTACTTAGTTGTATTTGATAAATTGTATTACTCATGAGTAAAGCTTACTACGATTTTCAACCCACAAGTCTAAGTGTTATGTTTCAAGATAAGTGTTTAATAAATCAATCACTCTTTTATTTAATTACCAGTAGGTGGTACTTAGTTGTATTTGATAAATTGTATTACTCATGAGTAAAGCTTACTACAATTAGCCGAATAACTGTTTATTGAATAAGGATGTTAAGTTTGCTAATTTCTTTCAAATCTATTTATGGTTTTTTCAAGATAAATCCCATGCTAAAATGCTTATTAATATATTTTCAACCCACAAGTGTTATGTCCCATACTATAGTTTCGGCAACTGCTTCATTTAAAGAAACTTTATAAGTTTAGCAGAAAAATTATATGGAAGATTTCCTTAATTTATTTTTTGGATTGATTTTTTTTCGTAGATTTTGGTAGGTAAGAGAGAGAGAGAGAGAGAGAGAGAGAGAACTAAACTAAGTAATAGTTTAACTGTAGGTCCATTCTATTCATTAAACCAAGAATGTAAGATATCTGCCCAAGTATTCTGAGCCTCTTATTTATGGGGAAAAAAAATCATATTTCATGTGTTATCTTTACCCCAATTCAAAGATTAGACAAATAGTTTGAAAATTCAAAAATCGGGTATATATTTAATTAATTTAAAATATTTATTAAATAAAAGTAATAAAATCACGGTTATGTTATTAATGATCACAGATTCATAATTATATGTCATAGATTTATTTACTGGTCACATATCTTAAATTTTGTCGGTCACATTATTTCGAGATCACATATCATTCAAGTTACATGTCACATTTTTATTTGTTGGTCACGTAAGTTACAGTTTATTGGTCACAAATTAATAAACTGCGACTAATAATATTTAGTCACGAAGCAGCCAAATAGTTGGTCAAAGACACCATCGCATCCACCATCGTCATACCACCACCACAAGTAGAAACCACCACCGCCAGATCCACCACCCGCCGCCACAACACCATCACAGCCGTATCCAACCATACCACTGTCTCACAGCCATCGATCTGAGAAGAGTCCCCAACTCCAGCACCACCAACAGATCGGCTACCTCCAACACCTGCACCTCCACAGCACAGCCACCAAAATCAGAACTCAGAGCACCATCGCCACCAACACTAGATCCACCATTAGCCGCCCGATCCACCACCGCCACTAAAACCACCCAAACATCACCACACCATGGAAACAACCACCAACAACAAAAACACACCACAACAACCACCAACCAACCACAACCGTGACCACCAACACCATCGCCTGCAACACCATGACCACCAACTACACCATAACCAGCAACACCACCACTGCTGGTATTATCGACAGCCAGAACCACCGTCACCACCCAATCACCAGCGGAACCAATCACACAACACAGCAATGCAAAAACACACCACAGCAACCACCAACATCTCCCTACCACCGTGAGCACCACCATGACCCCCAAAACCAGATCCAAAACCAAAGAAATAAATGGTCTGTGCGTGTATCACCTCAACCAGAGCCGGGATGGGACTGTTATGTCAGTGGCGTCATGCGCGGCGCTAGCCTCCGGTGGTCTGTGTGGATCGCCTCCGCCGGTGATCTGCAGCGACAGTGTGTCGAGGGAGGGGAGGAGGAAGACGGGAGGGGGGAGTGAAGGGGAGGAAGACGGAAAGGGGGAGTGTGTGTTAAAATTAGGGTTATTAATTAGGGTTTTAATATATATTACCTGATTTTTGCATAAAAAACCTTTGGGCCTGATTTTTGCACTGGGTTCTTGAAACGCCTAGCCCCATGTAATTTCCTCCTTATTTAGTCCCATTTTGTAGTTGCTTTTTAAAAGGATAACAAGATCCAACCCAAAAAAATAAAGGGAAACTTTTGTTAGACTTTTGGGATTTAAAATATATTTAGACCCTTTATATCTTGAACCCTAGGCAATGGCCTAGTTTTCCTTGGGCTAAGGCCGGGCTTGTTATAATATTATGAAGTCGAAATATTATCGTAATTTAATTTTTGGAATTCGTATGTTCTTCCCCAAAAATGATCAATTAATGCATTTCGAAATCAATAACTCGTCGGAATTTTGAAAAAAGTGACGAAAGACATCAGAATTGCGAAATCCAAAAAAAAAAAAAATAAAAAAAAATTGCAATGACAGAATATCGTGAGGAGACTAAAATTTTGTTGAAAGATTTGCGTTCCATAACAGATCCAATTCTACGCTTGTTCTTTCAAAACGAACAAGCAATAATTTTACAAAAAAAGAGCTCAACAACAAAATAAAGGATCTGAAAGGTCATCTGGTTTGTTTGAAAATTATTTTGAGGATATTGGAGGATCTATAAGCGATCTTCCATAGTACTAAACTATTCACTTGTTTTTATGTATTGTTTTTCTTTAAATAAATCTAGATTTATGTATATATGTGGTTGTTGTAATATATTTCGAGTTAACTTTAAATAATCGTGTTTGTTATATTAAATTTTTTTTTATTCTTATTTTAATTAATTAATTAATTATTATTTTTTTACATTTAAAATTTATTTTAAATACAAATAATAGTAATAATAATAATTATTATTGTATTAAAAAATATATAATGACACAAATACCTTCCGTCAATTACTTTGGCCAAAAAAAGGGGTAAATTTGACTTTGCACCATTTGGTGTAAAATTGTGCAAACTTTGGTGCCACATTGGAGAGCTTTAGCACCAAATTTTGGTGAAATTTGATGTTTTGGTGATTGCATTGGAGATGCCAATATCTATGAATTTCTAACTTAAAAAGAATGCTAGTTGAAATTTAAATTTTTTTGTGTATTGCATTTACACGTTAAGTTTTTTGATTGAGGTGTACTGCTTATTTGAGTGTTTCTGTTTATGTAAGGATTACAATGCTCGGACTACTAATAAGACTGGTTATGTTTCTCTTGTCGAAATTACGGTATATAAAGTGAGTTCCTTTGTTTTTAGATGAATTAGTTCAGTTTTGAAGTGAAGGTTGTTAATTTAATAAATCCATTGTATTGAGAAGATAGTCTCAGTGTTTGTAATTATTTTCAGGATCCGAGTCTCACTTTTATCTGGAAGACTCCAACTGCTTCAATCTTGATGCTGACAGCTACATGTACTTTTGCTTATGTTTATCTTTTTTGGTTCTTTTCCGTGTGTGTAATGGATTTGTTTTTCACTGCTAATGGTATTTTTATTCAATTTCATTGCATTATAGAAATGCTAATGGCTTTTTATTGTAATTGAATCAATGAACCAAACATTGAATTTTCCTACTTGAATTAGAGTTCTCTTGGCATAGCTAGTTCCAAACTCTCTGAACATTGAAGGGATAGTTAGTCTCATATTAGAATTTTTTATGCTCCATGTTTGTTAGGTAGATTATGGTGAAAAAGTTTTACTTGAAGTGACCTAAACTCTGTTAAGAATAGAAATCAAGGTTTCGTTTTTTATACCAAAATTTTGAGATATTAAAATATGTTTTGCTTGTTACTTTGAATTGGTTTTCCTTCCAAACAAGGAATATTGTGAGCAATTGATGCAAACTATTTATTGGGATATTCAGATTAGTTATTTTTCTCATGACGTGAAAAATAATTTCCACTTTCAATTACATTGCAAATAATAAAGTAACATTTAACAATGTTCTTTGTTAATCTCGTTTTTGGTCCAACACTTCAAAGATGGGGCGTGGAAGAAGCTCCTTAGGATACGAGACAACGACGGTCGGATCAAGACGAAGAAAGGAAGTCGAACGTAAAATAATAACCAATCGTATGTAAATGGATCAATGTAAACCGATATGAGTTTATAATTGAGAACAAATCGTTAGAGAAAATGATATTCTTTTACCTTTCAAGTAGCATTTTGTATTCCAAATTGCATCATCCTCCTTTTCGTTGCATGGGGGAACTATTTATAGTATTACAAGTGAGATTGAGGCACTTGAATCACAGTACACGTGACATTATCTCCTTAACTAAAACATCTCATTCAAGCTATTATTTGGACTCTCTAGCAATGATACATTTAATGTTATTACAGAGCACACACTCTATTGATATGACAACACACTTCAATTCCTTACATAAGTCACATCAATCATTCTACTATCTCGCTCAAGTGCACATTTTATTCCTGCAGGTTGTCAATGAGAGGGGCATCGGATCTGGACTCTTTGAAGCTCCTCGATCATGAAAAGCTTCGGACATGAAGCGGCTCGGACCTGGATCGTGGTCCATTTGATTGAGTGAACATTTGTGAGCCTCGGAGATTTGGTCCGTGGGCCTTTGCATGTGGGCAGAGTGCTTAGGAAGACAGGGTCCATAGCAACAATAGGTCGGCCACGTAATCACGTGTGGCGAGGTGTAACATTCTTTTTCTCTCTTTGTAGGAGATACTAATAGAAACTCACTTGAAACTTTGGTAAGTTTGAATTTTTGCTAGTAACAATTTAACGAGCACGAGAATTAATGGTTTCATAATACGCTTATATGGGGAGTGAAAGTAATTCATGAGTTTGCATTATGCCTATACATTAAGCAAAGAGATATCTTTTCGATGCCTTTTGTGGCTTTATTACAGTGGCTCTAAAGGTGTTATATTTCCTTGGTGAACTAATTGTTATGTACAAGGATCTTAAATGATGCATTTTGTGGTGATGTATAAAGACTTCAGTTCAATCTGCTTTGTATGTATAGTTGTATTATATCCAAGTTCAGAGTCAAATAATAAGATTATATTGATGAAAATTTCTAAGGAAACCTTTAATTTTAAAGTGATTTTCTTAATTTTCTTGCTACAACATAGATTTTATGAACTTTATGGTGAGTTTTTTCTTATTTATTTGTAGATTATATCCTTCGTGAGAAGAAGTTTACTCCATTTGCACAAGATAAAGTTTCTTCAATAGTTGGAGTCCAACTGTTTTAAGAAAATTATTTTTATTTTATGTTTTGAAACTCAACAATTAAATTCGAATGTATTTGCAATTCCATTTTCATTGTTATTTAGTTTGTACATTTTATCGAATTTTAGCGTTTTTTAGCTTTTGAGATAAATTTTAATATTAAATTCCCAAGAAAAGAATGATTAAAATAATAATCATAATTTTTTAATTTAAATTTAAATTTGTGACGGAATAACAACGAAAATTTGTTGTTAATCGATGACAAACTTAATTTGTAGGTAATTTGCGACTTAGTTATTGTTGTTAGTGTTGGTTGTCATTATTAATTTTTAACGACTATTTTTTTGGTTGTTGAAATGAAATGCAATTAAAATTTGGCTGCTTTCATTGTATTTTAATGATAAAAATAATTGTTACAACAACCAAACAAATGATTATTTAAAAAGAAAAAAAAATTGGTTATTAATACAAAACATTTGGGACCAATTATTTAGTTGCTAAACTAATATATTTAACGACCATCTATATTTTTAGTTGTTGAATACATCTGTCAACACTTTTTTGCCTACCAATGATTATTTTAAACTATATATACGTGAACGATTAACCGATTTTGGTCGTTGAATGTAATCAACAACTAATAATGTATATTCTACGTACGATTTTATATGGTTCTGAAAGTAATCAACAACTAATAATGTAATCAACACACTATAGTCTCCAAACTTTTAAATGTTGAATTGCAACTCAAAACTTGTGACTTTCTTCCAATTGCTCTCTTAATCCTTTGTTTCAATTCAATGCAATCTGATTAGTTTTCAATTGCATCGAACTAGGGTCCAAATCTTCCATTTTAGGCCAATTACATCCGAATCCGTATTTTATCCACAATTATCATATTATGCTAAATTAGATAGAAATTCGCTCAATTAGTAATTATTTGTCAAATGTAAAACACACTTATATTTTAGATCCAAGCATACATGCAGAAGTCAAATATATTTTAGTAAAATTTTTTTGTAGATATTGAAGTTCGACATTTTATGCCTAGTTTATGAGGAAAAAAAATTATTAAGTTGTTTTCACAAAATGCAAGAGAGATTTATTAAGTTGCCTTGTCGACTTTATCTTTGTATCAGCTACTCATCACATCTAGGATTATTTAATAATAAATAATTATTTTAAAATTAAAATCTTGCAAAGGGTGCATGTAAAAATTGTTAAAATACTTTTTAATTGCATGAATGGATATGAATATAAAAGTTGTTCAAATTGTGAATGTTGGTGCCAATAGAGTTGTACCAAATTAGGTAAGGCAATCAGTGGACTGCATGGAGAAATGAGAAACGCACGTTTGACTAAGGCTTAAAATACAAAAATGCTGAATGTACAAAATTATTCATGCTAAAAGTTTTATAGAAGAATTACGTGTATGTGGGTCACACATAATTTAAATATTATTAAAAAATGTGGACCTTACATATTTGTGTCTTCCCTGTATTTTTCGTTCCTGTACCTATAGAATCGTTCCTTAAAATAAATCGCGCGCTTAGTCAAATGCAATATCCTATAAAATGATTTTTTTGAATAAATCCTTGAGAAAAAATCACTAAAAATAATTATATATAGAAATTATCTTCGAATAACGAGGATTCTTAGTCACCAATGTTCTAAGAATGGAGAGAATTTTACGAGCTATGAATAGAGCTATAAAAGGGCCAATACGTGCCCCTAATTTGATTCCATTTTTCTAAAACTCATTTTATTTCTAAAAATCATTTTCGACCATACATTCAACGAGACCTATAACTTTTTAACCACACATTTCATCAAATTTTATTAAATTATAATAAAAATCTAATTTTTATCTAAATCAAACAGGAACATAAAATAATTTTCCCCCATTCTTTTAAACGTTTTTAATAAAAATATTTTTTCAATAACGTTAGTAGATGCCACGGGAATCACTCTTTTGCCATTCATATTCAATATTTAGCATAGATGTTAGCAATAATGTCGGCAAATGTTTGGCTGGGCTGATGAATAACAATTAACCGATGACAAATATGCTTTATTTTGAAGTCCTGACATAAATACTTAACCACTAAAGTGTAGGTCACTTTCAAAAGTAAATAATGACTTATTCTTTATTTCTAATTCAACCAGAACGAGGTTCATCATGAAATATATGAATCTTCTTGAAGTTTTTATCTTTTTATAAGTGTGATAATTATGTGACGAAAAATATCTACTTAGATATTAAATTTCAAACTCGAACATTAAATTTCAAATTTTACCAATATATAAGCAACGAAAAATGTCTATTCAAACATTTAATGCGCACACACATACACAATGAGAAATGAGAACATGTGTTTGACTAAGGCTTAAAATAAGTTTCACGCTTAGTCAATAACAACATCCTTTTACACGACTTCGTTGAATAAATCCTTGAGAAAAAATCAATAAAAATAATTATGCACGGAAATTATCTTTGAACAACAAGGATTCTTAGTCAACAATGTTCTAAGAAGGAGGGGCGGGAGGGGGGGGGGGGGGGGGGGATTTTACGAACTATTACTAGAGCTATAAAAGGGCCAATACGCGCCCCCAATTTGATCTTATTTTCTAAAATACATTTTTTTTTCTCTAAAATTCATTTTCAACCACACATATAATGAGACCTACAAAATTTCAATCACATATTTCATCAAATTGTATTAAAATATAATAAAAATTTAATTTTTATCTAAACCAAACATGAACATAAATTAATTTTCCTCTCTTTTAAACGCTTTTAATAAAAATATTTTTTCAATAACGTTAGTAGATGACCTTGAGAGGTAGTTTAGTTGGTCAGATCTTGTGTTTGCTCTCTAATGATCACAAGTTCGAGTCCTCTCAAGACCACTGAGGTGAGTATCTGACTGTAAACTTCAGATCCCGTGGGATTAATCGAGATACGCGTAAGTTGACCTGAACATCCACTGTCATCAAAATAAAATAAAATAATAATAACGTTAGTAGATGCCACGGGAATCACTCTTTTGACATTCATATTCAATATTCAGTATATATGTTGGCAATAATGTCGGCAAATGTTTGGCTGCGCTGATGAATCACAATTAACCACTAAAGTGTAGGTTACTTTCAAAAGTGAATAATGACTTATTCTTTATTTCTAATTCAACCACAACGAGGTTCATCATGAAATAAAAGAATCTTCTTGGAATTTTTATCTTTTTATAAGTGTGATAATTATGGGACAAAAATTATCTACCTAGACATTAAATTTCAAACTCAAACATTGAATTTCAAATTTTAACAATATAAGCAACCAAAAATGTCTACTCGGACATTTAATGCGCACACGCATACGTATACGTATACGCAATGTGTAACTGAAAGGTTACATAAATTGATTTGATAGTCTCATTGATGTCCAATTCTTAAAGTTATGCTAGTGACATAATCTTGTTTACATCAAGATATCTCATCCTCACATAGGTGGGGGGGCCCACTTAAATAAGTGAGAATATTTTATTCGAGTGGGCTCTCCATGCGACGGTGTGGATACCCTTAGATAATCCAAATTATGTACCACTAGATAAATCCGAGTTATTTAGAATTTACCCTATTAATGATGTTAGAAATTGAAATTCTTAGAATTATAAAGAGAATGGTCCTATTATAAGTCACAAGTGATTATAAATGAAAAAAATATATATTAATTTGACCTTTCGGAGCATGAAATGGATGAAGAAAAGGAATTCACAAACGTTCTATAGAAAAAAAAAAAAAAAAAAAAAAAAGATATCAAAATAGTTATGATAATTTAATAATATTATTAATATCTTCAATTTAAAATTATTAGTTATTACTAGAATGGTTATGATTATATGAGTTATTTTTCCTTAATTTTTAATTTTAGGATTCTCCGTTCCATTTTATCACATTAGGACCACACCCTATGTCGTATAATTTGTGTAAGCCCACTAGGCTTAGCCAAACCATTGTTTATTGAAAAATGAAATTTTATTATACAAAACCTAGATAAAACTATAGGAGTCGATATTTGACTAAACAAGGATACCTTAGATTTGATAATAAATATTTTATTTCAATAATTAAAAGCTTGCAAATGGGTGCACGTAAAAATTGTTAAAATACTTTTTAATTTGCATGTATGGATATTTGTTTGCATTTAATCAAGGGCAAGATCCTCCAACAAGATTTCTTTACATAAATCCTGGAGAAAGAGACCATGAAAATGAAGTAAATCCTCCTAATTACCTTCAAACAATGAGCATTAATTCAGTAAGTACTAATGCTTTAAGAGAGGAGCGAGTTTACGAGCTGTAACTAGATTTATAAATCCGCCATTCCAAGTGTAGAAACCAATTTTTTCCTCGTCTTTAGTTTTAACATTTTCAATAAAATCTTTCGAAAAAGTATTTCATCATAATTATTTTCACCAATTATACGTACTTTTTTTTTTTCTGATGATGAGGGAACCTGCAGTCGCTATCCTTCGGGTGTGCACTAGGTAAACCTTCGGACTGACGCAATAGCTTGCAAACCACGTCAGTCAGGTTAACCACACTAGGCAAGTCCGATGTGACAGGTTCGACCGAGAAAGTGTTGGTAAGAAAAATCGAACTCGTGATCAAAAGTTTCCACGCTCACCTATTCCACCAATTCGACCACCCCATAAGGGGCTATACATACTTTTCTTAATTTATCTCAACATGGACTAAGCAGCTTGGTTTTATTTTCCCCACTGTGGTCCAATGCAGGTTCTTTGACCGAAGCTGTTGGCTAACTATTCCACCAATACGAAAAGAATTTTCTATGCAATTTTGTGTATATATAAGTGGGCGTGAAGGGTTTTGAATTTTGAATTTTCTATGCAATTTATCTAATTGTCGTGTTTTACTTGTTGAAATTTATAACTTACATCGGTTCGTTACAAGCTCAGAGATGAATGAAATAATGACCAATTACTTCAAAGACAATAAAGAATTGAAGAAAAATCAACACATGAAAGAATTAAATTCAAGAATCTTCAAAATTGAAATTACAGATTCACAACTAGGTTACGTCATTCCTTCTAATTTTAGATTTAATGACACGTATTGGAAGAAGAAAAATACAATAAAGGATAGTAGTACGTTATTGGATTGTGAAGGAAAAATGAGAAAAATGTGATAATCTTGCACCGAGAATATCATTCTTCGATGCCAATTCTTGAAAACCTCGTTTCTTGATTTTCTCTCTAATTTTAGGTTTCGAATACTTCTCCTCCCTTTAATTTGACCTAGATGATGTCCTTATATAGAGATCAAAGTGCCTCGTGTGCCTCGTGTGCCTCGAAAAGGAGTCAAAATGAACGAAGAAAAGTAAAAAAATAGCATTGCTGTCCGAACCAAAGCGATTGTAGTTTGCTTGCCACGGCTAGACCGTGACAAGAGGGGAAGATTCAGACCATGGTCAAATTGCAGACAACTCCACAATTTTTGAATTATTTTATTTTGACCGAAGCTGTTGGCTAACTATTTCACCAAAACGAAAAGAATTTTCTATGCAATTTTGTGTATATATAAGTGGGCGTGAAGGGTTTTGGATTCACCAACTCCTCATTTAGTAAACATACAATTTTTCGATCATGGAACTCATCAAATCCATTCTTCTTAAACCTTTCCAAAATTTTATCCATAAAGATTTTCGTGAAGTTGTAGCAAGAATGACCATTATGGATAGATTAATCTTTCTCGTAAGTTTGCTCAACTTGTTTGTTTTTGCTCGCCTGAAGAATACTAAAACATGATTTTTGGTGCTTTCAAATTATACTAAAAAAACATGATTTTTGTCCACGCTTGTCTTGAAATAAAAAACGTGACTTAGGATTTTTGGTCATTGTTTTTACTCATAACTCTATTATTACATGTAAAATTTGCTTGTCTCGAAAGTAAGAGCAACAAAACTTAAGATTTTGGTCTTTGCTAATTATTGTCTAGTATTTAGAGTAGGGACGGAGATAGCACCCGGCGAGTTCTTGTGACGCCTGTGCTGACTCTGTCGGAAACTTTTTTTCCCTTATTTTGGGCGGCCGTCTAATGGCCACCCTTGCTCGCCTGGATCCGTCCATACTCATCTGGATTTTGGGATTCGCCAATGGCAACAAGAGTTTGATAATTTAGTCTTCCTTTTTTCTCATCTTATGATTTTGAAATTTCAGAACTACGCAAAATTTGTTTGTCTATACCTGATTCATGATTAAAAGCAACAATACCTTGGGTGATATGTTTTATTATTGACGAGAAAAAATATAGATGGCTCGGCCTGACCTCCAGCTAAAACTGCAAAAACATAATCTTTTCCAATATATATTATGCATGTTCGTTAAGTATTAGCATACTTAAGAATACTCAAGATTTCACCATAGATTGCAAGATTATATTGTGATATTATACAAATTCTTGTTTTTGCATGCAGATTATTCACTTCATCGACAAGTTAGGTATATGGCACAGGTTACCTGTGTTCTTAGGTCTGATATACCTGGCCCTGCGTCGGCATCTTCACCAAGAGTACAACTTGTTCAACGTCGGAAAATCACCGGTCGGAGTACGATATAATCCGGCCGATTTTCCTTTCAGAACAGCTGATGGAAAATTCAATGATCCCTTCAATGAAGGTGCAGGCAGTGAGGATTCGTTCTTTGGCCGGAATGTTCTTCCTGTTGATCAAAAAAAGAAGGTGCTTTTTCATGTTAATTTTAGTTCATTTAACGAAGATTAATTTTAATACGCTAAGTTTCGAAAAAAATCGTTTTTAAACTCCAAATTATTTTGGGAAAATTTAAGAAATAGTACAAAACCTAAATGAATTCTTGATTTATTATTTTAATAAATCCGAGAATTTGAAGAAACTAGATCCAAATTTTATGGTTAATTAAAAATTTTCAAACCTAAAAATTTGAGGTGTAATCGCAGAATTTGAGGTGTAATCCCAAACTGAAAATTTTCAAATCGAAAAAAATAATAATAAATTTTATGGTTAATTAAAAATTATAAAATCTGAAAAATTTTGAGGCAGATTAATTTGAGAACTTAGGATGAACCTTTTATTAATAATTGATTTTTTCTGTGACTGACTGCATGAGTGATTGACTTGTCAAATTAAAATATTGTTTTGATTTTTATACGTTTCTTTTAATATTCAATTAATGTCAAATAGATTTCTTTAAATTACTATTAATCAATTGGTTATTTTACTTCATTTTTTGTTGACCTACTTATCTATATCGAATCAAATAATCAATCTAACGCTTTCAAATTAACCAATATGTCGTCTCTATGCCTTCCCATAAGGATTGAGTAGTTTTAGAAAAAAATATTTATCTATTTCGAAATAATTCAATGTTTTCAAATTAACCAAGTATTTGATTCTATGCCTTGCCATAAAGATTGTGATTTGGTTAACAAAAAAAAAAAAAACGAAGCACCATGAATGGTTTTGATACCCTAATTTTGAAAAGAATTTACCGACCAAAAATAATTTTTGTTCTGTTACAGCTAATGAAACCAGACCCCATAGTTGTGGCTACAAAACTGCTGGCACGTAGAAAATACATTGACACAGGAAAGCAATTCAATGTAATTGCGGCTTCTTGGATACAATTTATGATTCATGACTGGATTGATCACTTAGAGAACACTGATCAACAGGTAATATGCAAAATCATTAATAAATTGCACATAAATCTTGATTCATTTCATTTGTTCTTGTTGATGTTTAATGACTATATACTTACTTGTAGGTTGAACTTGTTGCACCCAAAAAAGTGGCAAGTCAATGTCCTCTCAAATCATTCAAGTTCTACAAGTCGAAGGAGGTCACAACTGAGCACGGCTATTATAGTATCGACACTGGCTATTTGAACCGCCGAACACCTTGGTGGTAAGATTTTCTGTTTTGGATGATCATAAACTCACAAGTCTTAGCATACGTTTATGCCACGTCAAGGGCGGATGGAGTGGGACAGCTCTTATCTTTAATCAGAGCTACCCCAATGCCCAAATACATTTCATAAAGTTTAAAAATGAAAATTTAAGTTAAAAATAAATGAATTTTGTTTTTCTACGTATTAGTTTAGAATAATTTTTTTTTTTTAATCCCCTTTGGCTCCGTCCCAGTGTCACGTGCAAGGCCGGAGTCAGGGGACAATATTATTATTATTATTATTATTGTTATTATTATTATTATATATTTTTTTGGTACTAGGTTGATACATAAGTTTACCTATAAAATTAAAAATAGACCACTTCCTCAGTCGTCCAGGGACGGAGTCAGAGGGACAATGATCTTTATTTTTTTATTTATTTTTTTGTGTGTACTAGATTGATGCATAAGTTTTAATATAAATGGACCACTTCCTCGGTCCTTGGTCTTGAAAGTCCATGAAAACCTATATCACTACATGAAAAATATTATTTAACCCCTGTTTGGTTTGGATAAAAATTAAATTTTTAGTAAAATTTGATAAAATTTTGTGAAATGCATGGATAAAAAGTTGATAAAAATTGCGAGTCTCATAAAATATGTAGTTAAAATTAAATTTAGGAAAAATGAGTTTCAAGAAATGAAGGTCAACGGGTTTAGCTTCATGAGAATCAGTAGCGGACTCAACACCCGGTAAACCAGCGCGTCCGCTTGTGCTGGCTTCGTCGAAATTTACTGTTTGGAGCAAGCGAGGAGATTGCCATTGGAAAAAGCAAAGCTCTTGTTCCATGACCGCTTTTTTCTTTTGCTGTTTCGCTTATCTTCTTTGTATTTATGTAAGTATCTGTATCTTCTCCTTTTTAATGCCAATAACAAACGCAGAGAGATCTAGAGAGAGAGAGAGAGAGATTGGCAACCCACCGGCAACGTCGCCATGAGAAAGAGAAAGAAGGGTCAACAAATTATAATGTTTTTTTTAAGACAATGCTACCAGTGTCTTTTATGGATAATATGGTTATCTTCCTAGAATCTATTTTGGCATTTTATCTAAATAGCTCCCATGTTTAACAATTTTAGTACAAGATATATTCCTATCATAAAGATTTCCATGCTATAATTAATAATGAGTTTCATGATATACTCCTAAGAAATATAAATATTTCTTTAATTTTGTGAGAAGGATCATTTATACTACTCCATTGAATATTATGGGGATAATTGCAGCAAAAGTCCCAAACATTTTACTTTTCACAAACTTTACCCCATACTTCCCTTTGTGCCACACATAGTCCCCCAAACATTTTCAGTACTACATAGTCCCCCAAACATTAATGATAATCTGGTTGTGTATATAGAGCGGGAGATTTTTGAAAAAATTGAGAATGAGACAATCTTGCAACGCTTTCAAAATATGATACCCTGAAGAATGCTGTTGTTTGAGCTTACATTTACAGAGATTTTATCATATATATTTTTTCTTATTATTTTGAGTTATATTGGAGCTCACCAATATTTCTGGTTCTGCCATAACTGCCACTGATGAGAATCATTTCCATGTCTAGCAAAATTTTCACTACATATCCTATTCACAAATCACATGATCAATTTTGATTTTCTAAATATTTATTTTTATATGATTCTCACTCCCACATAATAAATAAATATATGAAGGGATGGGAGTGCTATATATGGTAGCAATGCAGAAACTTTACAGAAAGTAAGGACTTTCAAGGATGGAAAGCTCAAGATTTCAGAAAATGGCCTTCTTCCTCACCAAGATGGCCAAGTTATATCTGGTGACGTTCGTAATATATGGGCTGGTCTCTCCACATTACAAGCGCTGTTTGTCCAGGAACACAATGCAGTCTGTGATGCCTTGAAGGTGTTCCAAAATTTGCCTATTCACATCATAAATACATCGACCCAATATTTGTTTATTCTCAGCAGATTATTATTTATATGTACTGAACTTTCTCATTTGTGGGTTGTAGAAGGAATACCCTGATTTGAAGGACGAGGAACTGTATCGGCATGCAAGGCTGGTGACTTCAGCTGTGATTGCAAAAGTTCACACAATTGATTGGACAGTTGAGCTTCTAAAGACTGATATGTTACGTGCTGGAATGCGTGGAAATTGGTAAATCAACTTCCTAATATCTACGAAATTATACTTGGCAATATGTTCATAACACAAGAATAAAGTTACAAACATATGAATTGTTTATGGGCAGTTTAGAGGTGCTAAGATGGCAGCACCTTATTAACTGTTTTAACTTTGATTTTTGCCGAAACTCCAATAAAATATTGCCATATGGCATACTGTTATTCCACCTGGCAAACCTGTTTGTACATGTAGCATTGCTCATAACCCAAACAAACAATTTAGATTAGATACGCAAAATGATCACAAGGATACTAAACTTGTTCCGTCATACATGCAAATCCATAAATCGTGGCAAAATTTCTCAAATCTAATTCTAAACTATCCATCGCTTCTTTGTTTATATGAAGTGTGGCAATTGACGTGGGAGTTAAGTAGTGTGTCATATTTAACTAGTTCCTTCAAATATAAATTACAATTTTTGGAATGAACTTCTGTATCTAAAATTTTGTGGCTTTGGTTTTACAAAGGTATGGATTGCTGGGGAAGAAGTTTAAAGATACATTTGGACATGTTGGAGGAGCCATATTGGGTGGCCTTGTGGGATTAAAGAAACCTAACAATCATGGCGTCCCATACTCATTGACTGAGGAATTTGTGAGTGTTTATAGGATGCACGGCCTCTTACCTGACACTCTTCTTCTTAGGAATGTCGATGCAGCACCTGGACCAAACAAATCTCCTCCGTTGGCTAAAGTGTACGTCATTTTTCACTCATTAACTGCATATTTCGTACCCTGAACTTGAATTTCTAGTCGGAAATATTCAATAAAAGTATTTTAAAAAAAATTTCAGTCCCCTAATTTAGTCTACGTACGAATATATACTATAGGTGTTTTATGATTGACTAAAAACAACCATTGACATTGTCGTATATGTTTACATTGTTAAGCCCCCGTTTGTCATCCATTTTTTCGGAACTCTTTTTTTCTCATACACATTTTTAACTACACATTCACACAATAAAATATTTTACACATAGATCCAAAAAATTTCCAACTTTTCAATCACACATTCTTCAAAAAATCACTATTTTAAAACTCATTTTTTTTCAATAAAACTCTTTTTAATGGCTACCAAATACAGGCATGTAGAGTTCACATTGTATAATTAATTATCCACCTAAATTTCAATGTGCAAAATCTTGATCCCAGCTGCGTTGATAAGTTGTCTAATACTTGAGAAAAATTACAGAGTGGATATGCGTGAACTGATTGGTAACAAAGGAGAAGAGGCCTTGCAAAAAATTGGCTTAGCCAGTCAAATGGTGTCAATGGGACACCAAGCATGTGGTGCCCTTGAGCTTTGGAATTATCCCAACTGGTTTAGGGATCTCATTCCTCAAGACGTAGATGGTAGAGATCGTCCCGACCCTGTCGACTTACCAGCTCTCGAAAGTACGTATAACATAAATATTTATTACTTAATTAATATTGATTGTTGGAAGTTATGTTAGCAATTATTGGGGTCTAGGGTAAAGCTAATGCGAATAATTTGCTGCAGTTTACAGGGACAGAGAAAGGAGTGTTGCCAGATACAATGATTTCAGGAGGTCCCTCCTATTGATTCCCATTTCCAAATGGGATGATCTTACAGATGATAATGAAGCTGTCCAAACCCTTCGAGAAGTCTACGGTGACGATGTGGAGGAGCTTGACCTTCTCGTGGGTCTCATGGCAGAAAAAAAGATCCAGGGATTTGCTATTAGCGAGACGGCCTTTATAATTTTCCTCCTCATGGCATCAAGGTATAATTTATTTCCTTCTATTAACTAAGAATAATGCTATCTAGCACCACTGGTGCAACACCACTGGTCTAAATGGCCGTAAGTGATATACTTAGTGAAATGTATAATTAAGCGATTCATTTAATTATGCTTCTTATTTAATGTCACATTAGTGTCACCTGAATTGAAATTTTAACATAAGTGGTGCTAAATAGCATTACTCATTAAATTATTGATAAAAGTAAAATGTATACGTATGTCAACGGTGTTTGCTGTGGTTTGTACATGTATATAATCAACGGAGAATTAATTGCAGGAGGTTAGAGGCAGATAGATTTTTCACGAGTGATTTTAATGAAGACGTATACACAAAGAAAGGGCTGGAATGGGTAAACACAACTGAAAGCTTGAAGGATGTGTTAGATCGACATTACCCTGAGATGACGAAGAAATGGATGAACTCAAGCAGTGCATTTTCAGTATGGGATTCTGCACCGGAACCATTCAATCCCATTCCCCTCTATCTTCGAGTTCCTTACTGAATTGTCAAGTGGAACAACTTGTGCTTTAAGTAGCGAAATTGTCTTAATTTGATTTATGTTTTTGCTTTGAGTTATGGATTTTAAGATTTGAATAATGTGATTACAGTTGATTTGTGGAAGTATGTACTATACAAATAAAACAGTTGATTATGAACTTTATTTGATAATTGGTTTTTCAGTGTTTTTCTTCTTCTTCAAAGTACCCGTGATTGGTAAAATTGTGTCTTCATTTGATGTATATATGGCCCTCAACGGAGCTTGTTTCTTTGTCATCAGGCCTAAATGTAACTATAAGCGACTTTAGGGATGAGACTGACTCGAATGTTAGGGTCTGCTAAGAAGGTTCTGCGGAAGACACCAAATGCTAACCTATTAAAGCTTAATGGTGATGTACATAGCAACAAAGGAATGACCTATTTCTTTCACTACTAGAAAGGTGGGCAACAAAGATAAAATTATAGTGACGAACGACTTCCTTTGCCATTACCAATGCATTAACATCAAATTAGCAATAAATTATTATTTTATTATTTAAAAAAATAAAAAATTGATTAATGGCAGAATTTTCAACAAAAGACTTCCGTTGTACAATTGCATTGCTAATCCGTTGGTAAAATTT
This sequence comes from Osmanthus fragrans, assembly GCA_019395295.1. Taxonomy (NCBI): domain Eukaryota; kingdom Viridiplantae; phylum Streptophyta; class Magnoliopsida; order Lamiales; family Oleaceae; genus Osmanthus; species Osmanthus fragrans. The sequence continues at coordinate 13,186,197 of CM033351.1, read as the reverse complement.
AAATAACAAATTAAATAATTTATCAACGGATCTTCCAACAAATAATTCTATTGAAAACTTTACGAAAAGGTGAGATAAACCCCAACGGAAACAATTTGTTGGTAAACTTTTGAAGTAAAGTTAAAAATTTATCAAATAATTAACAATGTTTTGTTTTCCTCAAAAATATAAATGAATATCTATTAAACAATTCCTAGGGCTTGACATAGCATGGTTCGATTCTAAAGATACAACAAGAATTTTATATTTTCTTTATAAAATTTTTTTGTAGGGAAATGTTCTTATTTGTGGGAATTATCTTTGCAAAAGAAAAAGTTGTGAAGTTTTGTAGGCACATTTGTGGGCAAACATAGAGGCCGAGGAAATAGGTGAAAGACGATAATTTTTTTAATTTTGTAAGCTAAAGTTTTTCCCATATGAACTATTTGGAGACTAATACAATACGTCGTCTAAGTTTTTTCTCGATAAATCATTCGTCTGCTAAAGTTAATTTTGTCCACGAAATGATTTTGGGTTTTGCTACAAATTATGTTGTCGGCTAAATCATTTATTCCCTACAATTAATTTTTGTGTGGAAATAATATTTTTGGGCTAAAATATATACATTTTTTTTCTAATAATTAAAAATTTGTGGTAACTTGATACAGACTATTTTGTGGGCTAAACCCTGTTTTAGTCTACAAATAATTTTTTCGTGGAAAAAACATATTTGTAAGCTATTATGAAATAATTTGTAGAGAGAAATTAAATTATTTTTATATATTTTATTTTTTATTTATATTATAGTAATGTTTTAAACTTTATTCAAAATAATATAAAAATATAAAAAGGCAATAAATTAATTAAGATATGTAGTATCAATCAATATAATATTAAATCAAAAATATTTCATTAAAACACAAATAAAATCATTCACCAACTACGGTTACATCTAAACTGTAAAATAGTATAGTAAACATGCTCCGTATATATTATTATGAAAAACATACCAAAGCTATTCTCTTCGTCTTCAATATCGCAATCTTCCGTATTAGCATTATTCTCTATTGACAATGGTATAAATGGTTATACGAGGAAGTTAGGAACTTTACCACATAGTTGATGCATAGAATGATGTCAAGACTGCGATGTAGAATTAAATTATTGCTCAACAACCTTCAGCTTGTTTTGCATCATTTCCTTCATCTTCACTTGAGCTACGTTGACTACACTTTCGAAGCATGTTCTTGAACCTATTCCAAATTGGTCTGTAACTCTTTGGCATCCTCGTTTATGCTTTCCGGTCATCTTTCGAATATTTTCACTTTGGTCCCTGAAATTTTATTTTCTTTCATTTTGGTCATTTTTCGCTTGTTTCTCCTTGTTTTCACCACATTCATCAATGTTGTCTTGCATAACATAATTTACATGGGATTAAGCCATATTTCATTATATTTTGTGGTCAAAGAAACTATGTAAAACGCACTTATCAGCATCACATTTATTGACATATTTAATATGTTAATCTTTTGCAAGTTCCAGGGGCGGATTTAGGGCCGCCCGGCCCTCTAGCCCAAATACTAATTAAAAAAAATTAAATTATAATTTTAATATTAGTCCTTGCTAAAAATAATTATGAATCCGCCTGTGTTTCCAACTATATTAAATGATTAATATTTTCTTGTCTAAAATATTGGAAAAGTGTAATCAATGAAAAGTCAGACCTATAAAAATGGCTTAACTTTTCATTTTAAAAACTTTCCATGCGAGGAAAACGAATGGAAAGCGAGGTCTCAGTAAGTAACCAGTATAAAAATTGTATTGAGCAAAGCCTTTTTGTCTGCAAGGGATTTGATATGGACTCCTACAATTTTATTAAAAATATATATGAACAGTAAATATAGAATACTAATGTACAAATAATCATACCACATCGACTTTAAGTTTTTAATCTGAATTTTATATTTTCGGTCAATATCTTTAAGCGGTTTCATATTCAAAACAACAAATTGTTCATATAATCAAATTTTCTATCACAATTCACATTTGTGTTTGATGTGATCCGGGGTAGGCAATCACTTGGTCGAGCCATGGAGCGCGCAAGTTTGAAGTTGACATGCCAAGGAACAAGTTTCATGTTTGGGTCGAGGCCGGAAATCAATTGGATCAACACGAAAGTTATGCAATTATTTTCAGTCTCATATTGAAACCTGTTTCTGACATGGTAAATGATTGAATTGGAAGATTATATCTGAAGGAAAGTTGTAGATCTTTAAGTAATCTTTCCAATGCACTTTGAATCACATTAATCGGACGTCGGTAAAGAAAGTTATGACCAAATTATTGAAGGCTGTCCGGAAGGCCACCCGGAACCCTAAGTGACCGCTTAGAGTAATTACCAAGCTATCGCCCAGCCATTACCGAAACCAATCTGGAGAAAAGTTGGTCTTCCAATCTACTGCTTGGAACATAACCAAGCGACCGCTTGGTACAAATTTTGGGCGAATTTTCTATTTTTGGCGAGATTGTTTATTTTAACTACAATTCTTATTTTTGGTAATTTCTATATTCTAAGACTCTAGAATTTCATATTTCCCATATTCTTATGATTTATTGTTTTAGTATAAATAGGATTTATATTCTTCATTGTAAGGAATTTTAAGAACTTTGATGAATTAAATTAATGAAAATTTTTCTCTTTCGAAGCTTGACTTCAAACAATCGAACTTATCAAATATGTTGAATATTTGTGGCGTTCAAAATATCGGGTCGTGGGTTCTTCAATTTGTGAGCAAGGGGTTCATTGCATCGTCGTTATCTTTGGGTTATTAGTTTCATATTGTTGGGTTCAAAATCCAAAACTATCCGGGTGAGATTTCGAGACTTTATGATCAAGAGGTCGCTGGTTTAATATACCTTCGGTTGCTTGGTTCAACGTTTAGAGGTTAAATCCTAAACTTTGGTCGTATTTGGGCGATCTTGGGATCCGGTTCATTCTCTTGTGGGTTCGATAGCGTTCGTGCTAACCGGGTTCGCGTTAGGTGGTATCAGAACTTAGGCCCCAAGATCAAGGTTATATCTTTTATTTCTTGTTCAGTCTTTGTTTTCCTTTCTTTTGTGTTTTTCGTGCTCTTATGTCAAATATTCTATTTTGAGTCTTTGATCCAGAAAAATCTCAAAAAAAATTCCAAAAGTTGTTTTTGTGCTCAATTTGAGTTCAAATCAACTTCTGTTTTTTTTGTCTTTCTCATAGTCAAATTTTCGAGTTTTGTCAAAAAAAAAGTATTGTTCACGTCCGTACTGTTCCGTGCGAAATTGAAAAAAAAAATTATTTTTTTATTTTTGATTTCTTGGAAATTGATCAGTATCCTATCATCTATCTTATATTCCAAAATCCATTGTGTTCAATCCAATTCAAATTCCAATTCAAGAACCACTTTCTTGAATTTAAAAAGTCCAATCAAAGTTTTCCAGTTCAAGTCCTTGAGTCTTTGAGTCAAAATGAGTGAAAGGATGGATCGATGGGAAATGATGTTGGTGGATATGGGGAGTATGTTGGATAAGTTGGAGGCGAAATCGAATAGAACTTATAGGGTTCAATGCGATGATGTGTTTAAGGTGAGTAGTCGGGAGAGACGGGAATGTAGAGATTCGGTGAAGTTGGATTTAAGAGGATGGGAGGTGCAAAAATAACAATTCCACAATTTAAGGGTAGGAATGATCCCGAGGCGTACGTGGCGTGAGAAGAAAAGGTAGAATTGAGGTTTGAGTGCCATGATTATTCCGGGGAGAGAAAATTGAGGTTGGCTGTGAGCTCATTCGTAGACTATGCTGTGATTTGGTGGGATCAACTAACAACATCTATGCGAAGGTGTGGTGGGAAGAGTATTAAAACTTGGGATGAGTTGAGGAGTATTATGAGGAAACGTTATGCGCCTAATCATTTTTGGAGGAGGGATCGGCGTGATCGGAAATGTCGGGAGGAGTCTAGAAGATATAATGGAGTTGGATATTCAAGAGAGCAGAAAACACCAAGTGTGGAACATATTAACAATACATCAAGCAGAGAGACTAGGTTGGATTATAAGCTTGAGTTCGCAAAAATTCGTGACTTGATCAACTCACAGAATAATCATAAGAAGGAGCAAATGAGTAAGAGAGAAAATTGTGAGGTGGTTAGTTGTGAAGAAAAAGGAAGAGAACTACCAAAGAATACAAGGGAAGTTGAGAGTGAACATCCAGAAGGAAAGGTGGAGTTGCAAAAAGAAATTGAAGAAGAATCTTCGGAGGGGAAGACGGAGTTGGAAGTGAGCTTAAATGAAAAAGAGCCGGAAGTTGAGGAGGCTGTGGTGAAAACTAACAATTCACTCCCTATTTTGAATATTTCTGTTTTGCAGGTTACTGAAAATTTAATTCCAGAACACACTCCTATTGAAGTACCACCCGGCCCATGAATTAAGTTTCAGTTAGATTTTTCGTATTTGGAGAAAATTGACTTTGTGATTCCCGAGGAGACGAAAGAGTTTCAAATGTACTTGAGGAACTACATTTGCAGAGGGTTGACTGAAAAACATGAATTGAGGGACAATGTTCACACACTGAAATTGTCATTGTCACAAGTGTTAGAGCCAAGTAAAGCAAGGAGAAGACACGGTTATTCATCAAATGAGGTTGCTATTAGAGCACTCCACACTTGCAAGATCAAGCAGTCGAGACGAGCACATTTTGATTTATGTGAAGGTGATTGGGTCTACATTCAAAGGAGGCGAGTTCAAAGTCAAAGGATTAAATGGGACAGGGCCCTCATTACTCGTACACGCCCCGTCCCCAGACCCGAATACCCGATTAAGCGGGGCCCATAGGTATCGTTGATGATTTTTTTTTTCCATCCCTGCATGTCGTATGGGATATTTCGGAAGGACAGTGTATTATACTATCTCATTGTGGATTAGAGAATATCGAGTCGAGATAAATTTATACTATCATTTTTTTGAATATCGTATAATCTTGTTCAATATCTTTTTGTCTGATTGAAAAAAATGGATACAAGACCCCCTTGGTTTTTATTTTCATCTTGATTTTGATTCTTAATTTTTATTCGATGGGCCAATGACTGAGCTTAATTTTTTTTTTTTAAAGAGGCAGGACATATGAAATGACAAACAATTTCTAATATGTCATTTGAAATCCATATATACTGATGAATTCAATCTTAAAGAATGAGTAGTTTAACTATTATCTTTGTCTTTTAACTAAGATTTCATCATTAACAATCTTAGAGTGTGGACATGAGAGTCAAATATGATTAAATCAACAATCAGTTTAAAAAGAAGTGAAGTTAAAGAGAAAGTTGATGCTCTCTTCACACTCTTGGCTGAAGCTCCCTTTAGCCTATGATCTTCATTCCAAAGCTCTCTTTGGGTTAGCTAAAACCCTCGTTCCATCTGAAGCTCACTTTGGTTGACCCTTGCTTGGGTTTTCGCTAATCTTGTTGTTTATTAAAAGTTCTACAGGTAATCTTTTAGGAATAATTGATATAACGTTTGTAATAATGAATGCCAAAATTGTCAGCCTAGGATATATGGTGGTTGACCCGTTGTCAATGTAATAAATGGGTTGCAAATTGAGTGATGTAAGACTTTAGCCTGGGAGATGAGACCACGTGATTTCTATCCAATGGCAACTACATCTACTATAACTCTATAAATAAGCAACTCTTGTAACATTTGTTCTTAATGCAACTTTATATACTTAAAACCGTACTCAATCTCTCCTCTCTAGTTTATTTTATATTCATTTACTAGGAGTGTGTTTAATAGAGATTATTTGGGAAAATGAATTTTGAAATAGTGATATGATGGGAAATGTGTGGTTGAAAAAGAAAGAAAAGTTATTGATGTGATGAAAAATATTATTTTATTGAAAAATGTGTGGTTGAAAATGAGTAGAAGAATGAAAATAAAAATGAAAATGTGGGTCAAACGGGACCTAGAGTTTAGTTTGTTTCCATTTTGGTTGAGTTATTTACGATGGTTTGTTTATAGGCAATCATGTTTGATCATATTGTCCATGCTTGAACATTTCCGTCTCGCGTCATAAAACATTTTACACGTTCATAAACAGGGTCAATTTTTATCCAAATCTCCGACAAAAATGTTTTGGAATTTGTTTGTGTAGATGTGACTGGGCCGGACATCTATTGTCCACATAACCATTACCAAAAATGAGGTCAACAGATTGACACCATCTGTAAGAAAGCTCATACATTCAACTACTAAGATCTTGTGGAAAAAGCAATAAGAAAATACATATTGAGAGTTTCTTACCTTCGAAGAAAAGAGGTTGTTCTTGAAGAAAGAACCATCAAATACTCTAAGGTGAGCCATTTGTTAGATTCTAGTATATTCCTTGAACAAAGGAAAAAACCAAGTTTCTCTTGAAGAAAACGCAACCATGAGTTCTGACAATGAAAGATAATGCTCCATAAAGCCAGAGAACACCCTGAAGAAGGAGAATCTTCATACACTGCTCTAGCAACTCGCCATCGATTTCATCAGTAGCATCGACGAGGTGTATCAAGAGGTGGGTCCAGAATAGTCGCTAGACTTACAAGGAAGGTGGCTACCGTGGCTGAAACATGAGGAACATCACCTGGCAGAATATTGCTATGCAAGAGCTACTTAAGAGTATGCAAAACGAAGAAGGATACCTAATCCCCCTCATATGTCGCTTAAGGAAGTGGTTTCTTTTATGACCCTCAACAAAAAAATTATTATCATAGCGAAGAGATGGTTCAAAGCCAAAGGACTAAGTATCAATGTTATTCCAAGGAAGAAGCCCTCAAGAGAGGGAGTAGAGATCAATACGTCCACCAACTATATTACTGACATACACAATGAGGTCCCATTCAACTGTCCTCCAAACTACAGATTAGAGAACATACCTTAAAGGTCAGTAAGTATCTTTGATAGGTTGAACCCCGGACGACCTAGAAATAGGCAGTCCTAATCTCTCTCCACAACTAGAAATAGGCAACAGAGATCACCTCAGTTTGAAAGACAAAGTGAACCTATCTATGGAAATTTGCCTTAAAATCCTCCACCTAGGAATAGGTGTCAAAGGATGACAGAATAGGTCAGGAATCAGACGGGCCATCTCAACCACCTCGAAGAGCTCAAATCAGGGAAGATGAAGATTCTGACAAACCACAAAGGTCTCGTAACCCTGATGACGATGACGACAACCTGCCATTCTCCTAGGGAATAAGGGATGCATGACCCTACAGAGGAAACTCATTTCTTTATATCTTATGGGGCTGAGGCTACAAGCCCGATCAAAGTAGGTCTGCCCTCCCTACATCGCTTATAGTTCAATGAAATATTTAATGACGAGTTAAGGAAGTGCGAACTTCATTTCCTTAATGAAAGGAGAAATAAATCCCAAGTTAAGTTAGCTGCCTACCAACATAAGATGGCTCGGTACTACAATTCCATGGTTAAGAAGAAATCATTTATGTGTGAACGACCTTATATTACGAAGAGTATTCCTATCCTCAAAAGAGCCAAGGCAAGGACTCTCAGTCCCAACTGGAAAAGTGTATACCGCATCAGAGAATAGGTTCGACCGAGAACTTATAGGATCAAAATTTTTGATGGTAAGGCACAACCTCATCCTTGGAATGCGGAACACCTAAAGTGGTAGTATCAGTGAAAAGTTTGTAAATACTGTATATAGTTTGTTTAATCCAATGAAAATGGTCTTGTTAAAATTCTTGAAAGGAAAAAGTTTCTCCCAATGACAAAGGTCATGGGAAAAGCCTCTATCTCATGAGTCATCCACTAGGCAGGGAAGTGTGGACATTTCAATGAAGAGCTAGATCCTAAAGGAGACTAGTCCACACTGAAGTGGATATCATATGCCTCTAATCGACAAAAGTTGTGGGGGAATCGTCTACATGGATGAATCGTTCAACTCCATGCCGAGGAAAGATATAAGTCAAAACATAGGTAAACTTTGATTATTGGAAAGAAGTCTTATTATAAATTGAAAACATGTGGGAAGTGAAGATACTTCAGAAAATAATAATATTAAACGAAATTCAGCAAAAGTACACATGTAAGAAAATTGTTCTCCATTCATTAAGCAATTCATAATTACATTGGGGCCGAAGCCATCTACAATAAAAAAAATAAATAGATAATGCAAGTCCTAACAGTTAAACAAGTGGGGGAGGGGAGGAGCACCAACAAAAGGAACAATGGCTTGAGATCCAACTACTTCAGAAGTCGCATTATTGACCGTAGCCTTGTCATCTTCCAGCTCTATTACATGGCTGCCCTCCATCGGAGTCTCAAGCTCTCTCTACTCTCTTTCCTCCAAGAATTTTGACCTTAACTTGGTGGTGTTGAAAGTTGAGTTTACCTCAATTCACTCCACTTCCTTGAGTACACAAACCTTCTCCAATACTGGAAGAAGCGCTGAAACTCCTAGGTAAAGTGTAAGTTGGCTACGTATTGTTTCACAACATCATTATGTATTGTTTTTCTTTAAATAAAATTAGATTTATGTATGTATGTGGTTGTTGTAATATATTTCGTGTTAATTTTAAATAATCGTGGTTGTTATATATATATATATATATATATATATATATATATATATATATATATATATATATATTTTGTATTCTTATTTTAATTAATTAATTAATTATGATTTTTTACATTTAAAATTTATTTTAAATGCAAATAATAATAATAATAATAATAATATTATTATTATTATTATTATTATTATTATTATATTAAAAAATATATAATGACACAAATACCTTCCATTAATTACTTTTGGCAAAAAAAAAAAGGGGGGGCAAATTTGACTTTACACCATTTGGTGCAAAATGGTGCAAATTTTGGTGCCACATTGGAGAGATTTAGCACCAAATTTTGGTGAAATTTGGTATTTTGGTGATAGCATTGGAGATGCCCTTATCTATGAATTTCTAACTTTAAAAAAATGCTAATTGACATTTTAATTTTTTTTTTAATTTTTAATTTTTTAATTGCATTTACACGTTAAGTTTTTTGATTGAGGTGCACTGCTTATTTGAGTGTTTCTGTTTATTTAAGGATTACAATGCTCGGACTACTAATAATACTGGTTATGTTTCTCCCGTTGAAATTACGGTATATTAAGTGAGTTCCTTCGTTTTTAGATGAATTAGTTCAAGTTTGAAGTGAAGGTTGTTAATTTAATAAATCCATTGTATTGAGTAGATAGTCTCAGTGTTTGTAATTCTTTTCAGGATCCGAGTCTCACTTTTATCTTGAAGACTCCAACTGCTTCAATCTTGCTGTTGAAAGCTACACGTACATTTGTTTATCTTCTTTGGTTCTCTCCATGTATGTAATGGATTTGTTTTTCACTGCTAATGGTATTTTTATTCAATTTCATTGCATTATAGAAATGCCAATGGCTTTTTATTGTAATTGAATCAATGAACCATACATTGAATTTTCCCACTTGAAGAGTTCTCTTGGCATAGCATGGTTCCAACCCCTCTGAACATTGAAGGGATAGTTAGTCTCATATTAGAATTTTTTATGCTCCATGTTTGTTAGGTTGATTATGGTGAAAAAGTTTTATTTGAAGTGACCTAAACTCTGTTAAGAACAGAAATCAAGGTTTCGTTTTTTTATACCAAAAATTTGAGATATTAAAATATGTTCTGCTTGTTACTTTGAATTGGTTTTCCTTACAAACAAGGAACATTTGTGAGCAATTGATGCAAACAATTTATTGGATTATTCAGATTAGTTATCTGACATGCAAAAAATTTTCCACTTTCAAATACATTGCAAATACTAAGTAACATTTAACAGTGTTCTTTTCTCTCTTTGCTAGAGATACTAATAGAAACTCACTTGAAATTTTAGTAAGTTGGAATTTTTGCCAGTAAAAGTTTCACGAGCACTAAAGTAATGGTTTCATAACACGCTTATATATATATGGGGAGTGAAAGTAATTCATGAGTTTGCATTCTGCCTATACATTAAGCAGAGAAAAATCTTTTCAATGCGTTTTGTGGCTTTATTACAGTGGCTCTAAAAGTGACATATTTCCTTGGTGAACTAATTGTTATGTACAAGGACCTTAAATGATGCATTTTGTGGTGATGTACAGTGGCGGACGCAGAGATTTTGAACTAGTGGGACACAATTAAACATGTCAAAAAGGTGATGAAAACCTTTACTCATTCAACAGTCAGCCCTCACCCCTCATTCAGGTTATGTATGCAGAGACAAAACCTTTACTCATTCAGCAAAATGACAGAAGAATCACAGCAAAACCTTAAAGGTTTTACTTATTCAGCAAAACTAACTTCACATTCAGCAAAACTAACTAAACTTAGCAACCTCTAACTTAGGGCATGGAATCACAGAATCACTTCATATAATCACATTCACAGAGGCTCTAAGGCTCTAATCACAAAAGCACTTCACATTCACAGAAGAATCACAGAAATATCACTTCACATTCACAAGCACGTCAACAAGGTGACAAGATATCATAACCAATAGGCAGCAACACTTAACATCATTCGTTGGCAACAGGAAACAAGAAACGCCGGCAAGGCAAAAGAAACAAAAGCTCTGTAGATTTTCACATTGAGATTTTAAGGGTTAAAGAGCTTACTTGGCCCAAGAATTGGCTGCAACCATTGGCGCCTAGCGGTGGTGGACGCAGAATGGCAGAATGACGATGGCGTGGGCGCACATCAGATTTCGCTTGAACGGTGCGAGTCTTGCGACGTTCTCCTCTTTGGCTCTCTTTGTGTCAAATGGACGGGCTGTGGGTATGTGGCTATTAGGTTAGCGTTAATTAGAAGACCCACAAATTTTGGGGCCAATAGGCCATTACAATAGGGTTTTCAAAAGGTTAATACTCCTTTTCTACAGTTTTCTACAGATTTAAAAAAAAAAAAATGAAAAAGCTGGAAAACTGGTTGGTCAAGTGACCAACCAGGTCCATATGTAGGTCCGCCTCTGGTGATGTATAAAGACTTCAATTGAATCTTTATTGTATGTATTGTTGTATTATATCCAAGTTTAGAGTCATATAACAAGATTACACTGAAGAAAATTTCTAAGGAAACCTTCAATTTTAATGTGATTTTCTTAATTTTCTTGCTACAACATAGATTTTATGAAATTTATGGTGAGTTTTTTCTTATTTATTTGTAGATTATATCCTTCGTCGGAAAAAGTATACTCCATTTGCACAAGATAAAATATTTGGAGTCTAATTAGAAAATTAATTTTATTTTATGTTTTGGAACTCAACAATTAAGGAATTGAATGAATGTATTTGCAATTCCATTTTCATTGTTATTTAGTTTGTACATTTTATTGAACTTTAGCATTCTTTTTAGCTTTTGAGATAAATTTTAATATATTAAATTCTCAAGAAAAGAATGACTAAAATAATAATCATAATGTTTTTAATTTAAATTTAAATTAACGACAAAATAACAACGAAAATCTGTTGCTAATCGATGACAAACTTAATTTGCGATGTAATTATTGTTGTTAGTGTTTGTTGTCATTATTAATTTTTAACGACTACTTTTTTGGTTGTTGAAATGAAATGCCATTAAAATTGGGTTGCTTTCATTGTATTTTAATGATAAAAATAATTGTTACAACAACCAAACAAATGCTTATTGTAATAAAATAAAATAAAAATAAAAAAAAGAGAAAAAAAAAGTTGTTACTACAAAACTTCTGGGACCAATTATTTAGTTGCTAAACTAATATATTTAACGACCAACTATATTTTTAGTTGTTGAATACATTTGTCGACACCTTTTTGCCTACCAGTGAACGATTAACTGATTTTGGTTATTTAATGTAATCAACAACTAATAATGTATATTCTACGATTTTATATGGTTTTGAAAGTAATATTTCTTGTAGTAGTATATACACATTTCTTAGCAATTTATATATACGTGACTATTTTAAGTGTGTATATACTTATCTATACATTGTATTGATGAAATAGTTTAATCTTGGATCACAATCAAGATTGATCCATATATATATATATATATATATATATATATATATATAGATTTTCCAAGTCTTATTGTATAAGTTTATTCAACGTATCATATCATAAAATATTTAAATTTTATTATATACTTGTAAGTATAAAAATAAATGTAGTGTACTCGTAAATTCATATAATATAAACAAATTTACTTTAATTCATACCTAACATTTTAAATGTTAAAATATTTATTGATAACCTGCTTTGTCAACAAACATTTATTTATTTGATTATTCAAGGTGAACTTCTAGAACATGAGACGAAGACAGATATAACAATTCAAATTTATCTTTATGGTTTCTTCAAGATAAATCCCATGCTAAAATGCTTATTAATATATTTTCAACCGATAAGTTTAAGATGTTCGTAAATATTAGTTTTCAATGCAATCTAATATTTGTTGCTCTCTTAATCCTTCTTTTCAATTCAATGCAATCTGATTAGTTTTGAATTGCATCGAACTAACTACAATTAGGCTCCAAATCTTCATTTTGAGGCCAATTACATCCAAATCCATATTTTATCCACAATTATCATATTATGCTAAATAACGTAGAAATTCGCTTAATTAGTAATTATTTGTCAAGTTTAATAGCACAGATAAGCATGTAAAACAGACTTATCTTAGAGCTACAATATCCAACATTGTGATTACATTTGGAGCCTGGCTGAAGTTTGTCCATAGGCTGTGTACCACTTGAACAAAATCAATATGCACTTCAGTTACTGGTAAACTAGCATCTCGAGCAAATAAATGTTACGCTTTCACCATTATAGCCTCTACATATTCGACAGATAGTTGTCTAGTGATTCTTTGGGAGTATACAACCAAGACAACTCGGGAGTAGCCAAAGCAGCTTGCATTCCCCACTCCCATAGTGACTATTTTGGCCAATCCATGCATCTGTGTCCATTCAATCTAGCGAGAAGATCTATAAAGATTCGTTTTGAAAAAGAAAAAGAAAAAATCTATTAAGATCCAAGCGTACATGCTCAAGTCAAATATATTTTAGTAAATATTTTTGTAGATATTGAAGTTTGAGATTTTATGCCTAGTTTATCATTTATGAGTAAAAAAAATTATTAGGTCGTTTTCACAATGCAAGAAAGATTTATTAGGTCGCCTTGTTAAATGTCGACTTTATCTTTGTATCAGCTACTAATCACATCTAGGATTATTTAATAATAAATAATTATTTAAAAGTTAAAATTTTGCAAAGGGTGCACGTAAAAATTGTTAAAATACTTTTTAATTGAATGAATGGATATGAATATAAAAGTTGTTCAAAGCGTGAATGTTGGTGCCAATAGAGTTGGACCAAATTAGGTAAGACAATCAGTGGACTGCATGGAGAAATGAGAAACGCGCGTTTGAGTGTATGTTGGGGGCAAGGCAAAAAAAAAAAAAAAAAAAACACTTAAACACGCAAGGCCTGGCCTTGCGTGTTTAAGTGTATGTTGGGGGCTGACAACATATATATTTTTATTTTAATTCTTTTTTTATCATTTAATTATTTTGTTTAGCCCCTGTTTGGTAGTCATTTTTCTCAAAATATATTTTTTTCTCTTCTTTTTAATCACACATTTTTCAATAAAATAATATTACACGCAATTTTTTCTTAATTTTTAACCACACATTCTCCATCAATTAACTATTCAAAAATGCATTTCTCCCCAAAATTAGCTACCAAACAGGGACTTAGTATTTTTTATATTTTGGTTTTTTTGTAATGTATTATTTTGGTCTTTTATTTTGCATTAATAATTTTTAATATACATATATTACATTTTTTTTATATTAATAATAACACCGCAAATTTCATATGATATTTATACTAACATTGCAATACATTCAGACAAAAATAGACATTGCTTAAATTAGATAAATTTTCTTCAAATTTAAATCTAACGAGTACAACAATAAGTGGTTTAATAGTCGTCGTCATCGTCAAATCCATGGAATGCACCATAATCATTGTTAGCAATACCAGTGTACCTATCTTTCTGGGTATCGTCCCAAGAGTACTGTGGATGATACGATTCGTCCACCAGCTGACTCCTAAAGGTGTTTCACATAAAATTTCAACTTTTTTTATTACGAAAATTACAAATTTTTGAATATAATATACATATATATTAGTATAAAATATAGAAATTAAATCATTACAATCATGACATTCAACTCATGTAATAAATGTTTCAAAAGGTTTTTACAAGGGTAATTTGGACCTTTCACAACACAAAAGTAACATTTTTGAACAATTTTAGTGCAAATGAAATTTTTTTTAGGAATTTTCAAAATTTGTGACATTTATGAAAATTTTCCTTTCTAATTCAACCACAACGAGGTTCATCATGAAATAAAAGAATCTTTTTGGAATTTTTATCTTTTTATAAGTGTGATAATCATGTGACGAAAAATATTTACTTAGACATTAAATTTCAAATTTTAACAATATATAAGCGACAAAAAATGTCTACTCAGACATTTAATGCACACCCACGTATGCAATTTGTAATTGAAAGGTTACATAAATTGATTTCATAGTCTCATTGATGCCCAATTCTGAAAGTTATTTAGCATTTACGCCATTAATGATGTTAGAAATTGAATTTTTTGAATTACAAATAGAATGGTCCTATTATAAGTCACAACTGATTATAAATGAAAAAACAATATATTCATTTGACCTTTTCGTAGCACGAAATGGAAGAAGAAAAGGAATTCATAGATAAAAAGGGAAAAAAAAAGAGATATCAAAATAATTATGATAATTTAATAATTTTATTAATTACTTCAATTTAAAATTCTTAGTTATTACAAGAATGGTTATGATTATCTGAGTTATTTTTCCTTAATTTTTAATTTTAGGATTCTCCGTTCCATTTTATCACATTAGGACCACGCCCTATGTCGTATAATTTGTGTAAGCCCACTAGGCTTAGCCAAACTGTTGTTTATTGAAAAATGAAATTAAGTTCTTCTTGGAATTTCTGATTTTTTATGTGTGATAATTATGTCATCAATCTCTAACAATATGTGAATGGTATCTTGTATTCCCTTTATTTATGTTAGACATAGAATTTCTTAGAATGGTCCTATTATAAGTCATAAGTGATTATAAATGAAAACAATTTATATTAATTTAACCTTTTCAGAGCATGAAATGGAAGAACGAAAGGAATTCACAAACATTCCGCAGATAGAAACAGAGAAAAGAGATATCGAAATAGTTATGATTATTTAATAATATTATTACTTCAATCCAAAATTCTTAGTTCTATTGGATGAATCATACCAATGAAATTTAGTCGTAAGTTATTGCTTAGATCCTTAATTTTTTTTTTCTTCGGGTGAGGAGAACTAATTATCATAAATCCACCGATATGTGGCGGGACTTCCATTATTGCTTATGAATACAAATGGTGCAATTCATAGTAAATAAACATTGAACTCTTATGATGTAAAGGAAAATTTTATCACTTTTTATTTTTTAATTTACCAGAGCGGTTGTGATTATATAATTAATTATTGAATTATGAATTATTTTTCTTAATTTTTTATTTTAGGATTCTCCGTTCCATTTTATGACGTTAGGACCATACCCAACATTATTTCAGGCTTAGCCAAACCATTGTTTATTGAAAAAAAGAAATTGAGTTTGCTCAATTCTTTCTAATCTTTTTAATATTGATGGATTTTTATATCGTTAAAGATAAAAATAAGTAATTTATTTTGAAAGTTGTGAGAATTAACAAAGAAGTAATTTTTTTCTTAAAGAAAAACTTAAGTTATTTAAAAATATTTTGTACCACTGAGCTATGTACCATGGGGCGACTTATTCTTGATTTCTAATTCAACCACAACGAGGTTCATCATGAAATAAAAGAATCTTTTTGAAATTTTTATCTTTTTATAAGTGTGATAATCATGCGATGAAAAATATCTGCTCGGACATTAAATTTCAAATTCAAACATTAAATTTCAAATTTTAACAATATATAAGCAACAAAAAATGTCTACTCAGACATTTAATGCGCGTACACATACACAATTTGTAACTGAAAGATTAGTCTCATTGATGTCCAATTCTGAAAGTTATTTAGCAATATTTACGTTATTAATGATGTCAAAAATTGAATTTCTAAGAATTATAAAAAGAATGGTCCTATTATAAGTCACAAGTGGTTATAAATGAAAATATATATATTAATTTGACCTTTTCGGAGCACGAAATGGAAGCACGAAATGGAAGAAGAAAAGGAATTCATAGATAAAAACGAAAAAAAAAAAAAAAAAAAAGAGATATCAAAATAGTTATGATAATTTAATAATATTATTAATTACTTCAATTTAAAATTCTTAGTTATTACTAGAATGGTTACGATTATATGAACTATTTTTCCTTAATTTTTAATTTTAATTTTAGGGTTCTCCGTTCCATTTTATCACATTAGGAGTTAGGACCACACCCTTCGTCGTATAATTTTTGTAAGCCCACTAGGCTTAGCCAAACCATTGTTTATCGAAAAATGAAATTAAGTTCTTGGAATTTCTGACTTTCTATGTGTGATAATTATGTCATCAATCTCTAACAATATGTGAATTGTATCTTCTATTCTCTTTATTTACAATTCCGCTACATGTATAGAAAAGAGATAACAAAAGTTTTCCAGATGAGCTGTCAACTTAAAAAAAAAAAAAAAAAAATTTGAAACAAAGACCATCCTTTTAAGAGAAAAAAAAAAAAGGCATTCTTTATCATTTGTCTTCATTATTTGCCCACTTCCCCAAAAAGTGAAACCAGAAATTTTCGGCCACTTCCACCATTTCAGCTGCCATCTATCTTGTGAACAACAAAGAACCCAAAGTCTTTAGCTTCGTAATATTATCGACTGCATGAACCCTTTATTCCTACGAATTTCGTCCTCTATTTTGTCACAATTTGGTGTTGTGGTCGACGTAATGTTTACCAAACCAATTACAATTTATTAAGTAACTCAAAATATAATATAGACTTAAAAACAACAAATAATTCTTTTAGTACAACAACAAATGAATCTATAAAATCCTCTAACAGAAATTCACTACATATTTTACTGGCCAAATGGTCGGCCCCAGCAAAAAAAAAATCTGAATACTTCTGCTTAAATAGGAAATCATCACCATTTACTACAAATTCACTTTATAAAGGTCTAACTAATCCTACAAAACAAAACAAAATGGCTGCAAAAAAAAAAAAAAAAGAGCAGTGTGCGCCTCAAATACTTAGAATTTTTTTTTAAAAAAAAAATCACATTTCATTACACATAATTACAAAAACTGAGTGTGCCTCACGTGGGTTTTTCGGAATATTTGAAGACTGGATTTGGCCGTCGCCAGAGTTATCACCATCTTCGCAGATGAGAGGTGATGTTGTCGGCCCGGGTGAATGTCCTGAGTTATTGAAGAACACAAGAACCCGTCGCCGGAGGGTGATGTTGGGTGAATGTCCAGAGTTATTGAAGAAAACAAAAACTCGTCGTCGGAGGTAAAATGTTGTGAAAAGGAGATTGGGCGGGGGCGGGTGAAATGGGGAGAAATGGCTGCGGATGGGGGGAAATGAAAGTGAGGAAATGGGATTTCATCTTCACTAGACTAATGCCTTTTGTCCGAAATGGGTTTTCAATTTTTATGTTTTTTCACCAAATTGGATGAGCGGTCAACATTTTTTCAAATTTCTGTATAACTTCATGTGATCTATTTCTGTACAAGAGGCATCAGTCCTTTATTTATGTTAGACATCGAATTTCTTAGAATGGTCCTATCATAAGTCATAAGTGATTTAAACTGTTTTTAGTATAATCCATATTTTCAATTAGTTAATTCATTCACATTTGCATAAATAAATTATTGGTTTTATTGCAATTTAGTTACAAAACTTAAAACAAGTCTTTTGTTTCGGTTAAGGTCAAAATAGTAGTACAGTCAAAGTATTAAATCTCTGTGAGAACGATACTTGGATTTAAAAATTCACTTTATTAATTGAAACGTTTCGTACACTTGTAGTACTATAAGTTGAACACATTGTCGCGTATCAATAGCATGAGATGAAAATAAGTGGGTCACGTTATTCTCGTCTCATGGAATAAACTGACACACTACCACAATTTAAAACTTAGAGTGTAACGTGATTTTTATCGTAAGTGTACGATATCGATAAATAAGTAGTCAATGGACTTAAAAGTTTGTATTATCATTTCTATAATGACAAACTATTTATTTAATTATTCCTAACTTCTATTGGAGTAAAAACAATTAGAAGCGATTTTAATTATTATCGTAAATATTATACTAACAAAATTATTAAAAGTGTTATGTCTCACGAATTCACCGTAGCTATATTCCCTAATCTTGCTCTCTCAATTTCAGATCGAAAGTCGTATTCGGTAAATTCACTAATTAAATCAATTTATCTCTATCGAGTTTAAATCAATTATATCTAGATGAGTCAACTCGTTATATCTCAATTCTATGTAACCTAGGCAACACACTATATATCTACATGAATTAGAATAAGCCTTAATTAAACACATTAAAAAAATAACCTAGGAATTCAATTCAATTCAATTCATGACTACAACAATAACAAAAGTGTAACTCTACATTTTATCTAATTGTCGTGTTTTACTTGTTGAAATTTATAACTTACATCAGTTCGTTACAAGCTCAAAGATGAATAAAATAATAACCAATTACTTCAAAGACAATAAAGAATTGAATCAAAATCAACACATGAAAGAATTAAATTCAAGAATCTTCAAAATTGAAATTACAAATTCACAACTAGGTTACGTCATTCCTTCTAACTTTAGATTTAATGACACGTATTGGAAGAAGAAAAATGCAATAAAGGATAGTAGTGTGTTGTTGGATTGTGAAGGAAAAATGAGAAAAAGGTGATAATCTTGCACCAAGAATATCATTCTTCGATGCCAATTCTTGAAAACCCAATTTCTTGATTTTCTATCTAATTTTAGGTTTCGAATACTTCTTCTCCCTTTAATTTGACCTAGATGAGGTCCTTATATAGATATCAAAGTGCCTTGTACCTCGAAAAGGAGTAAAAATGGACAAAGAAAAGTAAAAAAAATAGCATTGCTGTCCGAACCAAAGCGATCGCTGTTTGCTTGCCGTGGCTAGACCGTGACAAGAGGGGAAGATTCAGACCATGGTCAAACTGCAGACGATCCCACATTTTTTGAATTATTTTATTTTGGCCCTCAAAATTTTTTTTATTCGTTTTTGTCCCCCCCCCCCCCCCTAAAATCTTAGATTCGATCTAGCAACTTCCAGAAGTATTCATATTGTTCCCCGAAACTTCATAATCATCCAACATTGGTCCTTCACAAGTTCCAAAATGTGTAATGTAGTCTCCTAACTTTTAAATGTTGAATTGCAACTCAAAACTTGTGAATTTTTTCCAATTGCTCTCTTAATCCTTCTTTTGAATTCAATGCAATCTGATTAGTTTTCAATTGCATCGAACCAACTACAATTAGGCTCCAAATCTTCCTTTTTAGGCCAAATCCGTATTTTATCCACAATTATCATATTATGCTAAATTAGGTAGAAATTCGCTCAACTATTAATTATTTGTCAAATTTAACAGCACAGATAAGCATGTAAAACACAAAATGCCTAGTTTATGAGGAAAAAAAATTATTAAGTTGCTTTCACAAAGTGCAAGAAAGATTTATTAAGTTGCCTTGTCGACTTTATCTTTGTATCAGCTACTCATCACATCTAGGATTATTTAATAATAAATAATTATTTTAAAATTAAATCTTGCAAAGGGTGCACGTAAAAATTGTTAAAATACTTTTTAATTGCATGAATGGATATGAATATAAAAGTTGTTCAAATTGTGAATGTTGGTGCCAATAGAGTTGGACCAAATTAGGTAAGACAATCAGTGGACTGCATGGAGAAATGAGAAACGCGCGTTTGACTAAGGCTTAAAATAAGTTTCGCGCTTTAGTCAATGGCAACATCCTTTTACACGACTTCTTTGAATATTACCTTGAGAAAAAATCGATAAAAATAATTATCCACGGAAATTATCTTCGAACAACAAGGATTCTTAGTCAACAATGTTCTAAGAAGGGAGGGAATTTTACGAACTATTACTAGAGCTAAAAAAAAGGGGCCAATACGCGCCCCCAATTTGATCTCATTTTCTAAAATACATTTTTTTTTTTCTCTAAAAATCATTTTCAATCACATATATAACGAGACCTACAAAATTTCAACCACATATTTCATCAAATTTTATTAAAATCTAATAAAAATCTAATTTTTATCTAAATCAAACAGGAACATATATTAATTTTCCTCTCTTTTAAATGCTTTTAATAAAAATATTATTTCAATAACATTATTAGATGACCTTGAGTGGTAGCTTAATTGATCATACCTTGTGTTTGCTCTCCAATGATCACCAGTTCAAGTCCCCTCAGGACCACTGAGGTGAATATCTAGCTATAAACTTCGGGGTCCCGTGAGATTAGTCGAGATGAGCGTAAGTTGGCCTGAGCATTCACTGTCATAAAAAAATAAAAATAAATAATAATAATATTAATAATAATAATGTTAGTAGATGCCACGGGAATCACTCTTTTGCTATTCATATTCAATATTTAGCATAGATGTTAGCAATAATGTCGGCAAATGTTTGGCTGGGCTGATGAATAACAATTAACCGATGACAAAAGAATCTTCTTGGAGTTTTTATCTTTTTATAAGTGTCATAATCATGTGACGAAAAATATCTAATTAGACATTAAATTTCAAACTCAAATATCTTTTATTTCTAGGTCAACAACGGGGTTCGTTATGAAATAAAAGAATCTTCTTGGAGTTTTTATCTTTTTATAAGTGTCATAATCATGTGACGAAAAATATCTACTTAGACATTAAATTTCAAACTCAAACATTAAATTTCAAATTTTACCAATATATAAGCAACGTAAAATGTCTACTCAAACATTTAATGCGCACACACATACGCAATGAGAAATGAGAAACGCGCGTTTGACTAGGGCTTAAAATAAGTTTCGCGCTTAGTCAATAATAACATCCTTTTACACGACTTCGTTGAATAAATCCTTGAGAAAAAATCAATAAAAATAATTATGCAACAACGTTCTAATTTGATCTCATTTTCTAAAACACGTTTTCTTTTATCTAAAAATCATTTTCAACCACATATATAACGAGACCTACAAAATTTTAATCACATATTTCATCAAATTTTATTAAAATATAATAAAAATCTATAATAACAACATCCTTTTACACGACTTCGTTGAATAAATCCTTGAGAAAAAATCAATAAAAATAATTATGCATGGAAATTATCTTTGAACAACAAGGATTCTTAGTCAACAATGTTCTAGTTTGATCTCATTTTCTAAAACACGTTTTCTTTTATTTAAAAATCATTTTCAACTACATATATAACGAGACCTACAAAATTTGAACCGCATATTTCATCAAATTTTATTAAAATATAATAAAAATCTATAATAACAACATCCTTTTACACGACTTCGTTGAATAAATCCTTGAGAAAAAATCAATAAAAATAATTATGCACGGAAATTATCCTTGAACAACAAGGATTCTTAGTCAACAATGTTCTAATTTGATCTCATTTTCTAAAACACGTTTCTTTTATCTAAAAATCATTTTCAACCACATATATAACGAGACCTACAAAATTTCAACCACATTTTATCAAATTTTATTAAAATATAATAAAAATCTATAATAACAACATCCTTTTACATGACTTCGTTGAATAAATCCTTGAGAAAAAATCAATAAAAATAATTATGCACGGAAATTATCTTTGAACAACAAGGATTCTCAGTCAACAATGTTCTAGTTTGATCTCATTTTCTAAAACACGTTTTCTTTTATCGAAAAATCATTTTCAACCACATATATAACAAGACCTACAAAATTTGAACCAAATAATTCATCAAATTTTATTAAAATATAATAAAAATCTAATTTTTATCTAAACCAAACATGAACATAAATTAATTTTCCTATCTTTTAAATGCTTTTAATAAAAATATTTTTTCAATAACGTTAGTAGATGACTCTGAGGGGTGGTTTAGTTGGTCAGATCTTGTGTTTGCTCTTCAATGATCACCAGTTTGAATCCCCTCATGACCACTGAGGTGAATATTTGACGGTAAATTTCAGATCCTATGGAATTAATCGAGATTTGCGTAAATTGACCTGAACATTCACTGTCATCAAAATAAAATAAAATAATAATAACGTTAGTAGATGCCACGGGAATCACTCTTGATGTTCATATTCAATATTCAGTATATATGTTAGCAATAATGTCGGCAAATGTTTGGCTGCGCTGATGAATCACAATTAACCGATGAAAAAAATACTTTATTTTGAAGTCCGGACATAAATACTTAACCACTAAAGTGTAGGTTACTTTCAAAAGTGAATAATGACTTATTCTTTATTTCTAATTCAACCACGTGAAATAAAAGAATCTTCTGGGAATTTTTATCATTTTATAAGTGTGATAATCATGTGACGAAAAATATCTGAAAGTTATTTCAATGATGCTAGTGATACATAATCTTGTTTATATCAAAATGTCTCATCCTCACATGGGTGGGGGGGGCCACTCGAATAAGTGAGAATATTTTATTCGAGTGAGCCCTCCATGTGAGGATGTTGATACCCTTAGGTAACCCAAATTATGTACCATTAGATAAATCCAAATTATTTAGAATTTACGCTATTAATGACGTTAGAAATTGAAATTCTTAGAATTATAAAGAGAATGGTCCTATTATAAGTCACAAGTGATTATAAATGAAAAAATATATATTAATTTGACCTTTCGGAGCATGAAATGGATGAAGAAAAGGAATTCACAAACGTTCTATAGATAAAAAGGGGGGAAAAGAGATATCAAAATAGTTATGATAATTTAATAATATTATTAATTACTTCAATTTAAAATTATTAGTTATTACTAGAATGGTTATGATTATATGAGTTATTTTTCCTTAATTTTTAATTTTAGGATTCTCTGTTCCATTTTATCACATTAGGACCACACCCTACGTCGTATAATTTGTGTAAGCCCACTAGGCTTAGCCAAACCATTGTTTATTGAAAAATAAAATTAAGTTCTTCTTGGAATTTCTGACTTTTTATGTGTGATAATTATGTCATCAATCTCTAACAATATGTGAACAGTATCTTGTATTTCCTTTATTTATGTTAGACATCGAATTCCTTAGAATGGTCCTATGATAAGTCATGATTGATTATAAATGAAAACAATTTATATTAATTTAACATTTTCAGAGCGTGAAATGGAAGAGCGAAAGGAATTCACAAACATTCTACAGATAGAAACAGGGAAAAGAGATATCGAAATAGTTATGATTATTTAATAATATTATTACTTCAATTCAAAATTCTTAGTTTCTTCTATTGGATGAGTCATATCAATGAAATATAGTCGTAAGCTATTGCTTAGATCCTTAATTTTTTTTTCTTCGGGTAAGGGGAACTTATCATAAATCCACCGATATGTGGCACGGCTTCCATTATTGCTTATAAATACAAATAAACCTTGAACTCTTATGATGTAAGGAAAATTTTATCGATTATATAATTATTTATTTTCCTTAATTTTTTATTTTAGGATTCTCCGTTCCATTTTATGACATTAGGACCACACCCAACATCTTATAATTTCAGGCTTAGCCAAATCATTGTTTATTGAAAAAAAATAAAAATAAAAATAAATTAAGTTTTACTATTCTTGAGGTCAGCTTCCAGGCTTAATTATATAAAATTTGCAACTTAACTTGAATTTCCTTATCTAATTTATTAATTAATCTATCCATGTCACCAGTCAAATTATTATTATTATATCCTGTCCATACCAGGCAAGCACCATCGTACCAAAATATTTGTAACTATCGGGATCAAATTTTATTACACAAAACCTAGATAAAACTATAGGAGTCGATATTTGACTAAACAAGGATAGGTTAGATATGATAATAAATATTTTGTTTCAATAATTAAAAACTTGCAAATGGGTGCACGTAAAAATTGTTAAAATACTTTTTAATTTGCATGTATGGATATAAAATTAAAGTTGTTTGCATTTTTATTTTTTAATTTTTTTTTTGGTTGACGGGGAAACCCGCAGTCGTTACCTTTCAGGTGAGCATTAGGTAAACGGTAAGCCCTCGAACTGACGCAATAGTCTGCAAATTATACCAGTCATATAACCACACTAGGCAAGCTCAGTGTGACAAACTTGACGAAAAAGTGTTGATAGGAGGAATCGAACTAGTGACCACATGCTTCCGCGTTCACCTATTTCACCAACTCGACTACTCCATGAGGAGCAAAGTTGTTTGCATTTTATCAAGGGCAAAATCCTCCAACAAGATTTCTTTCCATAAATCCTTGAGAAAGAGACCATTAAAATGAAGTAAATCTTCCTAACTACCTTCTGACAATGAGCATTAATTCAGTCAGTAACTAATGCTTTAAGAGAGGAACGAGTTTACGAGCTGTAACTAGATTTATAAATCCGCCATTCCAAGTGCAGAAAGCAATTTTTTCCTCGTACGCCAGTCTTCAACATTTTCAATAAAATCTTTCGAAAAAGTATTTCATCATAATTATTTTCACCAATTTTTAGTACTTAATTTATCTCAACATGGTCCAGTGCAGGTTCTTTGACCGAAGCTGTTGGCTAACTATTCCACCAAAACGAAAAGAATTTTCAATGCAATTTTTGTGTATATATAAGTGGTCGTGAAGGGTTTTGGATTCACCAACTCCTCATTTAGTAAACATACAATTTTTCGATCATGGAATTCATCAAATCCATTCTTCTTAAACCTTTCCACAATTTTATCCATAAAGATTTTCGTGAAGTTGTAGCAAGAATGACCATTATGGATAGATTTATCTTTCTCGTAAGTTTGCTCAACTTTTTTGTTTTTGCTCGCCTGAAGAGTACTAAAACATGATTTTTGGTGCTTTCAAATTATAAAAACTTGTCTTGAAATTAAAAACATGACTTAGGATTTTTGGTCATTGTTTTCACTCATATCTCTAGTATTACATGTAAAATTTGCTTGTCTCGAAAGTAAGAGCAACAAAACTTAAGATTTTGGTCTTTGCTAATTGCCTAGTATTTAGAATCAGGGACGGAGACAGCACCCAACGAGTTCTTGTGACGCCCTTGCTCGCCTGGAACCATCCGTACTCATTTGGATTTTGGGATTCGCGACTGGCAACAAGAGTTTGATAATTTAGTCTTCCTTTTTCTCATCTTATGATTTTGAAATTTCAGAACTATGCAAAATTTGTTTGTCTATGCCTGATTCATGATTAAAAGCAACAATACCTTAGGTGATATGTTTTATTAATGACGAGAAAAAATATAGATGGTTCGGCCTGACCTCCAGCTAAAATTGCAAAGACATAATCTTTTCCATATATATTCTGCATGTTCGTTAAGTTTTAGCATACTCAAGATTTCACCATAGATTGCAAGAATATATTGTGATATTATACAAATTCTTGTTTTTGCATGCAGATTATTCACTTCATCGACAAGTTAGGTATATGGCACAGGTTACCTGTGTTCTTAGGTCTGATATACCTGGCCCTGCGTCGGCATCTTCACCAAGAGTACAACTTGTTCAACGTCGGAAAATCACCGGTCGGAGTACGATATAATCCGGCTGATTTTCCTTTCAGAACAGCTGATGGCAAATTCAATGATCCCTTCAATGAAGGTGCAGGCAGTGAGGATTCGTTCTTTGGCCGGAATGTTCTTCCTGTTGATCAAAAAAAGAAGGTGCTTTTTTATGTTAATTTTAGTTCATTTAACGAAGATTAATTTTAATACGCTAAGTTTCGAAAAAAATCGTTTTTAAACTCCAAATTATTTTGGGAAAATTTAAGAAATGGTACAAAACCTAAATGAATTCTTGATTTATTATTTTAATAAAAATCCGAGAATTTGAAGAAAAACTAGATCCAAATTTTATGGTTAATTAAAAAATTTCAAACCTAAAAATTTGAGGTGTAATCCCAGAATTTGAGGTGTAATCCCAAACTGAAAATTTTCAAATCGAAAAAAATAATAATAAATTTTATGGTTAATTAAAAATTATAAAATCTGAAAAATTTGAGGCAGATTAATTTGAGAACTTAGGATGAACCAGTTATTAATAATTGATTTTTTCTATGACTGACTGCATGAGTGATTGACTTGTCGAAGTATAATATTGATTTGATTTTTATACGCTACTTTAATATTCAATTAATGTCAAATAGATTTCTTTAAATTAATATTAATCAATTGGTTATTTTACTTCATTTTTTGTTGACCTATTTATCGATATCGAATCAAATAATCAATCTAATGCTCTCAAATTAACCAATATTTCGTCTCTATGCCTTCCCATAAGGATTGAGTATTTTTAGACAAAATTATTTATATTTTGAATTAATTCATTGTTTTCAAATTAACCAAGTATTTGATTCTATGCCTAGCCATAAAGATTGTGAATTGGTCAACAAAACGTGTCCTCAACATGCCGTGCTTAACTTATTTGTCTATTTTGGGGGAAAAAAGAAGAAGAAGAAGAAGCACCGTGAATGATTTTGATACCCTAATTTTGAAAAGAATTGACCGACCAAAAATAATTTTTGTTCTGTTACAGCTAATGAAACCAGACCCCATAGTTGTGGCTACAAAGCTGTTGGCACGTAGAAAATACATTGACACAGGAAAGCAATTCAATGTAATTGCGGCTTCTTGGATACAATTTATGATTCATGACTGGGTTGATCACTTAGAGAACACTGATCAACAGGTAATATTCAAAATCATTATTTAATTGCAAATAAATCTTGATTCATTTCATTTGTTCTTGTTGATGTTTAATGACTATATACTTACTTGTAGGTTGAACTTGTTGCACCCAAAAAAGTGGCAAGTCAATGTCCTCTCAAATCATTCAAGTTCTACAAGTCGAAGGAGGTCGCAACTCAGCACGGCTATTATGGTATCGACACTGGCTATTTGAACCGCCGAACACCTTGGTGGTAAGATTTTCTGTTTTGGACGATCATAAACTCACAAGTCTTAGTATACGTTTATGCCACGTCAAGGGCGGATGGAGTGGGACAGCTCTTATCTTTAATCAGAGCTACCCCAATGCCCAAATAAATTTCATAAAGTTTAAAAATGAAAATTTAAGTTAAAAATAAATGAATTTTGTTTTTCTACGTATCAGTTTAGAATTTTTTTTTTTTTTTTTTTTAAAATCCCCTTTGACTCCGTCCCAGTGTCACGTGCAAGGCCGGAGTCAGGGGACAATAATAATAATATTATTATTATATATATTGGAACTAGATTGATACATAAGTTTACCTATAAAATTAAAAATAGACCACTTCCTCGGTCGTGTAGGAACGGAGTCAGAGGGACAATGATCTTTATTTATTATTATTATTATTATTATTATTATTATTATTTGTGTGTACTAGATTGATACATAAGTCTTAATATAAATGGACCACTTCCTCGGTCCTTGGTCTTGAATGTCCATGACAACCTATATCACTACTTGAAAAATATTATTTAACCCCTGTTTGGCTTGGATAAAAATTAAATTTTTAGTAAAATTTGATAAAATTTTGTGAAATATATGGATAAAAAGTTGATAAAAATTGCGAGTCTCATAAAATATGTAGTTAAAATTAAATTTAGGAAAAATGAGTTTCAAGAAATGAAGGTCAACGGGTTTAGCTTCTTGAGAATCAGTAGTGGACTCAACATCCAGTAAGCCAGCACGTCCGCTTGTGCTGGCTTCATCGAAATTTACTGTTTGGAGCTAGCGAGGAGATTGCCATTGGAAAAAGCAAAGCTCTTGTTGCATGACCGCTTTTTTCTTTTGCTGTTTCGCTTATCTTCTTTGTATTTATGTAAGTATCTGTATCTTCTCCTTTTTAATGTCAATAACAACCGTAGAGAGATCTAGAGAGAGAGAGAGAGAGAGATTGGCAACCCACCGGCAACGTCGCCATGAGAAAGAGAAAGAGAAAGAAGGGTCAACAAATTATAATGTTTTTTTTAAGACAATGCTACTAGTGTCTTTTATGGATAATATAGTTATCTCCCTAGAATCTATTTTGGCATTTGATCTAAATAGCTCCCATGTTTAACAATTTTAGTACAAGATATATTCCTATCATAAAGATTTCCATGCTATAATTAATAATGAGTTTCATGATATACTCCTAAGAAATATAAATATTTCTTTAATTTTGTGAGAAGGATCATTTATACTACTCCATTGAATATTATGGGGATAATTGCAGCAAAAGTCCCAAACATTTTACTTTTCACAAACTTTACCCCATACTTCCCTTTGTGCCACACATAGTCCTCCAAACATTTTCAGTACTACTTTGTGATTTATTCGAATTGTAATAATATTTTGTGATTTGTGTTTTAAAAATTTAGAAAATGATAATTGGCGATAGTTTAAATTTAAGTTTCTAAAATATACATTTAATTTTTATACAGATTATGTTCATTTTTCAACTAAAACAAAAGTTTCAACCTAATTCTTTTAGTAGTGTATCTTACTGCTTCTAGTCAAGCACATGATTCCATTATAACACAAAGAAGTCTCGAGCTGAATTCAAGAGTGACTTGTGCAACTTTTCACCTTTAATCAAGAGTAACTTGCACAATAAAGTGGGAGATGATTGGTTAATGATAATCTGGTTGTGTATATAGAGCAGGAGATTTTTGAAAAAAATTGAGAATGAGACAATCTTGCAACGCTTTCAAAATATGGTACCCTGAAGAATGCTGTTGTTTGAGCTTACATTTACAGAGATATATATATATATATATATATATATATATATATATATGTATATATATATATATTTTTTTTTTTTTATTAATTTTTTTTTTCTTATTATTTTGAGTTATATTGGAGCTCACCAATATTTCTGGATCTGCCATAACTGCCACTGATGAGAATCATTTCCATGTCTAGCAAAATTTTCACTACATATCCAATTCACAAATCACATGATCAATTTTGATTTTCTAAATATTTATTTTTATATGATTCTCACTCCCACATATAATAAATAAATATATGAAGGGATGGGAGTGCTATATATGGTAGCAATGCAGAAACTTTACAGAAAGTAAGGACTTTCAAGGATGGAAAGCTCAAGATTTCAGAAAATGGCCTTCTTCCTCACCAAGATGGCCAAGTTATATCTGGTGATGTTCGTAATATATGGGCTGGTCTCTCCACATTACAAGCGTTGTTTGTCCAGGAACACAATGCAGTCTGTGATGCCTTGAAGGTGTTCCAAAATTTGCCTATTCACATCATAAATACATCGACCCAATATTTGTTTATTCTCAGCAGATTATTATTTATATGGACTGAACTTTCTCACTTATGGGTTGTAGAAGGAATACCCTGATTTGAAGGACGAGGAACTGTATCGGCATGCAAGGCTGGTGACTTCAGCTGTGATTGCAAAAGTTCACACAATTGATTGGACAGTTGAGCTTCTAAAGACTGATATGTTACGTGCTGGAATGCGTGGAAATTGGTAAATCAACTTCCTAATATCTACGAAATTATACTTGGCAATAGGTTCATAACACAAGAATAAAGTTACAAACATATGAATTGTTTATGGTCAGTTTAGAGGTGCTAAGATGGCAACACCTTATTAACTGTTTTAACTTTGATTTTTGCCGAAACTCCAATAAAATATTGCCATATGGCATACTGTTATTCCACCTGGCAAACCTGTTTGTACATGTAGCATTGCTCATAACCCAAACAAACAAGTTAAGTAGGATACTAAACTTGTTCCGTCATACATGCAAGTCCATAGATCGTGACAAAATTTCTCAAATCTAATTCTAAACTATACATCGCTTCTTTGTTTATATGTAGCATGGCAATTGACATGGGAGTTAAGTAGTGTGTCATATTTAACTAGTTCCTTCAACGTTTCAAATATAAATTACAATTTTTGGAATGAACTCCTGTATCTAAAATTTTGTGGCTTTGGTTTTACAAAGGTATGGATTGCTGGGGAAGAAGTTTAAAGATACATTTGGACATGTTGGAGGAGCCATATTGGGTGGCCTTGTGGGATTAAAGAAACCTAACAATCATGGCGTCCCATACTCATTGACTGAGGAATTTGTGAGTGTTTATAGGATGCACGGCCTCTTACCTGACACTCTTCTTCTTAGGAATGTCGATGCAGCACCAGGACCAAACAAATCTCCTCCGTTGGCTAAAGTGTACGTCATTTTTCACTCATTAACTGCATATTTCGTACCCTGAACTTGAATTTCCAGTCGGAAATATTCAATAAAAGTATTTAACAAAAAATTTCAGTCCCCTAATTTAGTCTACGTAGGAATATATACTGTAGGTGTTTTATGATTTACTAAAAACAACCATTGACATTGTCGTATATGTTTACATTGTTAAGCCCCCATTTGTCATCCATTTTTTCGGAATTCCTTTTTTCTCATACGCATTTTTAACTACACATTCACACAATAAAATATTTTACACGTACATCCAAAATTTTTCCAACTTTTCAATCACACATTCTTCAAAAAATCACTATTTTAAAACTCAATTTTTTCAATAAAACTCTTTAATGGCTACCAAATACAGGCATGTAGAGTTCACATTGTATAATTCCCTGTTTGGTTCTCATTTTTTCACCATAAAAATAAAAAATATGACCGTTATCCATCACATCCAGCCACCATATTTGACTTTACATCTCTTGTGTGGGGTCCATAGCGACTATATTTTTCATTCTCATTTTACAAAAAATGTGTATGAAACGGGGCATTAATTATCCACCTAAATTTCAATGTGCAAAATCTTGATCCCAGCTGCGTTGATAAGTTGTCTAATACTTGAGAAAAATTACAGAGTGGATATGCGTGAACTGATTGGTAACAAAGGAGAAGAGGCCTTGCAAAAAATTGGCTTAGCCAGGCAAATGGTGTCAATGGGACACCAAGCATGTGGTGCCCTTGAGCTTTGGAATTATCCCAACTGGTTTAGGGATCTCATTCCTCAAGACGTAGATGGTAGAGATCGTCCCGACCCTGTCGACTTACCAGCTCTCGAAAGTACGTATAACATAAATATTTATTACTTAATTAATATTGATTGTTGGAAGTTATGTTAGCAATTATTGAGGTATAGGGTAAGCTAATGCGAATAATTTGCTGCAGTTTACAGGGACAGAGAAAGGAGTGTTGCCAGATACAATGATTTCAGGAGGTCCCTCCTATTGATTCCCATTTCCAAATGGGATGATCTTACAGATGATAATGAAGCTGTCCAAACCCTTCGAGAAGTCTACGGTGACGATGTGGAGGAGCTTGACCTTCTCGTGGGTCTCATGGCAGAAAAAAAGATCCAGGGATTTGCTATTAGCGAGACGGCCTTTATAATTTTCCTCCTCATGGCATCAAGGTCTAATTTATTTCCTTCTATTAACTAAGATTAATGCTACCTAGCACCACAGGTACAACACCACCGGTCTAGATGGCAGTAAGTGATATACTTAGTGAAAGGTATAATTAAGTGGTTCATTTAATTATGCCTCTTATTTAATGTCACATTAGTGTCACTTAAATTGAAATTTTAACATAAGTGGTGCTAAATAGCATTACACATTAAATTATTAATAAAAGTAAAATGTATACGTATGTCAACGGTGTTTGCTGTGGTTTGTACATGTATATAATCAACGGAGAATTAAATGCAGGAGGTTAGAGGCAGATAGATTTTTCACGAGTGATTTTAATGAAGACGTATACACAAAGAAAGGGCTGGAATGGGTAAACACAACTGAAAGCTTGAAGGATGTGTTAGATCGACATTACCCTGAGATGACGAAGAAATGGATGAACTCAAGCAGTGCATTTTCAGTATGGGATTCTGCACCGGAACCATTCAATCCCATTCCCCTCTATCTTCGAGTTCCTCACTGAATTGTCAAGTGGAACAACTTGTTCTTTAAGTAGCGAAATTGTCTTAATTTGTTTTATGTTTTTGCTTTGATTTATGGATTTTATAATTTGAATAATGTGATTACAGTTGATTTGTGGAAGTATGTACTATACAAATAAAACAGTTGATTTGTGGAGGTATGTACTATACAAATAAAACAGTCGATTATGAACTTTATTTGATAAAACAGTTTTTCTTCTTCTTCAAAGTACTCGTGATTGATAAAATTGTGTCTTCATTTGATGTATATATGGCCCTCAACGGAGCTTGTTTCTTTGTCATGAGGCCTAAATGTAACTAGAAGTGACTTTAGGGATGAGACTAACTCGAATGTTAGGGTCCACTGAAAAGGTTCTGTGGAAGGCGCCGAATGCTAACCTATTAAAGCTTAATGTTGACGTAACAACAAAGGAAGGACCTACTTCTTTCACTACTAGAAAGGTAGGCAACAAAGGTAAAATTATAGTGACGAACGACTTCCGTTGCCATTACCAATGCATTAACATCAAATTAGCAAAAAGTTATTATTTTATTATTTTAAAAAAGTAAATATTTGATTAATGACGGAATTTTCAACAGAAGACTTCCGTTGGTAAAATTTAAATAAAAAATTAAATAATTTATCAACGGATCTTCCAACAAATAATTCTATTGAAAACTTTATGAAAATGTGAAATAAACTCCAACGGAAACAATTAGTTGGTAAACTTTTGAAGTAAAGTTAAAAATTTATCAAATAATTAACAACGAATATTTTTTTTTTAAAAAAATATATGAATATCTATTAAACAATTCCTAGGGCTTGACATAGCCGGGTTTGATTCTAAAGACACCACAAGAATTTTATATTTTTTTTATAAAATTTATTTGTTGGGAAATGTTCATATTTGTGGGAATTATCTTTGCAAAAGAAAAGGTTTTGTGGGCAAACATAGAGGCTGAGCAAATAGGTAAAAGATGAGAATTTTTTTTTTTTTTTTTTTTTTTTAATTTTGTAAGCTAAAGTTTTTCCCTATGAACTATTTGGAGACTAATGCAATACGTCGTGTAAGTTTATTCCCGATAAAATCATTCGTCTGCTAAAGTTAACTTTGTCTACGAAATGATTTCGTTTTTTCCTACAAATTATGTTGTCTGCTAAATCATTTTTTCCCAACAATTTATTTTTGTGTGGAAATAATATTTGTGGGCTAAAATATATACATTTTTTCTAATAATTAAAAATTTGTGGTAATATGATACAGATTATTTTGTGGGCTAAACCCTGTTTTAGTCTACAAATATTTTTTTCGTGGAAAAAGCATATTTGTAAGCTATTATGAAATAATTTGTAGAGAGAAATTAAATTTTTTTTATATTTTTTATTTTTTATTTATATTATAGTAATTTTTTAAACTTTATTCAAAATAAAATAAAGATACAAAAAGGCAACAAATTAATTAAGATATGTAGCATCAATCAATACAATATTGTATCAAAAATATTTCATTAAAACACAAATAAAAATCATTCACCAACTAAGGTTAAATCTAAACTGAAAAAGAGTATAGCATATGCTCTGTATATATTATTATGAAAAACATACCAAAGTTATTCTCTTCATCCTCAGTATCACAATCTTCCTTATTAGCATTATTCTCTATTGACAATGGTATAAATGGTGATACGAGGAAGTAGGAACTTTACCACATATAGTTGGTGCATAGAATGATGTCAAGACTGCGATGTAGAATTAAATTATTACTCAACAACCTTCACCTTGTTTTGCATCATTTCCTCCATCTTCACTTGAGCTACGTTGACTACCTTTCGATCATCACGTTTTGCTTCTAACTCCTTTTCCATATTGCATACATTGGAAGAAAATGTCCTAATGCCTTGAATGAGATCATCTCTCAACCCACGAATTTGACTTTCGGGCTTTATATCTAGAACAGACATCATGATATTAATTCCAACCTTTGGATCATCTATTGGCATCTCCTCCAAATGGGTATAACTGAACTGTCCTTAGCAGCTAATTCAGTTGTATGTTCAGTCTGTTCCACATGTTCTTCATCTAAAGAAAGTATTGTTTCCTTATTCACAGTCGGCCTCTTGACATGTATTTATGGTAGTTGTACCCCAATTCTAGTTGTAATCGCCTTGGCTTGTTCCTTCGAGTTGATTTCAGTATTGCGAGGTAAAGTACTAGGTATTCTGCCAGTCATGGAAACTTCCATTTGTCCTATTTGAGTTTCCACATTTTTAATGGTAGCATTCTGATCTTAGAGAGTTGATTCGGTCTTCCTCATAAATTGATTATTAGCTTCCATGTATTGATTTGTTTTCTCCATAAATTTCTTGAACATCTCTTCTTTTGCTGCTAAAACTTACCATGTTGTCTATTCTGAATTTGATCACCCCAAAGATAAGTTTAGGTGCTTCCTCCAACCAGAAATGTAAGTATCTGAATGAGGGTTATTTTGTTGACGTTGTTCCCATTATGCAAAATCAACTTGTTCCATTCCTTGTACTAAAATTGAGCAATCCACTGTATTATGATCTGCTCCATACTCCTTACAACTTGGCTTCTTGACTTGTGCTACGTTAGCTGACTCTGATATGCTTTCCGCCTTATGGAATAGAGAATCGTTTTTTGCAGAGAAGACTGAGTAAGCATCCAGCTTGCATACACGTGGCACCTTCTTTTGAACAACCCATTCAGACACCCACATGGCTAAAGTAGTAGCCACTGTCTCAAATAATTTCAACGCTTTGTCAATGATTTTTGTTGATAACGAACCGTTAGACGAAGAATTCACCATACTTTTGAAAGATGAAAGTAGTTCTGCATAGAAATATTAGACCCGAAGTCCATTGTTGATACAGTGATGAGGACACTTTCGAAGCATGTTCTTAAACCTATTCTTGAACATGTTCCGAATTGGTCCGTAACTCTTTGACATCTTCGTTTCTGCTTTCGGGTCATCTTTCGGCTATTTGTACTTTGGTCCCTGGAATTTTGTTTTCTTTCATTTTGGTCATTTTTCGCTCGTTTCTCCTTGTTTCCTACACATTCATCAATGTTGTCTTGCATAACATAATTTACATAGGATTAGGGCATATTTCATCATATTTATCAACAATTATTCATATTTCGTGGTCAAAGTAATTGTGTAAAATGCACATCAGCGCCATATTGATTGACATATTTAATATGTTAATCTTTTCCAACTATATTAAACAATTCGTTTTGATTAATATTGTCTTGCCTAAAATATTGGAAAAGTGCAATCAATGAAAAGTCAAACCTATAAAAATGGCTTAACTTTTCATTTGAAAAACTTTCCATGCGAGGAAAATGAATGGAAAGTGAGGTCTCAGTAAGTAATCAGTATAAAAATTGTATTGAGCAAAGCCTTTTTGCCTGCGAGGGGTTTGATATGGACTCCTACCATTTTATTAAAAATATATATGAAATAAATATAGAATACTAATGTTCAAATCATACCACGTCGACTTTAAGTTTTTAATCTGAATTTTATATTTTCGGTCAATATCTTTAAGCGGTTTCATATTCAGAACGAGAAATTGTTCATATAATCATATTTTCTATCACAATTCACATTTGTGTTAGTATTTCTTTATGAGTTAGGTGAGGAAGAAGCAAGGAAAATAAGTTATTCCAATGGACAGGGAGAATATTAGAGCTGTCAACTTAAAATAATCAAAAAAAATATTACACATGGCCATCAATTTCTAGAGCCAGCTCTAAAACTTCTACAGTAAATTAAAACACGCATATGATCCGTCGGGATTCAATGGGCTCGAACCCATACCCTCTTCCTTGACAAGGAGTTACTCTAATTAATTGAACTACAAACCTACAGAAAATTTAGATCTTTTTCGATGGGAAGAATTGATATCTCAAGTGTTAAGTTTGACCCAATTCAATTTTCAGGCATTAAGTTTCAAAATGTAAAACTCAGGTATTAGTTAATTAATTAAAAATATTTATTAATTAAAGGTCACATATATATAAATATTGGTCAGAGTCACATATTATCAATTTAATTGTTCACATATTATTTTGAGGTCACAAATCATAAATTTTGTAGGTCACAGATTATTTCGAGATCACAAATTCAAAAAATTTTAGGTCATAGCTTATTTCATTGGTCACAAGTCAAGAAATTTTAGAGGTCATAATTTATCTACTGGTCACAGATTTTCAAATATGTTCGTCACAAATTATATTTAAGTCACATGTTATCAAATTTTAAAGTCACAGATTAATTTATCTTATTTTTGAAATATCATATTTTGTTGAGCTACTTCCAATAATTATCTTATTTTCTTTATAAGTTATTTGTTTTGGTATTATAGGTTGATCTATACTTATAGCATCATCATGTCCTATTTCAAAAAAAATTATTTCTTCTATATCTTGTTCCCTGTGTAGGATTGCTTCTCTTATATTTCTAAATTCTTCTTCTATTTCTATAAAATGTTTTTCTTTATATATATTTCCATAATTACTATTTGTATAACAATATAATCTTAGGTATAATATAGTAAAAACTTTATTATCATCTTTTAATATTTTATTAGTCATCTTAAAATATAGACTAAGACAATCATCTAAATTTTTATCATTTATATGTACACAATATCTTGGATAACAAGTAAATTTTAATTTTTCATATGCTAAATTTCCTTTGACTATTCCTAAATTTCCATTTTCTGCCGTAATACATCTTTCATCTTGTAAATTAAGTATTATAGGGCTATTAATTCCTTCTTTAAAACATGATTTTATTATTATTTATACTCTAGCAAGATAAACATAAGATATTTTACTTCTTTTTTCTTGTTTTAATTTTTCTAGAAATTCATTAATGTTTTTTTTTCGTTATTAGATTTAGTTTTATTTTTCCTTGTGTACGTTTGACATCTATGACTTTTTCTATTTCGTGATATTCATTAATGACTAACTTTTTTTTTTTTTTTAAAAGTTGATCCTAAAATATTAAATAATCTATTTTCTCCTGGTGGTTTAAGATTTAACTCTACTTTATTTATTTTTCTAAATTTTTCTCAATCTAATTTTCCTTTTAAAACATATCATTCTATTCCTTCATATACTTCGGTTTCTAGTTTTTCAGTATTCTCAATTTCCATAATTTCTATGATGATTCGTATATTTCATAATAATATAAAATGCTTTCGAATTCTTTTATAATTATTTCATATATATATCTATCTTTTATCGTATCTACAATTAATTTATGTAATATTTGTTCCTTTATTTCTCTAAGCAATTCTTTAATTATACTTAATGTTGTTATTATTTTTAATTTATTAGGAATATGTTCAAATATATAATATTCCTTATCTATTTTTAACTTGTAATATTTATCTTCTTTCATAATTTCCATGATTTCAATATCAATATAGGGTTTTTGTGTAATAAAATTAATTGAGAAAATCAAAGTTTTTAGTAAATCAAAATTTTTAAAGAATGAAATTTGATCTATTTTAGAATTACTTGTTTGAAATTTTTATAGTGAGGGTATTTTAGGGACTTTAAAATTTTAAATTGGTCAAAGGTCATTTTAAAAATATAATTTCATTTTTAAGTTACTTTGAAAATATAAGTTTATATTTAGGTCATTTTCACTTAATTCCTCCATTAGGACCACACCCTATGTCGTATACTTTGTGTAAGCCCACTAGGCTTAGCCAAACCATTGTTTATTGAAAAATGAAATTAAGTTCTTCTTCTGACTTTTTTATGTGTGATCATTATGTCATCAATCTCTAACAATATGTGAACATTATCTTGTATTCCCTTTATTTATGTTAGACATCTAATTTCTTAGAATGGTCCTATTATAAGTCATAAGTGATTATAAATGAAAACAATTTATATTAATTTAACCTTTTCAGAGCATGAAATGGAAGAACGAAAGGAATTCACAAACATTCCGCAGATAGAAACAGGGAAAAGAGATATCGAAATAGTTATGGTTATTTAATAATATTATTACTTCAATCCAAAATTCTTAGTTACTTCTATTGGATGAATCATACCAATGAAATTTAGTCGTAAGTTATTGCTTTGATCCTTAATTTTTTTTTCTTCGGGTAAGGAGAACTAATTATCATAAATCCACCGATATGTGGCGCAACTTCCATTATTGGTTATGAATACGAATAAACCTTGAACTCTTATGATGTGAGGAAAATTTTATCGATTATATAATTATTTATTTTCCTTCATTTTTTATTTTAGGATTCTACGTTCCATTTTATGACATTAGGACCACACCCAACATCTTATAATTTCAGGCTTAGCCAAACCATTGTTTATTGAAAAAATGAAATTAAGTTTGCTCAATTCTTTCTAATCTTTTTAATATTGTTAAAACTTAAAATAAGTAATTTATTTTGAAGTTAAGTGAGAATTAACAAAGAAGTAA
The DNA here is from genome assembly GCA_019395295.1 of Osmanthus fragrans. Classification (NCBI taxonomy): domain Eukaryota; kingdom Viridiplantae; phylum Streptophyta; class Magnoliopsida; order Lamiales; family Oleaceae; genus Osmanthus; species Osmanthus fragrans. Next base: position 13,147,459 of record CM033351.1, on the reverse strand, counting down.
TTTGTTTTCTTAAAGAAAAAATTAAGTTATTTAAATATATTGAAGTAAAAAGTTATTTAAGAGTTGGTCTCTTTTTCTTTTTTTCTTTTTACATGGCCATTCAATCTAGTGAGGTACGTCAAAGAGATATTCACAAAAAAACAAAAAAAAAAAAAAAAGGATTTAATAAGTTGCCTTGTCGACGAATCTTTATTCAACCATTGAGTTTTACTATTCTTGAGGTCAGCTTCCAGGCTTAATTATATAAAATTTGCAACTTAACTTGAATCTTTATTCAACCATTGAGTTTTATTAAAATTTATTAATTAATCTATCTATGTCACCAATCAAGTTTTTATTATTATATCCTGTCCACACCAGGCAAGCACCATCGTACCAAAATATTTGTAACTATCGGGATCAAATTTTATTATACAAAACCTAGATAAAACTATAGGAGTCGATATTTGACTAAACAAGGATAGCTTAGATATGATAATAAATATTTTGTTTCAATAATTAAAAACTTGCAAATGGGTGCACGTAAAAATTGTTAAAATACTTTTTAATTTGCATGTATGGATATAAAATTAAAGTTGTTAGCATTTTTATTTTTTAATTTTTTTTGTTGACGGGGGAACCCGCGGCCGCTACCCTTCAGGTGCGCATTGGATAAACGGTAAACCCTCGAGCTGACGCAATAGTCCGCAAGCTATACCAGCCAGATTAATCACACTAGGCAAACTCGGTGTGATAGACTTGATTGAGAAAGTGTTGGTAGGAGGAATCGAACTAGTGACCAAATGCCTTTGCGTTCACCTATTTCACCAACTCGACCACTCCAAGTGCAGAAAGCAATTTTTTCCTCGTCCGCCAGTCTTCAACATTTTCAATAAAATCTTTCGAAAAAGTATTTCATCATAATTATTTTCACCAATTTTTGGTACTTAATTTATCTCAACATGGACTAAGCAGCTTGGTTTTATTTTCCCCACTGTGGTCCAGTGCAGGTTCTTTGACCGAAGCTGTTGGCTAACTATTCCACCAAAACGAAAAGAATTTTCTATGCAATTTTGTGTATATATAAGTGGGCGTGAAGGGTTTTGGATTCATCAACTCCTCATTTAGTAAACATACAATTTTTCGATCATGGAATTCATCAAATCCATTCTTCTTAAACCTTTCCAAAATTTTATCCATAAAGATTTTCGTGAAGTTGTAGCAAGAATGACCATTATGGATAGATTTATCTTTCTCGTGAGTTTGCTCAACTTGTTAGTTTTTGCTCGCCTGAAGAGTACTAAAACATTATTTTTGGTGCTTTCAAATTATACTAAAAAAACATGATTTTCCAATATATATTATGCATGTTCGTTAAGTATTAGCATACTTAAGAATACTCAAGATTTCACCATAGATTGCAAGATTATATTGTGATATTATACAAATTCTTGTTTTTGCATGCAGATTATTCACTTCATCGACAAGTTAGGTATATGGCACAGGTTACCTGTGTTCTTAGGTCTGATATACCTGGCCCTGCGTCGGCATCTTCACCAAGAGTACAACTTGTTCAACGTCGGAAAATCACCGGTCGGAGTACGATATAATCCGGCTGATTTTCCTTTCAGAACAGCTGATGGAAAATTCAATGATCCCTTCAATGAAGGTGCAGGCAGTGAGGATTCGTTCTTTGGCCGGAATGTTCTTCCTGTTGATCAAAAAAAGAAGGTGCTTTTTTATGTTAATTTTAGTTCATTTAACGAAGATTAATTTTAATATGTTTAGTTTCAGTATGGAATTGATAACGTAAATAGTTTTGAAAATTTTGTTTTTAAACTCCAAATTATTTTTGGAAAATTTTAGAAATGGTACAAAACTTAAACGAATTCTTGATTTATTATTTTAATAAAATCCGAGAATTTAACTTAAACGAATTTTTGATTTATTATAATTTGAAGAAATTTTCAAATCGAAAAAAAAAATTAATAAATTCTATGGTTAATTAAAAATTATAAAATCTTAAAATTTTGAGGCAGATTAATTTGAGAACTTAGGATGAACCTGTTATTAATAATTCATTTTTTGTTGACCTATTTATCGATATCGAATCAAATAATCAATCTAATGCTCTCAAATTAACCAATATTTCGTCTCTATGCCTTCCCATAAGGATTGAGTAGTTTTAGACAAAATTATTTATATTTTGAATTAATTCATTGTTTTCAAATTAACCAAGTATTTGATTCTATGCCTAGCCATAAAGATTGTGAATTGGTCAACAAAACGTGTCCTCAACATGCCGTGCTTAACTTATTTGTCTATTTTGGGGGGAAAAAGAAGAAGAAGAAGAAGAAGAAGAAGCACCGTGAATGATTTTGATACCCTAATTTTGAAAAGAATTGACCGACCAAAAATAATTTTTGTTCTGTTACAACTAATGAAACCAGACCCCATAGTTGTGGCTACAAAGCTGTTGGCACGTAGAAAATACATTGACACAGGAAAGCAATTCAATGTAATTGCGGCTTCTTGGATACAATTTATGATTCATGACTGGGTTGATCACTTAGAGAACACTGATCAACAGGTAATATTCAAAATCATTATTTAATTGCAAATAAATCTTGATTCATTTCATTTGTTCTTGTTGATGTTTAATGACTATATACTTACTTGTAGGTTGAACTTGTTGCACCCAAAAAAGTGGCAAGTCAATGTCCTCTCAAATCATTCAAGTTCTACAAGTCGAAGGAGGTCGCAGCTGAGCACGGCTATTATGGTATCGACACTGGCTATTTGAACCGTCGAACACCTTGGTGGTAAGATTTTCTGTTTTGGACGATCATAAACTTACAAGTCTTACTATACGTTTATGCCACGTCAAGGGCGGATGGAGTGGGACAGCTCTTATCTTTAATCAGAGCTACCCCAATCCCCAAATAAATTTTATAAAGTTTAAAAAAGAAAATTTAAGTTAAAAATAAATGAATTTTGTTTTTTTACGTATCAATTTAGAATAATTTTTTTTTTATCCCCTTTGACTCCGTCCCAGTGTCACGTGCAAGGACGGAGTCAGGGGACAATATTATTATTATTTTTATTTATTTATTTATTTTTTTTGGTACTAGATTGATACATAAGTTTATCTATAAAATTAAAAATAGACACTTCCTCGGTCGTGCAGGGACAGTCATAGGGACAATGATCTTTATTTTTTATTTTTTTTATTTTTTATTTTTAGTATGTGTACTAGATTGATACATAAGTTTTAATATAAATGGACCACTTCCTCGGTCCTTGGTCTTGAATGTCCATGACAACCTATATCACTAATTGAAAAATATTATTTAACCTCTGTTTGGTTTGGATAAAAATTAAATTTGTAGTAAAATTTGATAAAATTTTGTGAAATACATGGATAAAAAGTTGACAAAAATTGTGAGTCTCATAAAATATGTAGTTAAAATTAAATTTAGGAAAAATGAGTTTCAAGAAATGAAAGTCAACGGGTTTAGCTTCATGAGAATCAGTAGCGGACTCATCACCCCGTCAGCCAGCACGTCCGCTTGTGCTGGCTCCATCGAAATTTACTGTTTGGAGGTAGCGAGGAGATTGCCAATGGAAAAAAACAAAGCTCTTGTTCTATGGCTGCTTTTTTCTTTTGTTGTTTCGCTTATCTTCTTTGTATTTATGTAAGTATCTGTATCTTCTCCTTTTTAATGCCAATAACAAACGCAGAGAGAGAGAGAGAGAGATTGGCAACCCATCGACAACGTCGCCATGAGAAAGAGAAAGAAAAAGAGAAAGAAGGGTCAACAAATTATAATGTTTTTTTAAGACAATGCTACCAGTGTCTTTTATGGATAATATGGTTATCTCCCTAGAATCTATTTTGGCATTTTATCTAAGTAGCTCCCATGTTTAACAATTTTAGTACAAGATATATTCCTATCATAAAGATTTTCATGCTATAATTAATAATGATTTTCATGATATACTCCTAAGAAATATAAATATTTCATTAATTTTTTGAGAAGGATCATTTATACTACTCCATTGAATATTATGGGATAATTGCAGCAAAAGTCCCAAACATTTTACTCTTCACAAACTTTACCCCATACTTCCCTTTGTGCCACACAGTCCCCCAAACATTTTCAGTACTACTTTGTGATTTATTCGAATTGTAATAATATTTTGTGATTTGTGTTTTAAAAATTAGAAAATGAAAATTGGTGATAGTTTAAAATTAAGTTTCTAAAGTATACATTTAATTTTTATACTGATTATGTTCATTTTTCAACTAAAACAAAAGTCTCAACCTAATTCTTTTAGTAGTGTATCTAGTCCGGACACTGCTTCTAGTCGAGCACATGAGTCCATTATAACACAAAGAAGTCTCGAGCTGAATTCAAGAGTGACTTGTGCAACTTTTCACCTTTAATCAAGAGTAACTTGCACAATAAAGTGGGAGATGATTGGTTAATGATAATCTGGTTGTGTATATAGAGCGGGAGATTTTTGAAAAAATTGAGAACGAGACAATCTTGCAACGCTTTCAAAATATGATACCCTGAAGAATGCTGTTGTTTGAGCTTACATTTACAGAGATTTTATCATATATATATTTTTTCTTATTATTTTGAGTTATATTGGAGCTCACCAATATTTCTGGATGTGCCATAACTGCCACTGATGAGAATCATTTCCATGTCTGCAAAATTTTCACTACATATCCAATTCACAAATCACATGATCAATTTTGATTTTCTAAATATTTATTTTTATATGATTCTCACTCCCACATATAATAAATAAATATATGAAGGGATGGGAGTGCTATATATGGTAGCAATGCAGAAACTTTACAGAAAGTAAGGACTTTCAAGGATGGAAAGCTCAAGATTTCAGAAAATGGCCTTCTTCCTCACCAAGATGGCCAAGTTATATCTGGTGATGTTCGTAATATATGGGCTGGTCTCTCCACATTACAAGCGCTGTTTGTCCAGGAACACAATGCAGTCTGTGATGCCTTGAAGGTGTTCCAAAATTTGCCCAATATTTGTTTATTCTCAGCAGATTATTATTTATGTACTGAAATTATACTTGGCAATATGTTCATAACACAAGAATAAAGTTACAAACATATGAATTGTTTATGGTCAGTTTAGAGGTGATAAGATGGCAGCACCTTATTAACTGTTTTAACTTTGATTTTTGCCGAAACTCCAATAAAATATTGCCATATGGCATACTGTTATTCCACCTGGCAAACCTGTTTGTACATGTAGCATTGCTCATAACCCAAACAAACAATTTAGATTAGATACGCAAAATGATCACAAGGATACTAAACTTGTTCCGTCATACATGCAAGTCCATAAATCGTGGCAAAATTTCTCAAATCTAATTCTAAACTATACATCGCTTCTTTGTTTATATGTAGCATGGCAATTGACATGGGAGTTAAGTAGTGTGTCATATTTAACTAGTTCCTTCAATTATTCAAATATAAATTACAATTTTTGGAATGAACTTCTGTATCTAAAATTTTGTGGCTTTGGTTTTACAAAGGTATGGATTGCTGGGGAAGAAGTTTAAAGATACATTTGGACATGTTGGAGGAGCCATATTGGGTGGCCTTGTGGGATTAAAGAAACCTAACAATCATGGCGTCCCATATTCATTGACTGAGGAATTTGTGAGTGTTTATAGGATGCACGGCCTCTTACCTGACACTCTTCTTCTTAGGAATGTCGATGCAGCACCAGGACCAAACAAATCTCCTCCGTTGGCTAAAGTGTACGTCATTTTTCACTCATTAACTGCATATTTCGTACCCTGAACTTGAATTTCTAGTCGGAAATATTCAATAAAAGTATTTAACAAAAAATTTCAGTCCCCTAATTTAGTCTACGGACGAATATGTACTATAGGTGTTTTATGATTGACTAAAAACAACCATTGACATTGTCGTATATGTTTACATTGTTAAGCCCCCATTTGTCATCCATTTTTTCGGAACTTTTTTTTTCTCATACGCATTTTTAACTACACATTCACACAATAAAATATTTTACACGTACATCCAAAAATTTTCCAACTTTTCAATCACACATTCTTCAATAAAACTCTTTTTAATGGCTACCAAATACAGGCATGTAGAGTTCACATTGTATAATTAATTATCCACCTCAATTTCAATGTGCAAAATCTTGATCCCAGCTGCGTTGATAAGTTGTCTAATACTTGAGAAAAATTACAGAGTGGATATGCGTGAACTGATTGGTAACAAAGGAGAAGAGGCCTTGCAAAAAATTGGCTTAGCCAGGCAAATGGTGTCAATGGGACACCAAGCATGTGGTGCCCTTGAGCTTTGGAATTATCCCAACTGGTTTAGGGATCTCATTCCTCAAGACGTAGATGGTAGAGATCGTCCCGACCCTGTCGACTTACCAGCTCTCGAAAGTACGTATAACATAAATATTTATTACTTAATTAATATTGATTGTTGGAAGTTATGTTAGCAATTATTGAGGTCTAGGGTAAAGCTAATGCGAATAATTTGCTGCAGTTTACAGGGACAGAGAAAGGAGTGTTGCCAGATACAATGATTTCAGGAGGTCCCTCCTACTGATTCCCATTTCCAAATGGGATGATCTTACAGATGATAATGAAGCTGTCCAAACCCTTCGAGAAGTCTACGGTGACGATGTGGAGGAGCTTGACCTTCTCGTGGGTCTCATGGCAGAAAAAAAGATCCAGGGATTTGCTATTAGCGAGACGGCCTTTATAATTTTCCTCCTCATGGCATCAAGGTATAATTTATTTCCTTCTATTAACTAAGAATAATGCTATCTAGCACCACTGGTGCAACACCACCGGTCTAAATGGCCATAAGTGATATACTTAGTGAAAGGTATAATTAAGCGATTCATTTAATTATGCCTCTTATTTAATGTCACATTAGTGTCACCTGAATTGAAATTTTAACATAAATGGTGCTAAATAGCATTACTCATTAAATTATTGATAAAAGTAAAATGTATACGTATGTCAACGGTGTTTGCTGTGGTTTGTACATGTGTATAATCAACGGAGAATTAAATGCAGGAGGTTAGAGGCAGATAGATTTTTCACGAGTGATTTTAATGAAGAGGTATACACAAAGAAAGGGCTGGAATGGGTAAACACAACTGAAAGCTTGAAGGATGTGTTAGATCGACATTACCCTGAGATGACGAAGAAATGGATGAACTCAAGCAGTGCATTTTCAGTATGGGATTCTGCACCGGAACCATTCAATCCCATTCCCCTCTATCTTCGAGTTCCTCACTGAATTGTCAAGTGGAACAACTTGTGCTTTAAGTAGCGAAATTGTCTTAATTTGATTTATGTTTTTGCTTTGAGTTATGGATTTTATAATTTGAATAATGTGATTACAGTTTATTTGTGGAAGTATGTACTATACAAATAAAACAGTTGATTATGAACTTTATTTGATAATTGGTTTCCCGATATTTTTCTTTTTCTTCTTCAAAGAACTCGTGATTGGTAAAATTGTGTCTTCATTTGATGTATATATGGGCTTTAATGGAACTTGTTTCTTCGTCATCAGGCCTAAATGTAACTATAAGTGACTTTAGGGATGAGACTGACGCGAAAGTTAGGGTCTGCTGAGAAGGTTTTGGAGAAGGCACTGAATGCTAACCTATTAAAGCTTAATGTTGACGTAGCAACAAAGGAAGGACCTACTTCTTTCACTACTAGAAAGGTAGGCAACAAAGGTAAAATTATAGTGACGAACGACTTCCGTTGCCATTACCAATGCATTAACATCAAATTAGCAAAAAATTATTATTTTATTATTTAAAAAAAATATATTTGATTAATGACAGAATTTTTAACTGAAGACTTCCGTTGGTAAAATTTAAATAAAAAATTAAATAATTTATCAACGGATCTTCCAACAAATAATTCTATTGAAAACTTTATGAAAATGTGAAATAAACTCCAACGGAAACAATTTGTTGGTAAACTTTTGAAGTAAAGTTAAAAATTTATCAAATAATTAACAACGAATATTTTTTTTTTAAAAAAAAATATGAATATCTATTAAACAATTCCTAGGGCTTGACATAGCCGGGTTTGATTCTAAAGACACCACAAGAATTTTATAATTTTTTTATAAACTAGTGTGGATCGTGCGTTGCACGATAATCGTTAGAATTTTTGCAATTCCAGAATTGAACAATGACAAAAATAACATGAAATTGTCTCAAGTTTAAAATTTAATATAATTCGTTTCGACGAAATGATAGATCTACAAATAGCTAAATCTTAGCTCCGCGCGTGTCAAAATCCTACAAATAGAAAATATGACTTGAATTATACTACAAAACATCACAGATTTCCCAAATGCTACTCTACTTATAAAAAAGAACAAATAATGATGGAAAAACTAAGAATTTGAATTGTGCTGCTAATATAGATGGCAGGGCTGCTCTCTTCCCCGAATCGGGAAGAGAGCAGCATTCCCGAATTGAAAATTGTCCTTGACTTAAAAAATTTTAGGCAATCTCATCAAATACTATACTCAATTGTAAAAAAAAATTATCCATTTTGATATTTATTTTTATAGAAAACAAAGTCAAACGAACACCAAAAGTTAATAAGGCAATCCCATCAAATACTATACTAATTTTATTAACTTTTGGTGTTCGTTTGACTTTATTTTCTATGAAAATAAATACCAAAATGAATAAATTTTTTTACAATTGAGTATAGTATTTGATGGGATTGCCTAAAAAAAATTTAAAAAAAAAAAATTAAGTTAAGGGCAATTTTCAATTCGGGAATGCTGCTCTCTTCCCGATTCGGGGAAGAGAGCAGCCCTGATATAGATGGTGCATAAGAAGTTAAAAGGAAACCAATGATGAGGAAGCATGGTTCAAAACAAGCAACCTACTTGTCTGAATACCGTCTATTTTCACTTCAATTAATTGGTAGAAAACCCAATTAAGATCAACTCGGACAAAAGCAGCACACTAAATTAGAAAAGGGCAATGACAAAGACATTACACATCAATCAAAACTTCAGCTCTCCAACATGAGTGCAACAAATTATTTAGACTAATAATCTCTTTCAATCACTAAATTAAAATCATACAAAACTTGTCACATAGGTTAATAATACACAATGTAGAAAAAAGTTGAAGAAAATTGGATGTTTATGAACACCTCCGAATATTAGCAACAAAGATCTATTGAGTGAGAAACAAACATCTAGTGTGGTTAGTACACCAAAATTGCAAATTTGGATTTTGTTAAAAGTCAAAGTGATTACATTCTGGTGTTATTTACTGCTGTGGCAACCTTATGTATACTATATGCTAGATGAGTGATACTTTCAGTCTCCTAAAATAAATCAAACCAAGATTTACTCAATATATACATGGTTTGCCTCTTGATGGAAATATCATCAATACCAATTATTTAGTGTTCAAATGAATAAATATCAATACATATTTACTTTTAATTATGACTATAATCAACAAAAAAGAAACCATCATCATAACTTCGTAGAAAATAGAAATGGTTGTGAAGAGGTGCTAATGAGCGAAGTACAATCTCACATGACATTGAGAGAAAATTTCCATAGATACTCACCCATACATAATAGTAAGAAAACATGAATATAGAAATAAAATGAATTTTGGAAGAAACTATGCAGCATAAAGAACATGACAGGGAACACAACACGATTAGATGACAGACTGTCAAAATTTAGCACTTAATATTCTCTCTTAACATTTTTTGGAGTAAAAGAAGTAAGAGAAAAGTCGACCACACTGAGACACATGCCGTGTCTCCGCACAGAACATGGAGACACACCCGTGTCTCCATATGTTCCCGTGCTTAACGGAGACACGTTGTGTCTCCATTAAGAATGGAGATACGGCTGTGTCTCCATGATTAATGGAGACATGCTATGTCTTCATTCTTAATGGAGACACGCCGTGTCTCCATGTTAAGAATGGAGACACAGCCGTGTCTCCATGCTTAATGGAGACACTTCCCGTGTCTCCGTGTGGCTGGAGACACGGCCGTGTGGCCATATTGATCAGCAATGAAGTCAGAGTCACCATATCGATATGCAACAACACAGAAGTAGTAGTTCCCATCATCTAACATTTTCCTCACTGTCAAGCCTTCAACTTGTCTTAAAAAAAAGTAATGTACTATATGACACCTAAATTACCTACTATTTATTTCTGTTAATATGTTCCTCATCGCAACAGAAAATAACGAAAACATATTGTAAAACATAATTGGTATCACAAATATCCAAAATATGAAATCAAAAATTATTTGCTAAAAAATTATGAAGTCTGTGAGTTCCTGCCGTTTACACATCATTCCTCATTCTCAATCTATTCAGTTCGATTCATAAATCTTTTTCCTCCAATCCCTTTTTTTGTCGTTTACCACAAGACCCAATAAAATTAAACCTGCAATTACAGTTCTCTTGATTAGAAGTCACTCATGAAAAATAAAAAATTGCTCATGTTATTCATAAGCAGGAGCCTTTGTCTATGCTTTAGTCTCAGGGAATAAAATTATATCAGCCTACATAAGACAATATACCTTAACTAAAGGTTAAAATATTAAACAAAATCATTAACAATGTTCTGATCAACTTGCCTATAAATATCCATTTGACAGAATTCTATGGACACTCAGTAGAAAAGCACACACTTCAACTAACATTTTGATATTAACTCAAAATTAAATAAGTAAATATTTAGCTAATAGGAAAAATGCATGACAATGGATACTTAAAAGCAAATGAAAAAGATGAAACTGAAAACCCCAATAGGACTAAAGCTTAACTGTGCAAAAAACAAGAGAAGAGTTTAAGCGAGCAAGTGCCAGAATAAGCACTTTGTTGATAGGAAATATTAGTTAGGGTATTACCTTTTGGTTGATACTTATGTTGTATTTCAAAAATTTGTGAACAATTTAACTAATACCCACCAAAACTTCAGTTTCTATATTCTGAAATATTTATTTTTTCCTACTGATTTTGAATGTCGTTCTTTGATTTAAAACTTTTATTTAAGAACATAGCACTGTTCTCAAATGAAATCATTCCATTTTTTGATATAGATAGACAGAAATCATAGATATGATGTTAGAGTTTATGTAATCAAATACAACCAAATGGTATATAAGCAAAAGTAAGGATATTAGAGAACGAATTTCTCACCTCTTCGAGCCAATGTTGTAAAGCAAGTTTCCGGGCTTTGCCGTTTTTCGATAAACCTTTTCCAACCTGCAATGTAAATAGAAATAATGTAAGAAAATTCGTAACTTTTATCAAAACTAAATTTGCACAAGTGCACAATAACTTAATTAAAATTCACCTTGGCAGCCCGTGTTCTCGCTCTAGACCAGCGTGACATGGCAATCTCGTGTCTCTCAAGATCAAAAAATGAAATGGAACTATGCTTGAGTTCGACAAAAATTTTGTAACCTGCAGACAGCGCTTCACATCAATAATTATGTTGATAATTTCAAATCCCTGCATAGCTGACAATATGACATCATTGCCAAGATCACAAAGATATATAGTTGTTTTTGCAAGAAAGATGAAAAGAGTGATGACAAAAGCCAATGAAGGACTGAAACATTTGCAACTAATTGAAAGAAGAGCACAAGGGATACTTTTCGCAAAATGAAAAAAGAGAAACGACGATACTTACAAGTATAGAATTGAAGAAAAGATTCATTTAAACTACCAGACATTCCAATTTTTAGATAATCATATATAACCTCGACCGAGAGCGATGGCCCAGTGTTCCTGCGATTTTTGTCTTTGCCAAAAAGAAACTTAGTAAAGGAACATTCGATTACTCTCGAAGCTCCAAATCATCCATGCAAAAAGAGGATCTGCAAGTACTCTTGAAAAACTGTCTAGAAAAACTAAAAAATGCATAAATTTGGTTGCATAAACAAATGACATGGTGTTATTAACTCAACAAGTCATAGGGCAGATGTAATGAAGTAGGAGTATGTATGTATGGCTAAGCTTTAAAAAATTAACTCAAGTTATAGATCAAATGTAATGAAGTATGATCATGCACACTAATCTAAAATTGCAAACACGTCAAAATTATCAATAACTTCAAGCAGAGCTAAATGGATGACCATACCAAGCTTAGAATAGGATGATTCTAATTTCTCTTTCAATTCCAAATTGGAAGGCATATCCCGATCATAAAGTCTGCAATTTTGGTTTGCCAAGGAAATGAATTCCTTTAGTTCCATCATGTCCTTAATTGTATATACCAGTATAAAAAATGTGGAATCAACAATCATTGAGTTTATGTTCAAGAAATCATTAAATCTTCTGAAATATAATAATATATGGTTTAACTACTGCTTTAGATTACTTGATTGAAAGTCATACGTTGTCTCGATAATAACAGTCACAAAATTCAAGATGAGGATGAACACTACTATGTACCTGAATATGGGGCTTTGTACAAAGTCTTTCAGCTTACTCGAAAGTTTATAGGATTTCTTTCTCGGTGTTGAGCATGACGGTTGATCTACCTGCCATGGAAAACAACTCTCATATGAAAAATGAAAAATGATTTTTGCATCCCGATATGTTTCCAAAAATTGGACAAAAATCAACATTTAGGGTATTTTTTTTGTTTTCTTGTCTACTCCATTTTGTTCATTGCTAGATCTACTCATAATTTTGGTGTAATTCCTGCACCTCCCAACTGCAAGAGGTCATATGAAACCCTATAAGAAAATCAATGTAAGTTATAAAATGCAGTAGAAACATGTGTAATATTGTTTGAAAACAACTATTGGAAAGATGCCAAAGTATTTAGACAATAACAGATGGAGCACAAATTGTAGACCTCGTGCCCATGTGGACTAATCATTGCTTTACCAAACAGCTGCTAAAAGAAATCTCATCGCTCAGAAATTTAAAGCTAAATATTAAAAAATGCGACTAAAGATAATATCAAAATGAATCACAATTGCTATAGAGCATACTTATCACTTACGACTTAAAGCTAAATGTGGATAACGGATCACATGTGGCTTATCTTGGTCTCTATAGGCTATAACAAAGAGGAGACCATGACCAGTCTATATGATATGCTCTTGATTGAAGAATAAAATAAGCACAATTATATACACAATTTTAAATAGTAATAATACTCACATTGTAAAAAATCACAATGAGTCTAAAATTGCTGTTGTACCAAGAAGATTTGAACAAAAGAAAATGACCAAATTCCAAATTAAGTAGGAGAAAATTTCTGAGCATGACCAAATAAAATAGAGTAAATGATAAATGATTTATATGTTACATTTCTTCAGAACGGCAAAAGTTACAATTTTAAGTAGAATATTGCAAAAATACCCTTCTTCATTCTTTCTCTCATTTCAAAGTTTTCAATGTCAATGTTGTTGCAAAAAAAATAAAATAATAATAATAATAATGAAACAAAAAAATATTGAATTTTAAACACTGCAGCGCTCTTGTTGTAAACGTGCCTGTGCATTGATTTTCTTGAAGCAAAAAGTATTGAATTATATTAAATTGACTACAAAAAGTATAATTCTGTAGACGTTGCCTCTATTTTTTTACTTCAATGGTTACACTTTTGTATTGGATTATTACTTTATTTGTAAAAACTCTTTACTTGTTAAGGAGTTACATTGATGCTCTGTTCTGTAACTAAAGATATGAAAAAAAAATTATTGTTAGCATGTACTAACTAATAACATTGTGTAATTAGAAGGAAAAAATGAATTCAAGAAATGAAAATTTGAAATCAAATGGTTATGCATTTCCGAGTAGTGACAAATATAGTTCTACTGAAAAAATATCTTTTGCATTTTGCAGGTTCATTTGATTTGAAAATATATATATATATATATATATATAAAGATACTACTACTAACTTCTAACATGAAAATCTCGAAAGCAAATACAACAACTTCCAACAAGCGCAACACAAAACAAGAATTTATCACACGAAATACTAATCTAAAACAAAACTTCCACCACAAGTTTCAATTCTTTTCAGCAAATAAAAATATATCATCACGTAAAATCCAGGTACCTTGGCCGAGAGTGAACTCGAATGGCGTCTCTCTATCACAATTGGAGTCAAACTATAAGACCATTAGATTTATCACCGATTCACTTCTCTCGAACGTAACTTTCATCTTTCAATTTATCTTCCTCGAATAGTCCCAACTTTCTCTTTTGACCTTAAAGAAGCAGATGAAGTGAGGGGGCATGAGAAAATAGAAAATGTTGACAAAAAAAATTCAAAATGAAAAAAGTAATGTTTTTTCTTCTAAGAATATATGTAACTCAGATAAAAAAAGAAGAAGAATATTCAATCTCCAGACTAAAAAAGATCATGTTTCATTTTCTTCGAATTTAACTAGAAAATGACAGAACCCAGAAAACCCAAAAGTATTAACACAAATCTGAAAAGGACACTCTCTCACGAGATTAAAGCGATACAAAATCATGTAAAATGATATTATAAAAATATATCTATTGAATTAAACTCACAATCAAGAACCCAATTGAAGTAGGTCATGTCCAGCTTGTATAACAACTAAAGTGTTTTAAGGCATATCAATGGATACAAATGTAAGTCATTAAGAGCATTGAAGGCTTAATAGATTAAACTTACAATTTCAACGATGAGTACCTTTTTTTAACTATTGATTCTAACCTGAATGTCTCATTCAAACTTATCAGACCTCTTAGGAGGAAACTGCGATTAATAAATCACACAAGTTCAATTGGACCAATGATTCTTCACTATCGAGATTTTCAATATTATTATAAAAGACAAATGATCTATCTTGTCTCATCTAATTCAACGTATCAAACATACTATAAAGGTTTTTTTTCTTGAAATAAATACGTCAAATGAACTGTGTTACTTGCCAGTAGTTGGGGATCTTTGGTTCACTTTCTATTGGTTCTTTGAATACACATTTATAAATGACATTTATCATAAGCATCTTTCTCCATCAACCTGCATTCAATTAACCCAATCACATTACACTTATTTAATAGTCAACACACATTAAAAAACAAAAAAAAACTTAACGAAAATTTTCAAATTTTGATTCAGTTCCTGTGCTGTAGCCTAATCAAAATTCAACACAGAGAGTTACAGAAATTTTATCCATAAAACCAAAATCACCTACCCAGTATCCACACTTCTCCATAATTTCCTCAGTTATGAGAGCCGCTCTTGAAGGGAAGAAAGGGAAAGGAAAAGAAAGGAGAAGAAAATGAATCAGAAAGAGTGTAAAAGTTGAAACCTTTGTGGTTCCACCATAGGTGATGTGATGATGTTAGAATTAGATACCAATAGTAAGTATTTACGATGGAGGTCGAACAACAGGAACTTAAATTGACAAAAATATTTTACGTTTTCAACAAATATACAGGAAAATATGCCCTATTCTTTCACATTAGTTCACCCAAAACACATTAAGAAAACAGGAATCCTAAAACCCAAAAGCTAATTAAACAAATTTCATAAGACCAGATATTCATACGCCAACAACCGAAATAAAGTAACAATTTCATTTTCAAACAGGTATAGAGAGTTGAAATAAATTATTTGGAGACTAAATACATACCTACTGATATGCAGGACCGACCTAAGATTACTCCTGCATGTAGCCTAAAAATAAAATAAAAACATAATAACCTTAAAAAAAACACGACACCTAAAAAAGCCCAAAGACTGCAATAAAACACATATATCTAACATACTTAAGAACAAAGAAGAAGAACATATCACGCAGAAAAGTAAAAATAAAAAACCCAACAGGAAGAAAAAAATGGCAATCGAGAATAAAAACATTCAAAACTCACCAAGTATAGATCTTACCGTAAACACACTCCATTAGGTTCATAGCTAATTTGATCTAATCGGCGCCATTGACGAAGATCTTTTCTGTAATATCAAATTAAAGATCACAAAAACTCTAAAACTTAATCAATTAATCAAACCCTAGACCCAAAACATCCAATAACAACAAAATATTCTGAAATCCCAGGAAAATACTCACGTTCAAACCGTCAGTAACACAACAAACCCTTTCTATCTTCTGCACGCCAAAAAAACCCTTGTCGTCATCGTTGACCTTTGAATGAGTTGGTTTTCGGAGTGAAATTTTTAGGATCGTCAACACCAGAAGTCTGGCGAAATAAAAAAGAAAATCGTGGGAGAAAAAGAAGAGGAGAGAGAGAGAGAGGTCTTGTAGAATGTATATGGTTGCGTAGGGAAATGAAATGAGGTAAAGAGGTATGGGACGTAGCGTACAGAAATGGAGAACGATTGGAAGAAGAAAAAGAACTTTTTTAAGGGCGTAAAATTGACATGGGAAATTATGAGTATAAAAATATATGACATCAGCATGATGATCTAATGATGCATTATGAATAGTGTTCCAACTTTCCTCTTTTTAATATTGTAGGGATTTATTTGTTGGGAAATGTTCTTATTTGTGGGAATTATCTTTGCAAAAGAAAAAGTTTTGTAGCCACATTTGTGGGCAAACATAGACGCCAAGCAAATAGGTAAAAGATGAGATTTTTTTTTTTTTTTTAAATTTTGTAAGCTAAAATTTTTCCCTATGAACCATTTGGAGACTAATACAATACGTCGTGTAAGTTTATTCCCGATAAAATCATTCGTCTGCTAAAGTTAACTTTGTCCACGAAATGATTTCGTTTTTTCCTACAAATTATGTTGTCGGCTAAATCATTTTTTCCCAACAATTTATTTTTGTGTGGAAATAATATTTGTGGGCTAAAATATATACATTTTTTCTAATAATTAAAAATTTGTGGTAATATGATACAAATTATTTTGTGGGCTAAACCCTGTTTTAGTCTGTAAATATTTTTTTCGTGGAAAATGCATATTTGTAAGCTATTATGAAATAATTTGTAGAGAGAAATTAAATTTTTTTTATATTTTTTATTTTTATTTATATTATAGTAATTTTTTAAACTTTATTCAAAATAAAATAAAGATACAAAAAGGCAATAAATTAATTAAGATATGTAGTATCAATCAATACAATATTGTATCAAAAATATTTCATTAAAACACAAATAAAAATCATTCACGAACTATGGTTAAATCTAAACTGAAAAAGAGTATAGCAAACATGCTCTGTATATATTATTATGAAAAACATACCAAAGTTATTCTCTTCGTCCTCAGTATCACAATCTTCCTTATTAGCATTATTCTCTATTGACAATGGTATAAATGGTGATACGAGGAAGTAGGAACTTTACCATATATAGTTGGTGCATAGAATGATGCCAAGACTGTGATGTAGAATTAAATTGTTGCTCAACAACCTTCACCTTGTTTTGCATCATTTCATCCATCTTCACTTGAGCTACATTGACTGCCTTTCGATCATCACGTTTTGCTTCTAACTCCTTTTCCATATAGCATACATTGGAAGAAAATGTCCTAATGCCTTGAATGAGATCATCTCTCAACCCATGAATATGACTTTCGGGCTTTATATCTAGAACAGACATCATGATATTAATTCCAACCTTTGGATCATCTATTGGCATCTCCTCCAAATGGGTATAACTGAACTTTCCTTAGCGGCTAATTCAGTTGTCTATTCAGTCTGTTCCACATGTTCTTCATCTAAAGAAAGTATTGTTTCCTTATTCACATCGACCTCTTGACATGTATTTAAGGTAGTTGTACCCCACTTTCTAGTTGTAATCGCCTTGGCTTGTTCCTTCGAGTTGATTTCAGTATTCTGCCAGTCATGGAAACTTCCATTTGTCCTATTTGAGTTTCTACATTTTTAATAACAGCATTCTGATCTTAGAGAGTTGATTCGGTCTTCCTCATAAATTGATTATTAGCTTCCATGTATTGATTTGTTTTCTCCATAAATTTCCTGAACATCTCTTCTTTTGCTGCTAAAACTTACCATGTTGTCTATTCTGAATTTGATCACCCCAAAGATAAGTTTAGGTGCTTTCTCCAACCAGAAATGTAAGTATCTGAGTGAGGGTTATTTTGTTGACGTTGTTCCCATTGTGCAAAATCAACTTGTTCCATTCCTTGTACTAAAATTGAGCAATCCACTGTATTATGATCCGCTCCATACTCCTTACAACTTGGCTTCTTGACTTGTGCTACGTTAGCTGACTATGATATACTTTCCACCTTATGGAATAGAGAATCGTTTTTTTGCAGAGAAGATTGAGTAAGCATCCAGCTCGCATACACTTGGCACCTTTTTTTGAACAACCCGTTCAGACGCCCACATGGCTAAAGTAGTAGCCACTGTCTCAAATAATTTCAACGCTTTGTCAATGATTTTTGTTGATAACGAACCGTTAGACGAAGAATCCACCATACTTTTGAAAGATGAAAGTAGTTCTGCATAGAAATATTAGACCTGAAGTCCATTGTTGATACAGTGATGAGGACACTTTCGAAGCATGTTCTTAAACCTATTCTTGAACATGTTCCAAATTGGTCCGTAACTCTTTGACATCTTCGTTTCTGCTTTCGGGTCATCTTTCGGCTATTTTTACTTTGGTCCCTGAAATTTTGTTTTCTTTCATTTTGGTCATTTTTCGCTTGTTTCTCCTTGTTTCCTCCACATTCATCAATGTTGTCTTGCAAAACATAATTTACATAGGATTAAGGCATATTTCATCATATTTATCAACAATTATTCATATTTTGTGGTCAAAGTAACTGTGTAAAATGCACATCAACGCCACATTTATTGACATATTTAATATGTTAATCTTTTCCAACTATATTAAACAATTAGTTTTGATTAATATTTTCTTGCCTAAAATATTAGAAAAGTGCAATCAATGAAAATTCAGACCTATAAAAATGGCTTAACTTTTCATTTGAAAAACTTTCCATGCGAGGAAAATGAATGGAAAGTGAGGTCTCAGTAAGTAATCAGTATAAAAATTGTATTGAGCAAAGCCTTTTTGTCTGCGAGGGGTTTGATATGGACTCCTACCATTTTATTAAAAATATATATGAAATAAATTTAGAATACTAATGTTCAAATCATACCACGTTGACTTTAAGTTTTTAATCTGAATTTTATATTTTCGGTCAATATCTTTAAGCGGTTTCATATTCAGAACGACAAATTGTTCATATAATCATATTTTATATCACAATTCACATTTCTGTTAGTATTTCTTTATAAGTTAGGTGAGGAAGAAGCAAGGAAAATAAGTTATTCCAATGGACAGGGAGAATATTAGAGCTGTCAACTTAAAATAATAATAAAAAATATTACGCATGGCCATCAATTTCTAGAGCCAGCTCTAAAACTTCTACAGTAAATTAAAACACGCATACGATCCATCGGGATTCAATGGCTCGAACCTATACCCTCTTCCTTGACAAGGAGTTACTCTAATTAATTGAACTACAAACCTACAGAAAATTTAGATCTTTTTCGATGGGAAGAATTGATATCTCAGGTGTTAAGTTTGACCTAATTCAATTTTCAGGCATTAAGTTTCAAAATGTAAAACTCAAGTATTAGTTAATTAATTAAAAATATTTATTAATTAAAGGTCACATATATATAAATATTGGTCACAGTCACATATTATCAATTTAATTGGTCACATATTATTTTGAGGTCACAAATCATAAATTTTGTAGGTCACGGATTATTTCGAGGTCACAAATCCAAAAATTTTTAGGTCTAGCTTATTTCATTGGTCACAAATCAAGAAATTTTAGAGCTCACAATTTATCTATTGGTCACAGATTTTGAAATCTGTTCATCACAAATTATATTTAAGTCACATGTTATCAAATTTTAATGTCACAGATTAATACTTGATCATAGGTAACCAAAACATTGGTCACAGATATTGCCACCATTCAATCTAGAGGAAATGGAGAATTCAGCAGTATCTGTGACCAATATCTGTCTGTAACCACCCTCACCCTGCAACCGTTCACACCACCACCACCTCCATCATCACCAGTCACCACCACAAATCACACCAGCCATCACCACTACTGCATGTATCCTACCTAGATCCATCGCAGCCCCCACCAACCGGCACCACCATACCTAGATTTGTTATTGGTCACATATTAGTCAATTTAGTGATCACAGTTAACAAAATAATATGTGACCACCGTCCGACAACCGTCACCGCCCACCATCGCCACCTCAACACCACTGCCGACCGCCACTTGTACCACCACCATCTGGATCTTCAACAAAATCACCACCACCGCCACCAGATCTAGCCATACCCACCGCACACACAACAACCACCAGTTCGTGACCACATTTCCATAGATCAACACTACCACCATCACGCCGCCATCACACACACCATCACCATCACCACCACCACACAAACACCACAGAGGCATCGACGCTCTAGCACCACCAGACATCGTAAAACCACGATAGCCGCCCAAACACTAACAAAATCATCGCAACGTCGCCCACTCACCATCAAAATCATCGTCACCGCCACCATTGTCGACCTCCGCACCATCGATCGAATCAAAAACAAAAAAAAAAAATCCAAAAAAATCGAGGCGGCGCTACTGGTGCCCAGATTCGGGCAACAGAAGCTCCGCCTCACTGCGCGTAACTGTGTCGTCTGAGATAAAGAGGCGACTGTGGCGTTGTAGTGCCTCAACGCCGGAGTTGTATTGCCGGGGAAGGGCTAACGTAGGGAGAGAGTAAAGGGAGGCGGCGGGTTTAGAGAGTGAATATAGGGAGAGAGAGAGAGAGAGAGAGAAGGGGCGGCGGGGGAGAAAATGAAATTAGTGTTTGTATAATTTTTATATATTAATTATAGTACCTGATTTTTGCACAAGGAAACTTCGCCCCTGATTTTGAATTGGGGTAAGCATAACCTCTGACCCATGTAATTTTCCCTTTTTCGATTATCATGTCCCCCGTCCCACCAGGTCATTTTACGCCCCGTTGCTCGTTTAAGTTGGGGCAGGCGGGTAGTACTCATCTAATTTAAATTTTTTTTTTTTGGTTTTTGATAATTCATTTTATTGCCTCATTCATTAAAGTGAGACAATAATATATTTATTACATTTTTTAATTTATTTATTTATTTTAGAAGTTAAATTATTCAATTATATTTGGTAAACTAAGATTTTTATTACTTATCATATTCCTTAAATAATCTTAGTTATCATCTTCTATTAGAATTAATGAACTTTCGTAAAGTTTTCCATTTAAAGTATTAAATTCTTAATAAAAATAAAAAAGTTAAATGGGACAGGGCCTTCACTACTAGTACCCGCCCCGGGGCGAAATCTCCCGCCCTGTCCCTAGACCCAAATACCAAATTAAGCGGGCCCATGGGTATCGTTGATGGTTTTTTTGCCATCCTTGCATGTCGTATGGGGTATTTCTGAAGGATAATGTATTATACTATCTCATTGTGGATTAGAAAATATCGAGTCGAGATAAATTTGAACCATCATTTTGTTGAATATCGCAGAATCTTGTTCAATATCTTTTTGTCTGATTGAAAAAATGGATACAAGACCCCCTTGGTTTTTATTTTTATCTTGATTTTGATTTTTGATTTTTATTTGATGGGCCAATGACTGAGCTTCATTTTTTTTTATAAAACCAGGCAGCACATGTAAGTATATATGAAATGACGAACAATTTCTAATATATCATTTGAAATCCATATATACTGATGAATTCAATCTTAACGAATAAGTAGTTTAACTATTTTCTTCATCTTTTAACCAAGATTTCACCATTAACAATCTTAGAGCATGGACATGAGAGTCAAATCTGATTAAATCAACAATCAGTAGAAAAGAAGTGAAGTCAAAGAGAAAGTTGATGTTCTCTTCACACTCTTGGCTGAAGCTCCCTTTGGCATATGATCTTCATTCCGAATCTTTCTTTGGGTTAGCTAAAACCCTTGTTCCATCTGAAGCTCCCTTTGGCTGACTCTTGCTTGGGTTTCGACTAACCTTGCTGTTTATTAAAAGATCTGCTGGTAATCTTTTAGGAATGATTGATATAGCATTTGTAATGATGAATGTCAAAATTGTCAGCCTATTATATAGGGTGGTTGACCCGTTGTCAATGTAATAAATGGGTTGCAAACTGAGTGGTGTAAGACTTTGGCCTGAGAGATGAGACCACGTGATTTCTATCCAACGGCAACTACCTCTACTTTAACTCTATAAATAAGTAACTCTTGTAATATTTGTTCTTAATGCAACCATATATACTTAAAACCGCACTCAATCTCTCCCCTCTAGTTTATTTTATATTCATTTGCTTGAGTTTAGTTTGTTTCCATTTTGGTTGAGTTATTTACAATGGTTTGTTTTTAGGCAATCATCTTTGATCATATTGTCGGTGCTTAAACATTTTTGTCTCGCATCATAAAGCATCTCCCACATTCATAAACGGTGTCAATTTCTATCTAGATCTCAAACAAAATGTGTTGGAATTTGTTAGTGCGGGTGCGACTGGGCCTAACATATATTGTCTACGTAACCATTACCAAAAATGAGGTCAACAAATTGTCACTGTCTATAAGAAAGCTCATACGAATCCACTAAGATCTCGTGGAAAAAGTCAGTAAAAAAATACATATTGAGAGTTTTTTGCCTTTGAAGAAAAGGGGTTGTTCTTGAAGAAAGAACCATCAAATACTCCAAGGAAAGCCAAAGAAAACACAAGTTGCTTGATATGCCGAAATTGTGTTCGATTTTTATCACCACAAGTGTACGGATCGTTCAAGTAATAAAATAGATTTTGAGTCCGAATATCTTTCCCACTGAGATTTAATAGCTTAATTCTATCTAATTCGACCTTAACCGAAACGATAATTGTGTTTTGGATTTTGTAACTATATTGCAACTAAACTAAGTAAGCTACTTGTGCAAATATGGATGAATTGACTAAATGCAAAGACGGATTATACTAAAAACAATTTAAATAAAGTGCAAGTTGAACTAACAATCAAATAAAAGACGTACTAGGTTTGCGAATCCCCATGCAACGATCTATTACAACCCTAGTTCTACAATTTGACAATACGTTTAGATTGTGACGAATCAATATTCTTATTTTATTCAAAACTCTCTCTCGATTAAGTTTGAACCTATTTTTATATACGACACCAACTATATCTCTATGACGGGAGCAAATGTATAAAAATCAGTGTTCTAAAGAGCGTAGAGCGTGACTAGGCGTGGAGGCCAAGTTTCAAGCTTTACGATGCTAGGTGAATGTTAGCTAAAAATTACACCGCAAGCGCACGGATCGTGAACAAGTAATATAATGGACCTTTTAAGTCCGAATATTGATCCCACGAGGAATGCTACTTTGAAGTTACGTATTCTAATCGATTTTAGTTCTAACAACGACTGATACACACACACACAATTAATATTGAAATTAAATTATAAACTAATAATTATAAAACTAAACTAACAAACTAAAAAAACGTAGTTGCATCTTCATTACATTTAAGCCCTTGATAAATTGCACTTCAAGTCCTTCATCATTCAGACTTTTGCATTTCAGTCCCCAGCTTCACAATTTTGTGCAATTGAAGTCCTTTTTCACTTGTTTTGCCTCCGTTTCATTCCAATTCAGGGTTTTGGCCTATAAATACAAAAAGTACACAATTATGGGTAGAAATATACTCAAATTTATCAACAATTAAATCCCAAAAATTGTCTAATAAGTGTGGAAAAGCGCACTTATCACACCCCTAAACTTGAGTTCTTGCTCGTCTCGAGCAAGATTACTTCTAACATAATTATGCAAATGTGAAAACAATCAACATATTAGATACTTGCCAAAAATATATCAATGAGTATAAAATTGTATACCAATTCACAGCCATGTATCCAAATAATGCTATTAAAAATATTTACAGTTTATCCAATGATCAATCTGTGTATGTGTGCATAGCCACTTTCAATTATTATCTAAACTAGGAAAAGAATGTCAAGATGGAAAAATATGTAAATTGGTCACAACCCGACCCTCAGTGGTCAAATATATCCTTACACGCTCATAAGATTCACACTAAAATAGATAATTCATTTCAATCCCCCAAGTGTAAATCTAAGGCTGCTCTCAATCACTCTTTTCTTTTAAAAGCTCAAAAATATAATCAACTACCATGCATTTTCAAGTGAAGATAGAGTAACTGATTAAGTAGAACCTCACAGATATAGTATAGTATGAACACTCACTCTCAAGTATATAAGATCAGGTACTGTTTCGCTCAATATCATTCCAATGAAAATGTTCTACCATAAGCTTGCATATTTTCTCAATCGCCACCACTTAGGTCACATGCATTACGTAAATCATAAGGACTTTACAGGGTTAATATGTGGCTTAAGGTTAAGGTGTGGAAATATATGGATAAGTGACTAAGAAGCCTCAAATATAGATTAGTGGAGTAAAGATATTCAACTCAGCACAACTTAGATAGGATCTGTGCACAACCCTATCCCTCCAAATAATGACTTCTCACTCATCATCATCAATTCAGCACAATCACCTTTTTCTTTTGAATATCAGGAGGAATCATACATATAGACATACAAATCAGTCTCCTCCACACACTTTTTTCCCTGTCACTTATTTTTTTCATCTTTTTTTTTTTCATTCATTCATTTTTTTTCCTCATTCTTTCAACCACTACACCAAACAGAGTACCTCAATAATATTGATACCCCTAAACTTCTTTTCTATTGCCACCCAACATTCTGATGTCCAACAATACTCCACTAGCTTAGAAGGCTGGTTAAGAATATTATTTTTCAGTATATGAAGCTTGTAATGTAGGTAAACAAAAGAAAAGGCTAATAAGCTCAATAGGGTTTATCAAATGACAGATTAATATCAGGGTAAGCTATTTTGATAATGTGGTAAGTCAAAGATGGCCTTAATCATGTTCATGCATACATGTGTTAATGTGATCTAGACGAGAATCAACGCAAGTTCTAGAGAAACAAAATCATGGAACAATGTCACACAAGAAAGAAATGATAAGACTATATATAAATGTCAGTCCATAGGCTCAAGATCTCACCAGTTTTTGTGTTCACACTATTCAGTTACTACCTCTTCGATAAAAATAACAAACTAGCTGATTCAAAATTTCCTCAGACTATGGTAAAGTGAAAGAGAATAGGTTGATAATTTTTTTTCAAAACAACTCACAACCTAAGTTCTACCAATTCAAAATGTTCACATCTAATACCTATTTCCGCATCTAACTGATAATCAATCGTGACTATGTGCTCAATATAACGTATGATCTCACAATGAATAAGCCATTTTTGAAAAAAAATAAAAAATTCGCACCAATAGCATATTTGGATTTGCGCATACATAGCTCATGAATCAATAACAATTTCAATTCATGCAATCCCGAGCCGGCAAGGTATCTAACATACCAATTATAATCACCAATGTAAGCTCAAAAGCAGCCAGCAAGGCTATAACATCAAATTAAATCACACAATAGTCGGCAAGGCTCAATACCCCCAAACTTAATTCACACATTATCCTTGATGTGTAAATTAACATATAAAGCAAAGAGTAAAAAAGAAATTCCATGAATCCATTGTGAAGAAGGACTAATGCATGAACTGGACTCGGAATGCAATTGAGTAGCTCGAGGCCAACAGACCTCATTGTACTCCATTGTAGCTCTAGACTCGTGAGGAACCATGCAACTTCGGACTTCCAAAAATCATTACATACAAGAAGTTAAACTATTAAACAGAAATATAACTAAAAACATAAAAAGACAGAAAAGTAACTAAAAACACAAAAGGTTTAGAAAAATTGGGTTGCCTCCCAACAAGCGTTGTTTTATAGTCTTAACTCGACTATGCAAAATGTTATAGGCCCAAAAAGTAAGCTCTGGATGTTCGGCCCAACTTTATTCTTTTGGCTCGGATCCACTCCAATCGCCAAAACTCATCAGTGTCCTTTTCAACATAATAAAACATATCCATTCCACCTGATTCGAAATTAAAACTGTAGATTTCCACCTCTTCATTGGAGTTAATCACAAAATCAAACTCTATGCAATCACTGAAGTCGGCTGAATGATCTTCAATGATTTCTACATCTTCACTCAAATCATTTGTGATTAAATCAGCACTCTCTTCAAGTTCTTCTACAATCGTTGATAACTCGTCGAATTGAATGACCGGTTTGCAATCCAATGCTACGGGCAACGAGAAGTCGGTCTCAATGACTTTCTCAAGTGGATAAAACCCCCACTTCCTAAATCCACCCCAATATTTGTAATCTCCTACTAGCATATCTTCCTCATCCAACCTGGCAAGCTCATTGTAATACTTTGCAAGTACCTTCTCATTCAAACATGGAGGACCATTTCCTAGGAATTTGATATCTTCATCCCAACCATCAGGTACATAGTCTCCCGGGAGCATGTAACTTTTATCTAAATTGTCCAGTGCTTGTCTCCGACATTTCAAATAATATCGAAACTTTAGAAGTTTCAACATTGCAGTTTCGGTACACGAATACAAGCACATCCCTGTACAATACTCCGCTAAACAAATATCACATCTTGAACCTCCAAAAATATTTGTATAGTCACTATAGAGACTCGATAGTGCAAACATCTTGTTACTTTACCAAGGTTAGAAACCTGCAAGTATCAGACAAGTGCACGGTGCAGGAAAAAGTTTACAGATACAAGAAAGATTAGTAATACAGGGTTAGCCAAAATACACAAACAGTAAAAACAAATAAAAATAATAATTACAAGTTGCTAAAACTAAAATTAACTAAAGCAGTAATCAAAGTGAAAACATTCCCCGGCAACTGCGCCAAAAACTTATTCGCTAAAAATTACACCGCAAGCGCACGGATCGTGAACAAATAATATAGTGAACCTTTTAAATTCGAATATCGATCCCATGAGGAATGCTACTTTAAAATTACGTACTCTAATCGATTTTAGTTCTAACAACGATTGACACACACACACAATTAATATTGAAATTAAATTATAAACTAATAACTATAAAACTAAACTAACAAACTAAAAAAATGTATTTGTATCTTCATTACATTTAAGCCCTTGATAAATTGCACTTCAAGTCTTTCATCTTTCAGACTTTTGCATTTCAGTCCTCAGCTTCACAATTTTGTGCAATTGAAGTCCTTTTTCACTTGTTTTACCTCATTTTCATTCCAATTCAAGGTTTTGGCCTATAAATACAAAAAGTACACAATTATGGGTAGAAATATACTCAAATTTATCAACAATTAAATCCCAAAAAAGAGTGTAATAAGTGTGCAAAAGCGCACTTATCAGTGAAGTTTAGGCGTAAAAAAAATATTTTTTGATTTTAAATTTTTAATTATTGTAAAAAATTCAATAATTCATATCACATATACCAAACATCTAAAATTATAAAATATTGTATGTATTTAATAATTCCTACCAAAAAAAAAAAGTTTCAAAATCATAATTACATAACATAGATAGCCTGTAGCTTAAATCTTATCTAACTCTTTATCGGACTCCAATTTAATATATTCTTCTTCATCTACAAAAAAAATACAAAAAGAATAAAAAGAAATGTACATTTAATGAAGATGAAAAGTTAAAAAAAATAAAAATTTAAGCGGTCAACGAGAATGTTGACCGCTTAATGCGCGCCTAGGCACACCTAGGCACGCCTAAGTGCGCATTAAACATTAACATTTTCGTTAACCGCTTAATTCTCACTTTGGTTCAAGGCGAAGAGCCTTAGTCACGCTTCACCTAGGCGCGTTTTTTAGAACACTAATAAAAATAATTGCACATTTATGAACACTTAGAGATTCACGTAAAGTATAGTGGTATATCTCTATCCTCTATCGGACCTTACGATGATTTATACTCTGTCTAATCTATTCTCCTCTTTCGAATTGATGAAATAAATCATCACAAATCACATAATCATATGCATAATAATTATGGACTCAAGTCAATGTATATAAATCATTCATCAATTTAAAATGCGTTTTAACGTCAAAGATATAAAACTAGAAATTGAAATATCACATCACATGGTTCATCGTTCACCTAGCACAATGAAATTATCCTAGCATGATAAAACTAAGAAAACAAAGAAAGTTAATTGAAAAAGACATCACCATTTTCAATTCTAAGTGTAGATCTTGAATTTTGAAGTAATCTTCGCGTTCTTCCCTTCTTCCTTGATCTCCAATGGTTAGTTCCTCTCACAATATGTGTAACCCCCTCTTCTGGATGTGTTTAGGGTTATAAAAGAGGCTATGATACGTTTTCATAAGTAGTTGATTCAAATAAGGAAACTAAATTTCTCGTGCCAGAAATATACCAAGCGACCACTTGGCTTGGTAAATTCACCTCTTGGATTCACTGAAACTACTTGGGCTACAGCTTGGCTCAACATTTTCTCCATTGGACAGTTTTCAGTATTTTGGTCAAAACTTTCGCATCTGATGTCCGATTGAAGTCATTCAAAGTTCGTTGAAAATCTAACACAAAGAGATACAATTCTTATTGAAATAGATATTTTCCAATTCGGACGTTTACTATCCAAAAAATGAATCTCAAGTAGAGACTAAAAATTCGAAGCATAACTTTTTCGCCTGAAAGTTGATATGTGATAATGTTTCGACCATATTTCATCTCTTTGACTTCTTTCTTCATCTGATGGATCCCTAACACTTTGAATCTTCATTCCATCGTCCGTCACATCTATGGATTGTTTTCATGTTATTTGTTTTGATCCTCGAACTTTATTTTCTCCCATCTTTACCTCTTTTTTTCATTCTCCTCATTTTAGCATCTCATGATTTCTCCAATTTGTTACTTAGCTCGTTTTCATGCTCGATTCGTCCATCGGGTCAACTTTTGAATAATTACATCTTAGTCCCTGAACTTTAGCTTTCTTTCATTTTGGTCCTTTCTTGCTCGTTTCACTTACTTTTTGTTATTTCCATCGACATTGTCCTACAAACACAATTTATATAGAATTAAGTCATATTTCAACATAATTACAAGTAACTGTCCATTTTTTGTGACCTAAATAAGTACACAAAATGCACTTAGCATTGCTCTTGAAGAAAATGCAACCATGAGTTCTGACAATGAAAGACGGTGCTTCGAAGAGCCAGAGAACACCCCGAAGAAGGGAAATCTTCACACACCGCTCTAGCAACTCGCCATCAATTTCATTAGTAGCATCGACGAGGTGTATCAAGATGTGGGTCTAGAATAGCCGCTAGACTACGAGGAATGTGGCTACCATGGCTGCAAACATAAGGAACATCACTCAGCAAAATATTGCTATGCAATAGCTACTTAAGAATATGCAAAACCAAGAAGGATACCTAATCCTCCCATATGTCGCTTAAGGAAGTGCTTTCTTTTACAACCCTCAGCAAAGAAATTATTATCATAGCAAAGAGGTGGTTCAAAGCTAAAGGGCTGAATATCAATGTTATTGCAAGGAAGAAGCCCTCAAGAAAGGGAAGTTGAGATCGATACATCCACCAACTATGCTACTGGCCGACCCAATGAGGTCCCACTAAACTTTTCTCCAAACTACGAATTAGAGAACATACCTCAAAGGTACGTGTCTTTGATAGGTTGAGCCCTGGACGGCCTAGAAATAAGCAGCCCTAACCTCCCTCTACACTTAGAAATAGGCAGCAGAGATCACCTCAGTTTGAAAGACAAAGTGAACCTATTAATGGAAATTTGCCTCAAAATCCTCCACTTATGAATAGGTGTCAGAGGACGATAGAATAGATCAGGAATCAGGTGGGAACATCTCAACCACCGCAGGGAGCTCAAATTAGGGGAGATGACGATTCTGACGAACTATAAAGGTCTCGCAATCTTGATGACGATGACGACAACCTGCCATTCTCCCA
Source organism: Osmanthus fragrans (assembly GCA_019395295.1). Lineage (NCBI taxonomy): Eukaryota > Viridiplantae > Streptophyta > Magnoliopsida > Lamiales > Oleaceae > Osmanthus > Osmanthus fragrans. Next base: position 13,117,408 of record CM033351.1, on the reverse strand, counting down.
GGGAATTAGGGATGCGTGACCTTACAGGGGAAACTCATTTATTTATATTTTATGGGGCTGAGGCTACAAGCCTGATCAAAGTAGGTTTGTCCTCTCCACGTCGCTTATAGTTCAATGAAATATTTCATGACGAGTTAAGGAGGTGCGAACTTCATTTCCTTAATAAAAGGAGGACCAAATCCCAAGTAGAGTTAGCTGCCTACCAACGTAAGATGGCTTGGTACTACAATTCCATGGTTAAGAAGAAATCATTTCTATGTAAATGACCTTATATTACAAAGAGTATTCCTATCCTCAAAAGAGCCAAGGCAAGGTCCAACCACATCAGAGAATAGGTTCGACCGGGAGCTTATAGGATCAAATTTTTTTATGCTAAGGCACAACCTCATCCTTGGAATGCGGAACACCTAAAGAGGTAGTATCGGTGAAAAATTTGTAAATGCTGTATATAGTTTGTTTAATCCAATGAAAATGGTCTTGTTAAAATTCTTGAAAGGAAAAAATATCTCGCAATGACAAAGGTCATGGGAAAAGCTTCTGTCTAATGAGTTATCCACCAGGCAAGGAAGTGTGGACATTTCGATGAAGAGCTAGATCCTAAATGAGACCAGTCCACCTCCATTTTTCACCGAAGTGGATAGTACATGCCTCTCATTGACAAAAATTGTGGTGAAGCATCTACATGGATGAATCTTTCAACTCTATGCTGAGGAAAGATAAAGTCGAAACACGGGTAAACTTTGATTATTTGAAAGAATTCTTATAAAAAATTGAAAACGTGTGGGAAGTAAAGATACTTCAGAAAATAATAATATTAAACGAAATTCAACAAAAGTACACATGTACGAAAATAGTTCTCCATTCATTAAGCAATTCATAATTACATTGGGGCCGAAGCCATCTACAATAATAAATAAATAAATAATGCAAGTCCTAACAGCTAAACAGGCGAAGGAGGAGAGGAGCACCAACAAAAGGAACAATGGCTTGAGAGCCAACTACTTCAGAAGTCCCATTATCGATAGTAGCCTTGTCATCTTCCAGCTCTATTACATGGCCGCCCTTCGTCGGAGTCTCAAGCTCTCCCTACTCTCTTTCCTCCAAGAATTTTGACCTTAACTTGGTGGTGTTGAAAGTTGAATGTACATCAATTCACTCCACTACCTCGAATACGCAAACCTTCTCCAATACTGGAGGAAGCGTTGAAACTCCTATGTTAGACGTAAGTTGGCCATGTACTATTTCACAATATCATTGCCAACATATTGGGCATCTCCCTTAGCACATTCCATCTTTTCAGTGAGGCTAGCAACTCTGGAGTCAATCTCCCTTACCCGTAGCTTCAATACCATATTCTCTTTATTTGACCTTTCCAAGGCATCGACAGTCAGCTTCTAGTGAGCGTTCAAAGTCCCTACTCACTTTGTCAGGGAAGCAACTTTGCTTTGGGATAAGTTAACCTCCTTCTTCAAATTTTCAATCTCTGCCAAGGTCGAGCCGAGCTTTACGGTCTTCTCAGCATGCTACTTTCTTACAGCCTCAACATTGGCCTTAACTTTCGTAGCCGCTTCCTCGGCCTAGGAGGTCCTATTCAAGAACTCCTTATTCTTCTTTTGAAGGTTTTTATAGAGGACTTTAGCCTCTATGGCAATCCTAAATGCCCTCCGCGTTTGGCTCACCATGGTAGTAAAAATGTCAGCTAAATCGCTGGACTCAACGAAGGTCTGCCATCTATCCGTCCGGTACTTATGGAATGTGGCAGTAGCATTCTGAACCTCTAGAGGAAGCATGGATAGAGCCTCTAGAGCTAGTTCATTGATCCTATTTAACAAAGAAAGCTTCGTTCGGGGAGGTGCCACGCCTAAAGTTGTTGAGCTGTCGCTGGACACTTTTCCCTTCCTTAAAGACTCTTGCCTCGTAGGCTCCCCCGACATGGGTCTTTTCTGTCCCCCTCGCCGACCGCCATAGCAATGGATGCTGCAATCAGCTTCTTCCCTGCATGGACTTTAGATCGAGTGGGGAGGTTAACTGTAGAACCTCCCTTCCCCAGTGGAAGAGTATGTGAATTTCTTTTTGGGAACATCATCTACATTGTTTATCTCTCTGTACCTCACCCTCAAGGTCAATAGCCTCGTTGCTGACCTTTTCTACTTTGTCCCCTCACCTGCTTAGCAGCAACAGGTGAGGGCTTGAACCCTTCTTCCCAACTGTGGAGGTTGTTGCCAGGAGAGAAACCATATTTGGAGAAGAGAACTTCCTCTTCTCAAAATTTTTTCAAGAATAAGAAAAACATCATCAACATCAACAATGACCCACGGGGAGTAAAAAAATATGGTTTTACCTCTTCGGCCCATCAGTCCGAACTTCTCAAAAAATCGACGAGCAACTATCAACTGTTCAAACTCCCGAGAAGATATGGGACAAAAATAGATATCCTCAACAAAACCCAACTCAGCCTCAGTCAACTCAAAGCGTTCAACCGACCCTGTAACACATTAAAAGTCAGAATCAATTCCATTACCAAAAGAAAACAACTAAAGATAGGACACAATCTAGCTTTAGAATAGGTAGTTTACACTGTCACTTGAGAAGCCATGTCACCCTCACACGTTTGTCATTGTCCCCTCACCCAGAACCAGGTTTACACTGTCACTTTTAGTAGTTAATAAATAGGTTTCACTTAATTATACATGACTCTGAGTATGCTCTTACTTGAATACCAAAAAAAAACATAAAAAACTTAGGGTCCGTTTGATACGCTATTATTTTTCCTGGAAGTTGGAATTCGAATTCCAACTTCCACTTTTGGCTTGTTTGATTGGCCAAATTTTTTATGAAATTCGAATTCTAACTTTTCATATTTTCCTATGGTGGGATTTGAAATTTCACTTTTTTTTTAAACAATAGAAACAAATTCTAAGGTGAAGTGTAAAAATATTTGTCCCTTTAATTGACAAATTTCATGTAAAACAAAGTCAAACGAACATCACAAAATTTCAATATTTTTTTTTGTTGCAATCTAAACAAATTTTGTTCCCAATAGTAAAAAAAATCTATTCATTTAATTGATAATTTTCATAAAAAATAAAGTCAAACGTATTATATTTTTTAGGTGAAAAATTACCAATCAAACACTTTTAATTACAATTCTCAGTAAAACATATCCTAGATAATTCAATTCTCTATAATTCATTTTCTTTCCACCTAAATTCCATCTTTCTATTAAACGGACCTTTAGTCTCTTTATCCATTTCCATTTGAATTGTCATTAAGAGCTCTTAGAAATTAAAAGGGTATATATTAATTGAGTAATGCTATTCAACATCATTGATATTAGCACCTATCCATGTGATAGTGAGATCATTGTCACATTATCCAATACATAAAAATGTATTATAATTTTATTAAAAAATTTGATAGTGATCTCATTGTCATATAGACATATGATAAACACCAACTAAATTGAATGGCATTATTCATAATGTAAACGCATTTGCCAACACCTTATGGATCACATAGTTCACCTTGATGCAAATTTACTTGCAATTTTGCAATAAATCTTCTACAAGAAACCAAAACGTGTTTCCCTCATTTACGTTTTGTTCCACGAAAGATTGTAATTGATCTTTACAGCACGAAAGCCTGGCAGTTTAACAACTGTGGACCAGTTGAACTCTAAATTATAGAAGAAAAGGGACACTCTCTCCTTGTAATAATCTAACCTAACACTTTTACTCAAAATATTTTATCTGTACATTTTGGTCTTGCAAACTTTCAATAATTCAATAATTCAGTATTTTATCAAATATTGCCCGAGTATATAACATTGTTTGTTGACAGAATTCCTTAATAAGTCTGTGTTCATTTTTTCAACTTTTTATAAGAAATAATAATGACATGCATAGCAATTGAGTAGTATTTATAAACTTATGGTGAATAGAAAAATGAATTTTGACTGATTTTGACGTCAGAAGGAGATGCAAAAGAAAATGAAGAAATAATCGGGACTTAAGAGCGTGAATTGTGAAACATTGATTGTTCATCGCAAAATTGTCGAACGGAAAAGCTGCTGCCATAGTCTACCCGATTCCCAAACTCCTACACTACTCGTCGTCAAGAAAATTCTTTAAAGAAACCACTTTCCCTACCAAAAGAAAACATCTTGTTCTTGGACGTCTTCTTTATTCTCTGTATCCCTTTCAGATTTTGAAACTTTTTTTACAATTTGTATTATAATACTTCACTCTTCGTCTTCACACGCTTGTCAAGTTCTTGTATTTGTTTTAGGGCTCTAACTTTTGGGGATTCTTTGCTTCTCAATTTTCCATTTTCGGGCTTCGAATTTTTGGCTCAGTTGTCTCTAATCTTAATTGGGTATGTGCCATCAATTCTTTATGGTTTATGCTTTAATTTTCTATCTTGTACTGATATTTGCATACTTTGATTTTAGATTTTTCTGAGTCCATAGTAATTCATCTGTTTTTCTCCGCTTTAAGTGTCTTACTCTTAGATCTTGTTTCGTTCTTATGGATTTTGGCTTCTGTGATCCATTTCTGACTGTTTATGTGCTGCATTCATTTTTTCTAATGGCATTATCAGTCTGATTTTTTAAATGCTACAAGTTTCTGGGTTTTGTGATTAATTCGTATCTATTTGATTTATTATGTTTGCTTTTCTCTGGAATTTATATTTTAGAGACAATGTCACAAGGCTATGCAATTGAGCTTTACTTCGATCCTGCTCTGGAAAATCAGGTCCTGAAAGCCTGGAATGTGTTGGCTCGTCGACAAATCAGTACTCAGCTCATTGAAATTGAATCAAGGCCTCACATTACATTATATTCAAGCCCCTATGCTGACATTTCTAAACTTGAAAATATCATAAAGAATTTTGCAGCAAAGCAAGAACCTTTACCCATGTCCTTCTCTTCAATTGGTAGCCTCCCAAATGAAAATAACGTTCTTTTTCTTGCTCCAACTCCAACTTTGTCTCTCCTTCAGTTCCATTCGCAATTGTGTGATGCAATGAAGAAGGAGGGTATTGAAGTCAGGGATGAGCACCGTCCAGATACATGGATTCCTTTATGTCCAGTAGCTGAAGAAGTTCCAAAGATTCGTATGCCGGAGGCCTTTACTGTTTTACGTGATCTGAAGCTGCCGATTAGTGGATATGCTATGGATATTGGGTTGGTCGAGTATCCCCCTGTTCGTGAACTGTTCTCTTTCATGTTGGGTAACACTGCTGAGTAATGAGGTTTTGGAGATGCTCGTCTGTTAATGTTACATTAGGCTTTCTGGTTTTTCATTTGGACCGTTATTTATAGTTTTATGTTTTGAAAACTGATTGAAACTCTTGTAATATGGTGCTATAGTAACAAGAATAGTCTTGAATTCACTTAATAGTTAAATGAGCTTTGGAAGTATTTTCCAAATTGTGCTATTAGTTAAGTTATTCCATTTTCTTTGAGATTTTTATTTGTTCCTGTTGAATATATAACATGGTGTGGAACTACTGTATAAACGACATTGGCTTCTCTCAATGTTGATCTCAATTTCTATGAATGACAGAGATAAAATCTTCATTGAAACTGAACTTCTTTGGAGTCTTAGAGTTAAAGGTTGTTATAATAGATTTAGTTCTGACGAGAAATATTTCTTGCGAGGTTGAGTAATAATTGAAGGATGGGTAAAAATTTTTTTTGCATGTAACTAAACCATAGAATTGAGTCAATTGACCATTCTGATAGAACCTTAACAAAAGATTAAAATATTCCTCTCTAATGCCCATCCCCCTTTCATATTCTTTTGCTGATTTATCCAAGGTTAAATGTTTACTCCTGAATTATGATGCATGCATCTGAGAGTGGATCATTTCTTAGAACTTATATCTATTGTTGAAGAGGAATTAGTCTACTGGACTAGATAGAAGAATAAGACATAAGAAAGCAGGAACTTAACTGTCAATTGAAAAGTAAGGAAGTTAGCTAAAATATGAATCATTTTATTTGCTTAGTCATAGATTAACGTTTTACTTTGACTTTGTATTTTGTCCACTTAATGAAGTGTCTTGCAGCAGATGGGAGCTGTCTATATGAATAGGATTGGAGAAAATTTTAATAGGATAAGTTTGTTATAAGCAGAAGTATTTGGGATGATAGAATTAATACCCATAAATTATCTATAAATATAGACTTTAGTAAAATTTGATGGTGTAAAGCATGCAAAGCTTCGTCATTCAGAAAAAAGCTAATAATCCCAGTGGCCCTCTCGTTAACCCTCTTTGTTCTATTAGGTAAGGCAGGTAATAAACATTCTTCATCATAAAATATGCTAAGCCCAATATTCTGCATATTGTTCTGTAAGTGATTCGCATAGTTTGCAACCTGTGTGTTTCGTTTTTACATTGAAACTCGTTATGTTTTATTAAAACCTCTTTCCTTGTGTAATGGTCGAGTTTATAAATGAATATATAGTAATTAATCCTGATTTGTGAAATATTTTCATTTTGGTCAGAGCTGAGGAAAGTATGTGTGGCTGTTTTGTATGCTGTTTTAGTTCTGGGAGACATACAGAATCATTTTGCTGAAAGTATGTTATGCATATAGCTTTCCTGATGTTACGATCAGGGTGGACCTTAGAGGGAATGGTCTCCCGGAAGATACCCAATACCTTATAGATTATTAGGTCTTCCTTTATAAAACCTTCTCACTGCTCAGGTTTGACCACCCTAAATGGAAGTTAAAAACTTTACGACGAAATGGAGGACAATCTTCTTGCAACTTTCTTAGTTACTTATAGTAATACGTAGAAAGAAATAGCTAAGATGTTCTCAAATGACTCAAGAGGTTTGATAAAAGAAAGATTGTGAAACTTGTTTTATGTAAAATCAATTTCGACTGTTGTGTCCTTAACTCTGAATTTGTTTTAGACTATAGAAACTAGAATAGCTTCTTTCCATGTTCCTTTCTCTTTAACTTTTATAATTATGTTTTAAAAAATTGTACTTTGATAGCGACCGCGTAGTACTTTTTGCCTAGTTGGGGAGACACAATTCACATAATTGCAGTCGTTCACATAAACTGTATTATTATCTTTGACATGTATTCGCTTGGCCTTGAACCTATGTAACAATCCTGGGTGCTCCCCTGGCCATGGTATATTTTAATTTTGAGGATATCCTGATATTTTTGCAGATATAAAATGTCTTGGTTGCCCATATTTATGATAATAATGTTCCTTGTATTGACATTTATTAGGTGGTCATTCTGGGTTTTTTGTTAGTAGGGCATCACGACCTTTTTTTTTTTTTTTTTTTTTTTGGGGCAACTAATTTCAATGAGACTAGGTGAATGTGTTTGTATCTGTTGTGGGCCTGCTTCTTTTCAATTCTGCGACGAATTTTATTTGTATATCATCTTGTTCTTGTTGCGATATATGTGTCGTCATTTTCTATATTCATCATTGAGACCATTTTGTAGTTTTTACTCTTTTATACCAAGACTGCATTGCCTATTGTTTTCTCTAATTACTCGTTATTTGTTTAATTCAACAGTCTTTGTTTGCCTACTGCGTGCTGTTTGAAATCTTTGTTCCTAGCTTTTGCTCCCACTTTTTCCTGTCTGATGGTCCTCGTCATGCTAATGAACGAGATAATTTAGATGTCAGCTTTTAACTGTTGATTTTCTTTATGCTTCTATATTGCCAGATTCTTGAAACTATGATTTTAATTATGCTGCTTCATTGCAAAGATTCTTGAATTTGTAAGTTAAAAATGCTGTTTGGCAATATAAGTCATTAACCACCATACCATATTGCTCCTTCTTCGTTCTTTCTCTAGTTTTACTAGCAAGTGATGCTAATAATGAACAATCTTGGATTGTTAATAGCTGTAATTATGAGAAGAAGGTTAATAATAATATCCTATCATTTACAAAATGTAATAGAAATTTTTGAGTTGAAATAATAGAGCCCAATAATATGATTTTACATTCGGATGACACGAAAGATAACTTGGATAAAGAGGAGTTTACCAAATAATTACAGTATTTATGATTTTGAGCATGATGCTTTTATTAAAAATTTGAATAATATATATAAAGTTTAAGAAATTTTAGTATTTATGATTTTGAGCACTAGTTTTATTTATTTTATTTTTTTTGAAAATTTGAAGAGTATGTATAAAATTTAAAGAATATATATTTTATTTATTTATTAGTTTAGAATATTTAAATAATACTAAAAATTGAAAAATACATAATTACACATGCTTTGAATAGGGACACATATTCTTGTAATATTTGATGTTTGATCGAAACGTATTATCATACATTACGCATTTTAGAACATTGATACTTTGTATAATAGATGGATTGGAGTCGTGTTAAGAATTCACGTGATGTTTTGTAATATGGTAGACAATAAAACTTTTTTTTATGTATTAATCATGAATAATTCTTGAATATTGATGTGGTAAATGGAGTTTTTTAAATGGTGATTTTTGGGCAAATGTGTGGTTAAAAAACAGTTAAAAATTTTGAGTTTACGTGTAAAATATTTTATTGTGTGAATATATGATTGAAAATGAGTATTTGAAAAATAATTTGAAATAATGGTGGTCAAACGGGGGCTAAAAATAATATTTTGAAATTGAAAAACTACCAAAATTGATAAAATTTTGTTTACCAACCAAAAAATGACTAAAATACAAAACTGTTAATTCAACTACTATTTGTAGGGGAATAAAAACTATTTTAACATAATTAATTTACTTAATTGTTTTAATCACAGAAAAATAAATAAATTATCATTAGTATTTATTCGAGCATATTTGGCTTTGCTCTTAGCTATTAATTTGGTCAAAAATAGTTTTAGATTTTAACTTATTTCTCATCGACGAATTTTATCTTTCAATATTATTATATAAAACGTCCTTACATTTTATTTATTGGTATTTTAATTCATATTTTCACATGTTATTGCGGAAAATGTCCATTTCATCCGATTTCTCAATAAAAGAAAATTTTAATAGACAAATATATGCTTCTATTTAAATAAAAAAATATATATAATTGAAGAAATTAAAGAACAAATTGGAATTATACTCTCAAAATCTTTTAAAAATTACAAATGAATCCAAATAAATTATTAAAAGGGTAATTAACACAAAACGTCTCTACCTTCCAATATTGTTGTGCAAAACGTCTCTATTTTTCATTTTTTTGACATTTTTACCCTTATATTGCTAAAATCATCATTTTCATTCATTTTTTCAATTAAAAGCTATAAAATGACGAATATACCCTACCATTTAAATAAAACAAAAATAAAGAACAAATTGTAACTATACTACCAAAATTTTCAAAAAGTACAAATAAATTCTAATAAATAATTAAAAAAAGAAAGTGATTTTTTTCTTTCTAATTTTTTGTTTATATTTTTTTTTGAAAATTTTGGGAGTATAGATGCTATTTATTTTTTATTTTTATTTATTTAAATAGAAGGGTATATTCGTCATTTTAAAGCTTTTAATTGAAAAATAGATGAAAATAATGATTTTCGCAATGAAATGTAAAAATAAGAGTGAAAATGTTAAAAAATGAAAGATATTGAAGTTTTGTACAATAATATTATAAGATAGAGATCTTTTGTGCTAATTACCCTTTTAATAATTTATTTAAACTCATTTGCAGTTTTTTTTAAAAGATTGAGAGTATAATTACAATTTTTTTTCTTTTTTTTTTTCGTTTTATTTAAATAGAAGATTATATTTGTTATTTTCCATTTTTTTTATTAAAAAATTGAATGAAAATGATATTTTTCGTAGATGAAAATATTATTAAAAAAAAGAAAAAATGGCAGGTAAGGAATGTTTTGTATATGCTAGACAATAATTAAAAAAAGCAACTTTTAAGCTAAGGGTAATGCAATTTGTACAATTTTTTTTTACAATTTTTTTTACAATTTCTCACATGGGAAGGGATCTCATAGTGAATAAAAAAATCTACTCTGAGATATTGTAAGAGAAAATTGTACGAGTGCATTACCTTAAGCTAAACTCTTCTATTACTCACTGACGCACAAATTCAATGGATTCCATTGGAGATGTGTTTGATTCTGTGCTTAATCTAGAACAAACCCACTACGAAGAAGGTTACGAAGAAGGCTATGCAAACGGGTTAGTGTCGGGTAAAGAAGAAGGACGCCAGGTGGGTCTGAAAACCGGGTTCGAAGTGGGGGAGGAATTGGGTTTTTACAGAGGCTGCATTGACATCTGGAACTCATGTATCCGGGTCGACAAGAATTACTTCTCGACCCGGGCGCAGAAAACCATAAGCCAGATGGATGAATTGCTCAAGAAGTACCCGATATCCGACCCTGAAAACGAGTCCGTATCTGATGTCATGGACTCGTTACGGCTCAAGTTTAGGGCTATTTGTGCCACGCTGAACGCAAAATTGGAGTGTAATGGGTACCCTAAAGCTTCCGATGTTGAAAACATCGAATTTTGAAATTCTGGGATGTGAATTCTGTACACGTAGTTTGAAGTTTTGCCCCGAGTGATAATGTTCTTATTTTATCATTAGTGTTTTCATATTCTGGCAGCTATAATGGGGTGTGATGAAAAAAAAAAAAAAAATCTTTTCTGGGTAACCAGAGTAATTGATTTGTGCTAAATTAGTTCATTTTGGGAATAGAATATTGCTTCTGTTCATTTTTATTGTAATATGATCTACGGCTTTTGTTTTTATCTATTTATATCTTCTTCGAATTATCTCCTCTTACTCACGGGGCAGGTATTTTTATATTCCTCATAATGTTTTCTTCTCCATGATAAATTCCTGAATGTCATGGACAAGCGTTTCTGAACCTACTTGATATTCCTATTCTTTCTCCTTAGGAAACTTGTACTTCCTTTTTTACTTGTTTACATTGTTTTGTATTGTACTTTGACTGTGGAAGGCTGAGTTAGTGAGTTACCATATTGAGTCATCAGTCATGTGCCCATTGTCATGTCGATTTTGAACACTCTACCGCCACCGAAGTACTCCTTCCCATTTCTGATGCTATATCTGCTTTGTGAGAGCACAATGTCCATTACCAAATCAACGTGATGGTTTCCGTCCTTATTCTGGTTTAGAAATTCCTGGCAAATTAAAAAGAGCAAAAAGATATTATGTTGTTTAGTAGAAGAACAGGATTTATAGGAAGTAACTTGCACTTGCTTTTCTTCTTCTTACTGCTGCTGCAAGAAGCCTGATATCTGCACATGAGATTCATTTCTATTACTGTCATTTCTAGTAGTTGGCTTAGATGTCATTGAGGAACTGATTATCTGATATTATGATATCCGTTCTCTCCCACTTTACACCTCGGGAAGCATCCATTTTATAAAGGTAAAGTTGCTTTCACATCTTCTTCAGTCGAGATGTTTGTTGGGGATAAAAAATGTGTGTAGTTTTACCCCTACATTGTCTTCGGAATTAAGCAAATGTGTATATGAGGGACGGAGACGTGACTACCTTACCCAAAGTTACAAGAGACGAGTAATGTGATTTAGTATTGATTTCTTTCTTCTTGTTTCATGTTCTTGAGCATGTACAGCAATTTAAGAACTGATTCTAGCAATATGGAGCATGTTTCACATGTAGCACTAGATTGAACATTAGAATCAATAAGATTTAAGTTTTTTTCTTTTCTTTTTATTGTATTGATTTCTTTCTTCAGGTTTTGTGTTATTGAACATGTACTGCAATTGAAGAATTGTTTCTAGCAATATGGAGCATGTTTAGTACGCAGACAATAAAATCAATAAGATTAACTTCTTTTTGGTTTTTTGAGTTTTGCTCAATACTGTTCAATCTAGTATTCTGCCAATGAGGTTTATTTAAAGCTGGAAGCTCATCGCTGAGAGGTAGCAAGATTAGATGTTCAACAATAGTTTTTGATCAAAGAAGTTCAATTTGGACCAATGACTGAGAACTTTTCAAACATGAACAAGTTCATTAGCAAAGCACCTCTAAGCCCTCGTGAATTAAGGGTTAGTTTTACGAGGAGGTAAAACTATGAAAGAGGTAAAGTAGATCATAAATGCAGACGTTATTTTAGAGAATATATTACAAGATATTACGAGAGTGTGTCCTTGCTTTACTTCATACATACATATGTATAGATAACTTAAGTCCCTTTTTGGTGGTCGTTATTTGATGAAAACAATGTTTTGAATAGTAAATTTTTGGAGAATGTGTGATTTAAAAAAAAAAAAAAAGTTTTGATTTTACGAAAAAAATATTCAATTGTGTGAATATGTAGTCGATAATGAGTGTATAGAAAAAAGATTTTTGAAATAATGATTATTAAACACGAGCGTGTCCAGATAATAATCAAATTACAATAAAATGTCTATAACTAAAATAGGTTTAAAGTTGACCGCTAATACATGACCTTTAGTAAGACACAATTTTTGCATTACACTATTATTATTGCACTATATGATTCTTTTCAGGTCCAACTCTAAAAATTTTGAGGTCTTAGACAATAAATTGTCATGAGATCATATTATAATTTTTTTTTCCAAGTGTAATTAGCATCAAACATGATTGAATCAAAGAGTTTCCGGTGATGTGGGACATTATATTTGTGGTATTCACTTACCGTTTGATTTATTTGAGAATCAATTTTCACGTTCAAGAAATGAATTAAATCTACTCACAGCCACTATATTTTATACTTAGTGTCAGCATGATCACTCAATTTTAGTCAAACCACCTAATTATTACCACAATAAAAAACACACACAAACTTTAAAAATATAAAATAAAAATCACTAATAATTATTATCACGAAAAAAAAAAAGGATGAGAATAAGAAACAAAAATAAAAATACACACATGGTAATCATTACAAAAACTTTATAAATAAATTATAAGAAAGCAAAAACAATTTTTTTTTTTAATTTTTAAATTTATGCTAAAACAAAATATTTTAAGGTACTAAAGGCAACTCCAATGGTTGCACCATTGCACCAAAAAATACCAAAATTTGATGCAAATGGTCTCCAATGGAGCACCAAACTTTACACCATTTTGGTGCAAAATGGTGCAAAGTCAAGTTTACCCTTTTCTCATTTATGAAAGCAATTGATGAAGGGTATTTCTATCATTTGTGTTATATATTTTTTAATACGATAATTTTTATTATTTAATTATAATTACTATTATTACTATTATTATTATGTACATTTAAAATAAATTTAAAAATAATAATTAATTAATTAAAATAAGAATACAAAAAAAAATAAAATATAACAAACACGATTATTTAAAATTAACACGAAGTACATTACAACAACAACATACATACATTAATATAATTTTATTTAAAGAAAACTATACGAATTTTGAGAATCAAATTGTTTATTTAAAGAAAACTACATTTTTTATATTTATTAATGAATTTAATATTTTCGTTAATTTAACGTAATTATTTATTTAGTAATTTTATGTATTTTTAAAATAAATAAATAAATAATAATTCAAATAAGTAAATAATTAAGAATAAAAAAAGGGAAGAAAATGATTAAACACTGTTCATTTGGTGTAAGTTTTGGTGTAATGATTGAAGACAAAATTTAGTTTGGTGCAAAATTTGGTGCAGTGCTGAAAATATAACAAACACGATTATTTAAAATTAACACGAAATACATTAATATAATTTTATTTAAAGAAAACTATACGAATTTTGAGAATCAAATTGTTTATTTAAAGAAAACTACATTTTTTATATTTATTAATGAATTTAATATTTTCGTTAATTTAACGTAATTATTTATTTAGTAATTTTATGTATTTTTAAAATAAATAAATAAATAATAATTCAAATAAGTAAATAATTAAGAATAAAAAAAGGGAAGAAAATAATTAAACACTGTTCATTTGGTGTAAGTTTTGGTGTAATGATTGAAGACAAAATTTAGTTTGGTGCAAAATTTGGTGCAGTGCTGAAAATAGTCTAAGGTAATGGATTTTTTTTAAAAGGTGATTGATAGAGTGCAAACTGGGAAAGTTTAGAGAGTAAACTGAAGTAGTTTGAAGTTCAGTGAACAGTCCGTAATCATATTTTAAGTTGAGTGATTTTTGAAACATTTCACTCTAGTATTTAGGGTCAATATCAATCAAGTGTATATACTTAAATTCTTTTTTGTTGTAAGAGTCTACAATTACTTGACTCGACTAAAATTAGTCGAACTTACAAATGAAAATAGTACAGTTGTAATTTTTACAAAATAAATATTGAACCCCCATCACGTCGTAATTTTTTGACAATGATAATTATGAAAGAGTTTAAGCCAACGTTTTATTTTTAATTTTTAAAATTTATTTTCAATCACGTATTGATATTCTTCAAAATATATATAAAGAGGGGGTAAATTTAAAAATGTCAAATAGTGCTACAATGTGTTGGTGCTATTTCCCTTGGTTTTCCTTTTGATTTTTGTAGTCCCAAATGATAAATACACCGCAAGAGACATGAGTCACGTGACATCTGGTTTTTCGTCTTAACCTCCAAAATCTTATTCTTCAAGAATTTGCCAAATTCTGATTAGCAACTTAGTAAGGTTTCACTCTCTATTAAGGATAATCTCCATAATTGAATCCTTACATTTGAACATTTTCGTTTTGTAAGCTTATATGTCTGAAAATTTATTAAAATATTCACTTTACCAGCTTGCCCACAAGCTGCTCGATGAAATGCCTTACTAATATAATTTTCTTTTCTTTTTTGAATTTTTATTTTGACAGCGGAAGACTGAAGAGATAGGAAATGAATGTTTCCTTGGGCAATCCAACATTTACTTTAGTTCAACTTGTTAATAATTCCAAGCCAGTTTTCATGGCTAAAGCTTCATGCCCAGTTACTCCCACCTGTTCTAGTTTCACCACAGTAATCAAATGCCCAGAAAGAGAAAATAATTTTGGAATTCATTTTGTTAATGTATTCCTGAGTGGAAGGGTGAATTCAACGTCCAGTTATCAAGGGCTTTGGGAAGATCCTGATTCTGGTATTGACAGTGAAAATGATGACGAGGGTTCAGATGATGAAGAAGTGGAAATGGAAGAGAATGACTTGGATTTTGAGAGTGGCTGGGAAGAAGAACAAGTACATACTGAAGCCACTGCTAATAATGTGGAGGAATTGTCCACGAGCAAGTACGAAGAAGATCTTGTTAAAGGTCTATATTTCTTCCTATGCCACTATTCTCTCAAGTTTCCAATTCTTATTTGCCGTTTTAGCATGTTTAGTACAGTGGATTTTTCTACTGTAAAAGGGAGAAAAGAAGCTAAAATCTTGTATAGCATATAGTCTTTAGTCCAAAATATTTTTACTATGGAAGTGTTGTGTTTTGACTTGGAAATCATAGGTGATGAGAGAATTGAATTATAAACAATGTATGGAATTGTAAATCATATTGCAACTAGGCATTTCAATTATGACATTTTACTTCATTTTTCCTCTTGTACAATCAGAAATTTATTGTGAAATTTTAGGGTCTTCTTTCGATTCTTCATAGCTGATTGGGATTACATGAGCTGGTAAGTACAAGATTGTGCTAGTTTGATTTTGGGTTTCTTGCAGAGGTAGAGCAGCTCTTGAGCCCAGAAGAAAGAGCAGTTTTGGAACAGAATGAAGCTCCCAATTTAGAGAAAATATCTACTGTAAGTTTCAATGATATCAAATGAGCTCTTATTTGTATTGTAACTTCTTCCATGATTGTGTCAGAGACATAGCAGATCACTTGATCGGATGACTCCGATAAGTCAAAATAAAAAGAAATTTAAGCAGAATGAGGCTTGAATATAAATTAAGTTTTAAGTTACGGGGTGTCATAAGTTACGATGTCATAAAGTAAAGCAGCAAATGAATTGTTAGGTAAAATTCTCAAGTATTTTCTTTCTTTTTTCTGACATCAAATCAAAGATATGTTACAAGTCTTTTTATTTACGCTTAATTAATATGTTTATAGATTTATCTCTACTATTACCAAATCTTTCATTCACTTGTCACTGCATTAGATTTTATTCTTTATGCTTTTACATTTGATCAATATTTTGGCTACCATAGAATTATGCAATTTGTTATACTACGTATTCTCCTAACGTTCAAATTTTTTTATCATAATATGATATTCCTCTCTCTTATTCCCTTTACTCCCCAGATATATATTGTTTATTAAAATCAATTTACCAATAAAATTTGTTTGTACTACCGCTTCCCTCCTTATTAGTTCTACATTGAATATCAGCATCATTCATCATGTGATAGTTTATCCTAATTTTGACTCCCATATGTATTAATGATCAGCTAGTTTATTCAATCTAAACATGTATATAAGAGTTTTGGAAAGGTACTATTAGAACTCTTCATCATGTAAACTATGTTCTATAAATCTGGAGCGAAATAAATGTTTAAAGGTAAATTCAAATAATTGATTTATTTTTACTCCTCATTTTAACATGGAACTCTGTCCTGCGGTTTATCTGCTTCTCTACACGTGGAGTCAGACTTTGTTGAGTTAGGAAAGAAATTAGTTCACGTATAAGTAATTGTACATCCACAAAGAATACACTATAAATAATTGTTCTCTTGCTCTGAGCTAATATTTCATTTTTGTTTAAATTTATGCCTCAGGCGAGGTGGAACCCTCTCCATACTTTTGCACTTGCTGGACAGATTAAATTTATGGACGGCCTTCTTGAAAATGGGTATGATATCGACCTACTT
Source organism: Osmanthus fragrans (assembly GCA_019395295.1). Lineage (NCBI taxonomy): Eukaryota > Viridiplantae > Streptophyta > Magnoliopsida > Lamiales > Oleaceae > Osmanthus > Osmanthus fragrans. The sequence goes on along the minus strand of CM033351.1, from coordinate 13,100,630 downwards.
GATATGGTAAGAGTTCATTATGTCTAAACCATTCAAAGAGGTGCATATAAATAGATCCTTGTACATTTCTATGTGTTTATCATTAATTTAAGCAAAACTTGGTGATGCAGGATGGCTTGACGGCTCTGCATCATGCAATCATTGGTAAAAAGGAGGCAGTCATCAGTCATCTTTTAAGAAAAGGTGCAAATCCTCAAGCAAGGGATCTGGTAAGAAATTTTCTTATATATATTTTAATTTTGATGATTTTAACACCATTGATATTGTTTGTATCCTCATAACAGGATGGTGCTGTACCTCTTCATTATGCTGTTCAAGTTGGAGCCTTGCAAACTGTCAAACTATTAATGAAATACAAGGTTGATGTTAACGTTGCAGATAACGTAAGTATGATTTTTTTTTTCTCCAATGGAATCTACGATTGACGTAAATGCTGTCTATAACATATGTTCAAGTTTACTGTTGAATGTCATTTCAGTTTGTTTAACACCGTTCTTCTGCCAGGAAGGATGGACACCATTGCATGTGGCCATGCAAACTAGAAACAGAGACATAGTGAAGGTTTTGTTAGTCAATGGTGCAGATAAAACAAGAAGAAACAAGGTAAGTTCGTAAAAATTTTAAATACATATCTAATGTAGGATGAATTGATGAAGAGAAGCTAGAAGCAGAGAATAAGCAAAAAGGGAGAAACCATAGAGAAAGTGGGAAGAGAGAAGATAGGGGAGTGGAAAAACATGGGCAACAATTCATTCATTCATCATCTGATTTCAATGTCACAATACAAACCATACATATAGAAAACAAACCTAAAGCATAAGGGGCTTGAGCCAGCCCATAATACAAGCCCAATAACAAAACATAAATAAAAATAGTCCAAGAGGAAGTGGAAGTAGATGTCCTTATCAACTCTCCCATGATGGGAGAAAAACTGGACTCTGTCGAGTGAACAAATTACAAAAGGTTGCATTTAGTCTCCCAACCATAAGCTAAGTGGTTGCACAAACTTCTCTCGACGTCCATATACACGTGTGATTGGTGGTCTAGGCAAAGGAAGATCCTCGTGACTCGTATAAAGCTCCAATAAATTGGGATCAAGCTGCTGCAGCATTTCTCTGGTGATCCACGTACAATCAAAATCAGGTCAGATCCTCAGCGTAAATAAAAACTATCTCTAATCTCTATGAGTTCTAGAAATCTTCTTTTGGTGGAGTCTCATCATTCGACGTAAGGCATGACTTGGGCTCAGAATCCAAATCCATGAAATTTTGTGGCTCAAGTTCTTGCTCAGGGTCTTCCAATTCCGGTTCGATTTCCTCCTCTAGGTCTTCCTCGGGGTCCTCTTCAGGCTCTTCCCTGGGTCCTTTTTAGCTTCAAGTTCAGGCTCAAGCTCGGGCACTAATGCTAGCTGTTGTTGTCTGTGGTTCCCCAAGATTATGATATCCTCACAATATCCCTTAAAATCAATCTTGTCCCAATCTTCCTACAAATATAGCCCAAACTCCATATCTCTTACGAAGTAGGCCACATCTCTCCACTGAGGACGCATAGTAGTTATTAGATATATTGAGAGGATTGTCCCCTCATTATATCCAAACGATCTTACTTGTTCCCACTTAAGAATGAAATCTTCAACATGTTCGACGAATGTTCGCTCCCATCTTACTTCGTAATTTATGTATCTCTCGATAGCAATTTCAGCACATTCTAGGTATGTGGGGCTACGTCCAGTCATCCTAGTTACTTTCCAACTCCTAATCATGTGACAAGTATAACTTCAATTATGCTTGATCTTTCAGTGACAATGTTATTTTATTCCGTGTTTGCATCAATAACACTTATATAAATTTGGGAAAATTTTAACAACTAAAATGCGAAGTAAACATGATTATACATGACACATAAACATACTAAAAGAATAACATTTCGTTTCATACCTTGGATCAATTGGAGGGTGGTCGAGTAGTGTGCGCTACGTGCCAAAGATTCTTCATCTCATTACATGTTTAAGACTTTAAAAAATTTCACATTGTCCGTAAACTCCTAATGTTTATGAAAAATACTGCATCTTTGTTTTGAAATATTGTTCCATCTCGTTAATTTGAATAACGCGCAATCAAAAGGCTTCCAGATGAGGAGAGGGTCACAACGGACGGCTTAAATCTCAAGCTCTTCTTAGACAGTTTAAGTCTTTTTGACAAAGCTTTTCAATTTTGCAACTACACAAATCAACAAAACTCTAACAATAAATCAAACGTGAAATATCTTAAAATGTGAATTTTCAAATTGATAAATTTTCAAAACATCACCAAAGGCTAAAACTAAATACATAATTTTTTTTTTATCACATGTGAAACTTTAAACCATAACAATTTAAATTCTAAACTATCATTATTCAGAATTTATTTAAACCAACATTTATCATTTGAATAAAAGAAACAAAAAAAAAAAAAACCTTGTCCCTCTCACTGTCACGTGAACAGTACACTGTTTCACGTTCACGTTAAAACCTTTTTTTAGAAGCAAAAATGTCTACAGGAAAGTAGAACCGCGCTCTGATATCAAACTGTAACGCCCCAAATTTTTTGTAAAATGCTTGAGCGTTACGAAAAAATCAATTTTCTTTTTAATAAAATAAGGAACGACGTAAATGAAATAAATTCTTTATTTTAATCATAAATATCAATTTAAAAGTGGGATCTGAGTTTCTAAAATTTAAACACAAATAATTGACTAAATAATAAACGAGTCTTTAAACTAAACAAATAAATCTGGAGACAAAAAATAATAAGGGTTCATCTCCCTTTTCTTCGATTCCCTTGGCAGTCCGCTGTACCATCTCGCCATTGCTCCAATCGACCTAAGCCAACTTGTAAAAATTTGTAAGAGTGAGAATTTTAAAAACACCCAATAAGATACGTGTAGTTTCTATACGCAATTATATAACAATAAAAATTATACACATCATACCACTCTGCTCTTATAGAGTATATGGTGACCAAGCGACACACCCATTTTAGGTCCTCTTATAATCCTGTAGGATTTCATATCTCTTTTTAAAGAGCCGAAGGACCACAGGCAATTTAAGCACATTTAATTGAACATAAAAGTATAAGGAAACAAAACACTTGCACAAAAGTATCTTACCTTGCTATTGGAATGTTAAAAATATTAATACACGATCAAATCTTTTTCTCTGCTTTGGTGGAAGATTTTTGAGTGACAAATGATGTAAGCAACTTTGACTTTCCACACTTTTCTTCTTTCTTTCACGTACGGTAAGTAGTCTCTCTCTCTCTCTCTCATTTACTCTTTATTCTTGTTTTATGTGAAAAAATAATATGACTATACATGGGTATATATATGGCAAGAGAAGTGGAATCCTAGTGTACCTAGGATTGAAAAAGCTGTGCCCATTAAGCAATAGGAAATTGGATGACAATGATTTATCATAATATGATAAATGTTAAAATAATCAATCCTATCACTACATGGTTGAAAAGTTTATCTTACATCTACGTGTAGGCTGTCAATCAATAATTTCTCTAACTAGTTTTTAATTAGGAAAAATATAAAAAAAAACTATAAATTGGGATAACAATAAATGAAGTTGTACTATATCTATTATAGGTTTACACTTATTAAAAAAAAAATAAGGATAACTATTAAGCATTTAAAGACAAGCAACAAAGAGAACACGTGATGACATTATAACAAATCAAATCTAATAAATAATTCCTGCCAAATATCTCATGATGGTTTCATTATAATATATATATAAAGTGTAATTCCAATCAAATTTATTGGATTTCACGTGGACCTACTCTGAATGATTTTCAAGAAATGGGATAATAACTTAATATAAAATTCTATTTATCATTTAGGATCCGTTTGATTGTAAAGGTAAAAAATGGATGGAAAGAAAATGAATGACAGATAATTGATTTGTCTAGAATTCGTTTGTCTGAGAATTGTAATTAATTGTGTTTGATTGGTATAATTTTTTACCTAATCCATTTGACTTTGTTTTTCATGCAAATTGTTACTTTTTGGGATAAATTTTTTTACAATCTGTATTAAAATTTGTTTGGATTGCCAAGAAGTAAAATAAAAAACACCCAACAAGGTGGAAAACAAATTTCCACCAAAATCATAAGAAAATAAATTCCTACTTTTGTGTTTCAAGGGGTTGCACCTAGAAGTTGGTGGCAAATATTTTTCATGGCAAAAAATATCAATCAAATAGCAAAAAAGGTGGAAAAGAGAATTTTTTCCAACTTCCCTAGAAAAAAACTGCTATCAAACAGGGCTTAGGGTCAAAAGGCATTCCACACGTGAAACAACTATAATTACACTAAATCCTAAACTAACATATCAAACACCAATAAAAGATAAAATCTTACAATGTTAAGAACTTGGGCTTAACATATCCAAATCGACTTTTTCTCTGGCCTAAATTTTTTTTATTAAATACGAGCTATCCAACGAGCCCAATATTAATATACTAAATCTTGCTCTATCAAAATCTAACTATTTGGCCCAAATAAAAATAGGAAATTAAAATCCCTTTTTTTTACTCTAGAATTTCCGTGTGTTACAAAGAGTATTAGATGGGGAGAGGCCTTGGAAAGGACTTAACAGGAGAAGGTAATGTTGATGAGACAGAAGGACCATTGTCACTACACCTTCCATATGAAATTTTAGTAACCAACTCTTAATTTCGAACTAAAAATTAAGCGTGATCAAGAGTAGTGACACCTTGAAGGACAAGCTCACACCTAAGATCATCTCTTCTCTTAGGCCCTATCTAAACTTACTCAAAGTCATAGCCTCATCATCAATGACCCGCATTCAAAATTCATCAAATTAAGTAACATAGCCAGTCATTAGATGATTTTCCTGTGTAAAGGCATTTCATTGGTCTAACAAATTGCCTATGTAAGATTGGGATAAATATTTCTCTTGAAGGCGGTGCCTCATTTCCTCTCAACTTCCAACAGGAGGTGCATGTCGCTTATTAAGGAGATCCTCAATGCTTTTCCAAATGAGTTGGGCAGTGCTAATTAATTTCAGACCAGCAAATTGGGCTCTTCGATTCTCTGGGACTCCATACCATGTCAAGAAACGATCCATGTCTATAATCCATTGAGTAAAAACTCTAGGATCTAAGCACCCATCAGAAGTCGAAGTGTCTAATTTAATATTTCTAAAGAAATGCTCCTTATGGCGAGGAGGAGGATGACTACTATAAATGTTGTAGCGTCGTTCTCGCTCACGATCCTGATTCCCATCCCTTCGATCACGTCGAAAATGTTGTCGACCACCTTGTTGACGACGATAGTTTCTATTATGGGATGCTTCATAGTTATCAACATCCGTCGAATGAGGGGTTTGTTCAAAGTTGTTCAACTAGCAGCTAGGTTCCTGCTCTCTTCACGAGTAGCAACCATCTCAGTTTAGACAGTCACTAATTGAGTCTGTAACTGTTGCTAATAGTGGCAAGTTGAGCTAATTATTGGGTGAGTGTATCAAATTGGGAAGAATCCATGGTCAAAGTACTGGCATTAGAATCCATGGTCAAAGTACTGGCACTAGAAGTGATAAGACGACCACTGCTAGCTAAATGAAATGTATGAAGAGATCAATAAACAATGCATGTAAGTAATGAAAATAACAACCTGAGCATTTTAATTTTTCTTTGGATTAAGTAAATTCAAATACAAGTTAATATTGCCGATAAATGTAAAATAACAAAGCACTAGTCAAAATCTAATCACATAAAATGAGTGGGGTGGAAGTGGGGATTTAACGAAGTCAAAGGGATTTCGTCACGTGATTTTAGGAAAAACTAGAATGAAATAACACAACGAAATTAATTGACGCAATTTTAGAATAAAACAGTAAGGGGCCTGTTTGATAGCAGGCTCTTTCCCTAGAACTAGAAAAATGATTTTCTTTTCCACCCAATTGTGTTGTTTGATATGCATTATTTTCTTGGCAATACCTTTTCCTTGGGCCCGCCACCTGTCCACCTTTTCCTTAATTTGGTGGAAACAAATTTCCACCATTTTGGTGGAAATTCATTTTCCACCTTTTGCTGCATTTTTTTTTTTTTGGGCAATTGGAACACATTCTAGACTCAATGGTAAAAAAATTTATCCATTTAATTGACAATTTGCATGAAAAACAAAGCCAAACAAACATAAAAAAAGTTTGAATTTTTTTTTTTAACTTTTTGGCAATCCAAACAAATTTTATCCCCAATTGTTAAAAAATTTATCCAAAAAATTAACAATTTGCATGAAAAACAAAGTCAAACGGATTAGATGAAAAATTATACCAATCAAACACAATTAATTACAATTCCCAGTAAAACACATTCTAGACAATTCAATTCTCTGTAATTCGTTTTCATTCCACTCAAATTCCATACTTACAATCAAACGCACCCTAATATAAACCAATGGTAAATAAAAACAATAACTCTCCTTTTTGTTCGTTGGAGTAACTGAGGCAAACGATCAGACAAAAAGTCACTGATGCTCAAATGGAGACGTTGAAATAGCAGTAACAGCCATGTTACTTCACATGTCAATTGGCGGCTGGGGAATGGGCTTTTCTGGTGACTGAATCTAGGCTGGAAATGTGAGAAGGCATTGGGTCAACTTGGCTGTAGAAGCGGAGGCGGTTTACTGGGCCGGGTAATGGGTTGTTGGATTAATATGGGCTTTTTGTCGACTTGGGCGGAGGTTGTGTTTTGAAGAAGCGAGTTTGGGATTTCTGTCGATCAGAGGTACTAGCAACTGCAATTGATTGAATTTAACAGTTTTCACTCTTGATTTCTCTGCTTCCTGTCTTCTTTGACGAGTTGGTAACTCTGCAGATTATGGTAGGTTGTTATGTTTGCTGGAAATATTTGGTGGGTTATAGTTGGTGGTGGATGCTCCGGGTTTTGAGTAAATTTTGGGTGGTTGGCAGTTGTAGAAGAAGGTGGTTACTACTCAGAATATGGTGGATTGTTGTGTTTGCTGCATAGTTATCAGACCCGGACCGGACCGGCCGGTTCGGACCGGAACCCATCGAATCGGAACCAGGTCCGGTCCGAGTTCAATGAATTTAGGGCTGAACAAACAGCCCACAATCCACGCGGTTGAACCGCCGGTTTTTCAATAAAATCGATCTTCCTCTTTTCCTTGACCCGATCAGGTCATACTTAACCCATTTTCCCCTATCTTTCCCAATCCCCAACCGTGTCTGTCTTCAGTCTTCACAAATTCTAAAGAATTAGGGATTCTTGCAAAATAAAAAAACTCAGCTGCCATCTCCGATCTCTTGCAATTCAACCACTCCCGAAAATCCAAATCTTCAATTTTAAGTTTTAAGAGATGGAAGAACGGGTACAGGTTAGTCTCTGTTTGGTTTATTTTGCTAAAAAAACTCTAAATATATATCTCTGTTGATTGTGGCTGCATAACATTGAGAACCTTAGTATGAATTCAGTCTCTGTTCATTAATTCAAATGTATCCTAAGTTGTTAATTGTTTTCAACCAAATATTGACTACCTCCTCCACTGTAAGAAAGAATATTAATATTGCCAGAGTAGAATCCACTTCAATCCATATCCTTGTTATGCCTTTTGTTAAACAGTCTTAATCCCGTAGAAATGGCACATAAATCTGCTTGCCAAGTCCGAACTACCTATACTACAACCATCCATTTTTTAATTTTGCTTGTTATGGATAGTTTTTACTAATTTTGCTTGTTATGGATAGTTTTTACTAATTTTATAAGGGAGAACAGGACCTGAAGAGGATATTATTATGTCTAGAACTAGAGTGAATGAGATAAAATTTGAAGTGCATTACAGATTCTGTGGTGAAGGGTAAGCACTATAAGATATTATTAGACATGATTTGATTGTTGTGCTAATAATGCTAAGATGGATGTTTGATCACACTAGATGGATGGTTGAGACATGTCATTCTTAAGCCTAAATAAGTCCCAATTTGCAAGAGCGACACAATCCCAATAGTACCAGGTAGAAGAGCAGAAGTTAGATCAAAACATGATCTCCTGTGGTTGCAAAGGATTTGGTTTCATTGGATGTCTAGGTAGATGTAATGATAGATTCAACGAAGTGTAGAAAAAGGATTCCTATAGTTGATCCTGAATTTACTGTGAATAATGCTTAGTTTATTGTTAATAGATATATGCTTCTCAAGCACTGCTGTTTGTGTTGGTAAATGTTTTAAGAAATCAGCTGAAAGCTGCAATTGCTGAGTAAGTAAATGAGCAACACTTGAAGTAAATAAATTCAACCAAAGGGTAGGATTTAACAATTTTTCCTGATTGTTCCTTTTATAGTAAGCTTGTTTTTGATCCAGGGGATAACAATGTGACATTAGATAGGAAGAACAAGTAAACTTTTGGAGGACCATTGGTGCTTGCAATTACAAATCAACAGGGTTAAGAACAAATGCATATTTGACTACATATGATTTATAATTTGTAAAATTTGCTATACATATTGATCTTTAGTTAACAAAATAATATGAGGTTAATTTAGTTATTGATAGAAAATAATAAAATTTTATTATTCAATAAAAATAGTTAATAATATATTTTACAGGAATTAACCCGCCGGTTGGACCACTGGGTCACCGGTTGAACCACTGACCCATTGACCCGTTGTATTGTCCAGGTCAGTGTCTAGGTCAAGTCTGATAACTATGGTTTGCTGGAAATATTTGGTGGGTTATAGTTGGTGGTGGAAGTTCCTAGATTTGAGTGAATTTTGGGTGGTTAACTGTTGCAGAATAAGGTGGTTACAACTAGGTACAGGTTTTGAGTGGTTTACAGCTTGGGTGTGTTGTATGGATTTCTTTTGTTTATTGGGCTTCTGTGTGGCTGATGATTCTGGGAAGTTGAAGGTGATTGGCTGGTAAATAGGAGAAGATGACAGGGTTGGTAAAACACTGTTCGATTTATGGGATGAGGTGGAGAAAGACATCAATAGTTCCCAAATTGCTTTGTCTGCAGGTAGCAAATTTAAGCAGTGTTTGGCTCTAAGAAACCAAGTTTAGCTCTGATACCAAATTTGATGTAGGATCAATTGAAGAAGAAAAGCAAGAAGCAGAGAAGAAACAAGAAGGGAGAAACCAGAGAGAAAGTAGGAAGAGATAAGACAGAGGAGTGGAAAAACGTGGGCAACAATTCATTCATTCATTCATCATCTGATTTCAATGTCGCAATACAAACCATATATGTAGAAAACAAACCTAAAGCATAAGGAGCTTGGGTCTGCCCATAATACAAGCTCAATAACAAAACATAAATCAAAATAGTCCAAGAGAAAGTAGACGTGGATGTTCACATGAATATCTGCGTGTATATATATATAAATTTTCCCATACACACATTTCCGTACTAATACACAATTGCTTTCATATGTTGTAGGAGCTCGCTAAATTTTATTTTTTTGGTTCAGCAACCTTTTTCTTTTATGTGTTGCAGAACGGGAACACAGCGCTTGATTTGAGCTTATGTTATGGGAAAGATTTCAATTCTTATGACCTCTCTAAGTTACTCAAGCAAATTCCAGCTAACAGAGAATTGTGAGGTCTTTGGCAACTCATTTGTTGGATAATCAAGTGTTACATTTGAAGGTGATGGTTTCATCTTTCCAATTTTCAAGGGAGACAACAATGATGTATCAATTTCGACTACTGAGCTGATTTATCTCATTTTCAACCACACATTCAAGATTGTGGAGAAGTTTGGCAGGAAAAATGTTCAAGATAGTGTCTACCAATTGCAAATAATGCTTGTATGGCAGTGCAAATGAACACGAATTTAATATGGAGTCAGTTGTAATGGGGTTCTAATGGTTAGATCTAAATTATTGGATTGCATATGGAATGTAACTGGAGTGAGAGGCATGGTCTCTCATATGAGATTCCTTCCTGGGTAGAGGATGTAGTCGGCCCTTGCGTATTATCATAAATGTGAAGAATGTATAATGTCTTTTAGCTTTCCGCGTTCTACATTCACTAATCATCAGAGATACTTCTTTGATTTTAGGAGCAGATATCCATATAATGTAATTTTCTTGTAGATTTTATTCTCTCTCATATGGCCATTAGTTCCATGATTTGTGATTCTTTAATATTGCCGAGTTGTCTAAAGGTCTGAACTCGTCGGACCAACGGGGCTTCACCTCTCCATCTCGACGAGGAAGGAGGTTCAGTAGAGAGGCGAGGCTCGACCTTTTTATTCAATGATGCAAAGACCACTAGAGAGATGGCATGGTATTGCAGGGCCCGAGGTTTGGTGTAAAAGGCAAATAGTATTGTTCCAAAGATACAGACAATTCGATTACACAAGTCAAGTGTAACATTGATAATGAGACACCATTAATAATGACGACGTCGCAAACATCACACCTTCCACATCTTCTTGAAAGCTTGACGTTGTCTCTGTCCATTGCACTTAGCTCAATCTTTAAATGCTCACAAATGTGACAAATACCCACAAAAAGTGGTAAAAATTATATGAATACAATATGACAAATACTTTGTTACCTAGATCTCATCTGGTAATGAGTTTATGTTCAAAAACTCAAATAAGAAGGGCATCAAGTGTGTTTGGGAGCCTTTTTCGGATCCCAAAAGCACTTCTAAATCGAAAGCACTCCTATGTAAAAATGCAATTGTTTCATTGCTGTCGGAAAAATGCTTATAGGCAGAAAAACACATTTCCTAAGTTGGTTCAGACTGGGGTACTTTTAAGATTGACCTAATCAAAAGGTCCTATTTCTACTTTGACCTGTTAAAATTATAATATTATCACAATTGGTAAAAGACAAAAACACCATTAATGAAATGAATTTTTGTATATTGCAGGATACATCCTTATCTTAGAATAGTCTTTTTAATTTTGTCCACTATTCCTTCTATTTCGAATTTTAGCATATAAATCTATTCTTTGATCTAATAGATTAGCATAATCTGCAATATATCTATCAAAATTTTCTGCAACTATATAATATTCTTCGGATGATGATTCATTTAATCTTTGCATTTGATTAGTAATATCATTTATCTTATCTAATAATTTTTCTAATAAGTTATCTAATCCTTTAATTGTATATCATGGCATATTATTCGTTTTCACTAGAATTTTCTTCTGAATCTGATTTTTCCTCAAAAATCTCTTCATCAGTTTCTCTTTCTTCAAAATTAACTTTTTCACATTCATCTTTAATTTGATCAAAATCTGTAGTTAATATTCTAACTTTCTTTTTTCGACATTCGGTACTTATATGTCCTTCTTCATTACAATTCCAACATTTACATCTTTTTTTATCTAATGGTTTTTTTGTTATAATTTTTATATTTTCTTTTAAAATATTTTCTTTTAGGTTTAAAGTATTTCTTTTTAAATTTCTTATACTTCTTTTTTTTTTTTTCTTTTCTTTTTCTTTTATATTCATAACATCCCCAATTTTCAGGTATTTCAGTATCTCTACAACAAATTTTACCTTGTAAGAATCCTGATTGCTTATAAATCATTTGATTACTACACATTGTACTTATTTCTTCTTTTATAGTTCTTATTATATCCTAACGTATAGGCTTCTATATTTCTTCCAAGATGTTTTTCTCAAATCTTGTTTTGAAAATAATTATTCCATGGTAGTGGTAATTTCCTAATAAAAACTTCTTTATAATAATCATTATCAGCTCCTCTTCCGAACATCATATAATAGTATTTACTGTATTCACAACAATATTCATTAAGATAACACATGTTACAGATTTGTAAATGTTCAATCCTATTTTTAGCATCCTCTATTTCTTCTGTCCTAACTCTAGTGCTTTCAGCTACCCAATCTTCTCCTGCAAATTCTCTATAAATTCTTGTTGCAACTCTATTTATTCCTTCATTTATACTAATTCCAAATCCTGCTTCAATACTATCTTTCCAAATACTCTTTGTTGTCTCATCTAATCCTAGGTACCAATTAGCTGTATTTCCTTTAAAAGTTGCTAATAAATATTCAGTTCTATTCTTATTATCGGTATTGCTACGGTTATAATTAAAGTGTGCTATCATATTAGTGCTCCATTCATTTATAGCTTTTCTATTATCTAATTCACAATCTAGGTGTAAATAAGATCATGTAATCTTTATTGGGTTTGATTCTCTTATTACTGGTTTAAATTGGTCTCTATACATTTTTTCTTTTCTAGTTTTAAAATCAACTTTTGTATTAACATATCTTCTAGGATCAATTTCAGCTTCATATCTAGCCGTGCTAGTTTCTCCATAATCTTTTTGTTTAACTGCTCGTGGTCCTCCTGTTCTTCCAACCATATGATTTTTAGTTATTTCTTCACAGATTTTTAAATCTTCTAAGTCAAATATCAAGTTTTCTATCTCTTCGTTCATTATTCTTTTATAGTTGATTTTCCTTCTCCGTCTATAAGATTTTCTTCTTGTTTTTTAAGATCAACTAATAATCTTTCAATATCATCTTTTAATCCTACATTTAACTTTATTAATTTTTCATATTTTTTAATTTTCTTTCTGACTTCTTTAAGTTCTTCGGTATAATCCGGTTTAAATGGTTTCTCTTTATTTAGATTTTCTATTATTCCATTTAAAAGGTTTCCTATTCTTAAAAAATTATTTTGTAATTTTTCTTTTTCTTCTGCATAATTTATTTCAATCCTAGTAATTTTTTCATCAATTGTTTTTATACTTTTTTCTATTAGACAAATTTTATCATTCATGCTCATCCTTTAATTTTCTTATAGGGTGGTTCAAATCCTAATTTCTCTAATAAAAAATCAATTTTATAATTAATAACTTTTATCTTTTCTTCTAAGGCTGCTATCTTACTAACATTATTTTTCTGTACAATTTTTGATATTCGATTTTGAATTCCTTCAAGTAAGGTTTCATCAAGGATTTCTAAATTATTAATTTGTTCTTTTATTTTATTAAATTGTTTAGACATATTTTTACTAATACTTTCTAACTTTTCTTTGGTTAAATCATCGTTGATATCTATATTATTTATTTCTTCTATAGCTTTTATATCTTTCTGTTTTAGTTTTCCTAATTGTTGCCATAAAAATTCATTAGTCCAGTTAGTTGTCATGTTCATCCATCCATTATTATTGCCCCCATGAACTTAAAGGTTGAAATATAGTAGTACTATATCCCCTATTTTCATAACTTTCAGGTGGTAGTTTAATGCTTTCTATTTCTTGTTTATCAAATTTTAATTTTGAAAATTCCATATTAGTCTGGTTGATTTAAATTGTCTTAAGCTTCTTATTAAACTAGCTAAGTTATTTTGTAATTCCTCTTCAACTTGAAGTTGTAAATTGAGAGTTTCTCTAATAATATTATTTTGAATTTTAATCCAATTTTTAATATTTCTTTTAATTTCTAGTCGTTTTTCATTATTTTTTTTTTCATATTCTTCGTTATAATAATCTATTCTTTCTTTACAATATTTTCAAGTTATTCCAGGCACATTTTATGTACTAAAGCTAGATTTAAAATTATTTCTTTCAAATTGCTATTTATAAATTTATTATATTCTTCTTTTTTATTATAATAAGTTTCTAAGGATTCTTTGCAAATTCCGGCTATAATTTGTTCTTTATATCTTTTCTTCCAATAATTTTTCATATTTATATTATATTTTGTATTTAAGAGATATTGATTACATTGATTACAATTATTAGATTGAATTATGCTAAAAAAAAGTGAATTAGAGGTTTGATTCATAATAGATTTTTGATTTTATGAGATCTTTAATCTGGTAGCTCTGATACCAATAAAGGGTGAATTTGAAAGAGTTCAATAAAGAGAAACAAAATCATTAAAACATTCTATTCAGTACTATTTCCATCATAGCAGTCATCATATTCATTGTCATAACATATAAAAAAGAGCTTTAAATTTCTTCGTTAATCATTTTATTGATTTCATAATCTAAATTTTCTTTAAGTATTCTTTTTATTCTATCACTAGGTAAAACTCTTTTTAAATGTATAGCAACAATGGTTAATATTTCATCATAATAATCCATATGTATCCATAAATATTTTGATCTAAACATAGACGATTTGTGTGAAGTGCTCATAGAAGAAATCTTTTCATAATATAATCCTTCAATTATAATCTTTCACTGAAACATGTTCAACAATCAAAGTTCATCTTAAGTAAAGGGCCTTATCACGCTTCGCACAAGGGCAAGATTCCTCAACGTCACTGGTCACCTTCGTCTAACAAAGTCGGCCAACAAACCATGACAGGCATCAATAGGCACTCAAGACTCTAAAATAGACTCACTGTGTATGACAGGAACCAAAACATAGTAAAAGATTTTACTCAGAACAAACTTCTTTATTGAGACATGAAAAAAGAAAGTTTATAATACAAGGATAGTTATTATAAAATGATTCCTCTATGAGAGGACTTTTTAAGCTAAGATTACAGAAGACATAGATGATTTGAAGAGAAAAAAAGATAGTTTTTTCGATTCTGCCCTCTTTCAAGATATGTCTCTCTTTTTATAGATGGAACTCACTTCACCGAAGCTTCTCTCCATTCTTTTGATGCTAGGTGTCTTCAATAATTCTTTCAACTTTAATAAAGTAGTTGAGTACTTTAATAAAGTGGTTGATTCTAACTGTTGCTGTCTACTTCCTCCTTTTACATTTGTCGGCAATTTTAATAAAGTTGTCGAGAACTTTAATAAAGTGGTTGAATTATTGATTCTAGCTATCTAGTGCGTTGTCCACTTCTTCTTTTATAGTGCTACATTATTAGCACTATTGTCAACATTTATGTCACTTCTTTATTTCTTTACGACATGAGTGTGACCCATGAGTCGGCATGCTTCTTTGATGCATTATTCTGATCCTGAAAATCTGTCCATGTGGATTTCTTCGATCTTATCTTCAAACAATTTTGATTTTTTTATCTACTTGACAAACAAGTATCCAATTATTGAAAGCTCCAAGAGTAATGTAATTTTCACTATAGAAAAATTCCATAGTAGAAACAATTGATTTGATTCCAAGAGCTCTTCTGTAAAGCATCCAATTTTTGTTAAATTTTGGTAATTCTTTCTCAAGTTGAATTTCTTTCAAAGGAAAACCTTTATTCTTTCTAGTTGTTATAAAATGTTGTGCATTATACCATTTTGGTTCGCTATATTCCGGGCAAATAGTGTAGTATCTGATTTCAACCGGTGTCTCTTTGAAATTTCTCACGCTTTTAACAAATTCTTCATCAAGAAGTGAAATTTCTTTATAATCATGGCTTGGAAAAAGTCGATCAAGAAATCCATAATTTGCAAGTTTTCGAACAATTTCAGGATTAGCTTTTGGGACTGCACTGATCATTGGGTAAATTGCTGTGGGTTGAGCCATGGTGTAAAGAGATTCTCTACTCTTAAATTTATAAATAAATTTTGCAAATTCATAATATTCCTTCTCTATAGGATGAAGATTGACGTAAATGCTTCTTGTGAATGATTTTTTCTTATTGTTTTCAAGTTCATCATACTCGAATTCATTTTTGCAAGTGGGTTGTTCGAGTGGACCATTTGATAAGGATGTTTGGTCACTAGTACCAATGGCTCCTTTTCCATTATTTTTATTTTCTAGGATTTCACTATAAATAGTAGGCTTATCCAATGGGCCTTTTTTGAGGGAATTTTTCTCTTTAAGAGATATGACTCCCAATCCATAATTTGCTATATCTATGTCGCACAATTCACTCTTTTGAGTAGACAATTGTACTGGGCCTTTGTTTTTGTCATTTCGTCTTGATGGACTGAGAGTGACATTCTCTTCTTTTGATTCGCCATAGGCTATTTTAATCTCCCTGTAGGGATTATGATCAGCTATTTCAGAGAAAATTTTCTCTTTTTGCAAGGACGGAAACTCTTTTTCATTTGAGATTTTTAAATCAGAAATTAAAGATACTTGATCGATAATTTCTTTAACAATATGATCTTGTTGATCTTGTAATTTATTAATCTCCAAAATGCTTTGTCTAATCTGCAAATATTCATCTGTTAATTTTAAACGATTGGTATTATAATCCAATAGGATTTCTTCAATCTTCTGAGAGATCTGTCCGATCTTCTCCTCCAAATTCATAATTCCTGCTAAAAAAATCAGTATATGAGTTATCATTTCCTTTTATATATTCAAATTTAAACTATAGAATGAAAGTAATACCTGCCATCTATGAAGTCTTCTATTTTGTGTCGAATTATCCAATTTATTATTTACTAATCCATTAAGTTGAGTATTATCGGTTTGAACAATAAACTCTTTTGGTAACAAAAACATTTTAAATTTATTAATTCATTTTATTACTACAAGCAATTCTTTTTCATTTGTTGAATAATGTATTTCAACATTATTAAAAGTTCCACTTGTGTATCTACAAATTTCATTTAAGTCAGTTTTCAATAGAGCACTCCAATATGCATCTGATGCATATGTTTGAACAATCAATTTATCTTTTTCATCAGATAGTCTTAGTTTTGGTAGGTTCTTACAATGTTCTTTTAAATTTTTGATACAAAGAGTGTGTTCTTCATTCCATCCAAGTTTATTATTTTTTTTAAAAGCTTTTGAAGTTTATTTATTTTTTCTGCAAGTTTTTCTATAAATCCTTCTGCATAATTTAAACATCCTAAATATTTTTGAATTTGTTGTTTATTCTCAAGTCTATCTGGGAAAAGACTAATTTCTTTTTCCAGAAATATGTGGTTGAAGTTTTATTCCATGACTATTTATTATCATTCCTAAGAATTCTATTTCTTTTTTAGCTATTTCTGCTTTCTTTTGACTAAGTATTATTCCTTCCTTAGAGCAAATTGTAGCAAATTGTCTAAGATGAACAAGAAGATCATTATAATCTTTTGAGCAAATAAGTATATCATCAGCATAGACAATTAAATAATCATAATTTTTAAATATATCTCCTTGAGGCGTACTAAAGGCTGTTAAAGGTATACTATTTTCATCTAATTTTATCAGTCAAAATTCTGATTTACAATCAAATTTTGAATAATAATGCTTATTTTTAGCAATGTTTATTAATACTTCTTTATTAGGTAGATAATATCCATCAAATTTAGTATTTTTATTTAATTCTTTATAATTTACAACCATTGTTGCTTTTCCTCTTTTTATTTCTGAATGATTTCTAACTATAAAGGCTGGATTGCTATGATGACTATTGCTTTTTCTTATTAGTTTTTGATCTAGTAATTCTGTAATTTGTCTTCTAAATTCTTCTTTATCTTCTTGAGCATAGGTCTTACCCGAATAATTATGGTGGGTTCTACTAATTCGATTTTAGCATAGATATTTGATTTTTCCTATTTTTCTAAAGGATTTTCACTATAATTTTTTGCAAGAATATCCTTTATTTGTTCAAATGTTATTGATTTAATATTATAACTGAGTAATTTGGGTAAATATTCAATCTTATCACCACGATGGGCTGGCTAAACTCTGAATGGTTTAAATTCTCTGGCTATTTTCAGTAGATGTCCACATTGTGTTTTTAATGGAATTGTATAAATATTTTGACTATATTGACTAAACTGTTGTAAAAAGTCGTTTCCTAAAATAATAACACAATCATTTATATTATATTGATAGACATTTTTTATGGTTATAATTTTAGATCCTATAATGACTTCTATATTTTCGTTTTTGTATTTTAAGGATTCTATTGCTCCAGTTATTCCTTGCAAAGTTAATTGTTGTTTGTTTTCTATCCATTTGGATAATAAAAATTCTTTAAAGACTGTTATTTGAGCTCATGTGTCAATTAAGGCACAAGTAGTTATTTTTTATTCGAATACGGTTATTTGTATATATACACTTATTGAAAATTTTATTTCTCTACTCATTTTTCTTTAAGGCAATATGTAGTTATTTCTTGATGTATAATAAGAATTTCTTTCTTTTATATTTTATTATCAAGACTTTCTAAAAATGAATTTCCTAATAATATGGGATGTTCATCAAAGTTCATGTTATTATCTATGTAACATTCTATATTTAATAATAAACTTTCAAGTTTAATTTGGACTTGTCCTATAATATCACAAGAGTTTATTTTTCCTTCAAAGTCTCTATAGTTATAGAGTTCAACTTGTTTATTTTTAATTCCTTCATCAATAAGAGATCAAATTTGATTTTGACTTGTTCATGTATCAATAAGTATTTTACTTTCATTTATCCATTTATTTCCATTAAAGAATTTTCCTTTGATTCCATAGACACTATTATTCTTACTTTGTCTAATTTTTGTAATATCATATTTTGTTGAATTACTTCCAATAATTATCTTATTTTCTTTATAAGTTATTTGTTTTGGTATTATAGGTTGATCTATACTTATAGCATCATCTTGTCCTATTTCAAAATTTTCTATTTCTTCTATATCTTGTTCTCTAGGTAGGATTGCTTCTCCTATATTTCTAAATTCTTCTTCTATTTCTATAAAAGGTTTTTCTTTATATATATTACCATAATTACTATTTGTATAATATAATCCTTGGTATAATATAGTAAAAACTTTATTATCATCTTTTAATATTTTATTAGTCATCTTAAAATATAGACTAAGACAATCATCTAAATTTTTATCATTTATATGTACACAATATCTAGGATAACAAGTAAATTTTAATTTTTCATAGGCTAAATTTCCTTTGACTATTCCTAAATTTTCATTTTCTGTTGTAATACATCTTTCATCTTGTAAATTAAGTATTATAGGGCTATTAATTCCTTCTTTAAAACATGATTTTATTATTAGTTGTACCCTAGCAAGATAAACATAAGATATTTTACTTCTTTTTTCTTGTTTTAATTTTCCTAGAAATTCATTAATATCTCTTTTCGTTATTAGATTTAGTTTTATTTTTCCTTGTGTATGTTTGACATTTATGACTTTTTCTATTTTATGATATTCATTAATGACTAACTTTTTTCTTCGAAAGGTTGATCCTAAAATATTAAATAATCTATTTTCTCCTGGTGGTTTAAGATTTAACTCTGCTTTATTTATTTTTCTAAATTTTCCCAATCAAATTTTCCTTTTAAAGCATATCATTTTATTCCTTCGTATACTTCGATTTCTAATTCTTCAGTATTCTCAATTTTCATAATTTATATGAGGATTCGTATATTTCATAATAATATAAAATACTTTCGAATTCTTTTATAATTATTTCATATCTATCTATAATTAGTTTATGTAATATTTGTTCATTTACTTCTCTAGGCAATTCTTTAATTATACCTAATGTTATTATTTTTAATTTATTAGGAATGGGTTCAAATATATAATATTCCTTATCTATTTTTAACTTGTAATAATTATCTTCTTTTATAATTTCCATGATTTCTATATCAATATAGGGTTTTTTTGTAATGAAATTAATTGATAAAATCAAAGTTTTTAGTAAATCAAGATTTTTAGGTACCGAAATGTAATTTGATTTATTATAGAATGACTTGTTTGAAATTTTTTATATTGAGGGTATTTTAGGGGCTTTTAAAATTTTAAAATGGTCAAAGGTCATTTTGAAAATATGACTTCATTTTTATGTTACTTTGAAAATATGAGTTCAAATTTAGGTTATTTTCACTTAATTCCTCGTTCAGACTTGGGGCTTCTCTAAAAGAATTTAAAATCGGTTTTCTTGGGAAGTTAAAATCTACATTAATTATGTTAATTAATTCATAGTAAAATTCTAAATATATCTAATTTCCCTGCACGTCAATTAATATGTGTTCGATCCCCATTTTTTTGTGTAAAATAAATGTTGTAATAGTGATTTTTTTAGAGCATGTGTGGTTAAAAAAATAATAATAATAAATAAAAGTTTTGGGTTTACATGGAAATTTATTTTATTGGGAGAATATTTGATTGAAAACTTGAAGATGCGTTCAGAAAAAAAAACTGTTTTTTTATAGAATGAGACTCAAAACAATGACTTTGTATACAATTTAAAGATTAGGTTAATACGACATTTTTTTTCTTAATTTCATTTATTATTATTTTTCATATGTTCGTGTGCGATAACATATTTAGAAATGAAACATGAGAATATGTCATATTAATATGCCATATTTGAACGTCTTAAACCAACGATTCATACTAACTATCATTCAACTGGTTGATTTATCATTAATTTTTTGAAACTAATCAATCCACGTTATGTGTATGTATTTAATCATTATCTAAATATATCATGTACATGTAATACAATCGTAATAAGAATGGCTAAGTTAATACTTTTTACTAGTTTAAGGATGTATGGGTAATTTCAATTCATGTTAACAAGTAGGGTTTATTTCTTTGATTTTGCTAAAAAAAATCTTACGTTTAACAGATTTTGATAAAAGTTAATGAAATGCGAGTTTAAAATTGGTTGTTAACTTCAATTTAAATTTTTATATACTTTTTTAGTTAAATCAAACAAGGGTTTTATAAAATTTAGTTGTCGACAACAAAAGATTTTATAAATAAAATTAATACATTTTGGGATATTTTCTTTCTTTCAATCCAATTTTCGATATTTAGCCATTGTTTGAGCTCCATTTTTTTGTGGTGAAAATACATTTTAGAATAGTGTTTTGTGAGAGAATGTGTAGTTAAAAAATTAAGAAAAAAGTTTCGGATTTGTGTGTAAAAATATTTTATTGAAGAATATGTGATTGAAAATAAATTTTGAAAAAATAATTATTTGGAAAAATGGGGCCAAACACGGACTCAATGTTGAATAAATGAATATTGTAATTTCATTTTTGGGTTTTACATGCTTCCACTTCATATTTTTGGTATTAGGGTTAGGTTTGGATCTAGAGGTGTTGGTCTCAAGATCGATACTCAAACAATAAAAGCAACAGTTTGTACAAGAAACAAAAATGCAAAAAAATAGCAACACAATGATTTTTGGTCCTTAGGCCCGAATGTTCACCCACAAAGGCCTAATCACCACGTTGAGCATCTACAAGTAGATATTGCTCAATTTCACCAAGTAAAATCACCAAGAATCAGTACAAGTGTTCGAAGAAATCAAAGATTTCTTCACTTTCTCTCGCCTCTGTCAAATCACAAAGAATGGAAGAATCTATACACTACTCTCACTGATCGTTCACTAAACAACCAGAAATAAACTCACAAAGAAGAGAGATTAGGTTACAGATTACAGACGAAGAAGAAAGGAGAAAACCCTAGTTCTCACACATAGAAGAAAACTCTCGAATCAACTGTAGAGAATGAAGAGGCAAAGGTATTTATACCACACACCAATCGACTTGATCGAACGATCACTAGTTCAGCAAATTAAGGGTCCAGATTAGATAATATAATCAGCCAAAGTCGCATTTCTAGAAAGACACGATTTCATTAACCAATTAAGTGGATCAGCCTAAACCATCAATTTATCCGGCTTAAGTCTAAAGTAAAGGCCCAACTGATTTGGGCTCAATGAATAGTGAAGCACAGAGCCTAAACCAACAATCTCCACCTTGCTGAACTATTCATGGATCATAGAGTGGAATCATACAGTATCTAGCAAGTTTCACTTGCTTGAGAGTACCTGTAAAAACAAAAATGAGTAAGAATTAAAAAATAATAATACACAACTTACTCATTGATTTTTGTTTACTATGTTCAGAATTGTTAAACAATTTTTGAACTTGTTCAAGGGCAGGATTTTGGTTCCAACATATGAGGGATTGTATTCAGTAGGAATTTTTACAAGAGTTATAATACCTGCTTCAACCATGTTCCTTACAAAATGAAACTTGATGTCAACATGTTTAGTCCTATCATGAAATACTGGGTTTTTACTCAGGTGTATTGCACTTTGATTATCGGTAAAAATTCTAACAGTTTCATTCATGAAACCAATCTCAATTAATAAACTCCTTAACCATAATCCTCCTTTCACAGCATCAAAGGCTGCAATGTATTAAGGTTCTATAAAGGATAGTGCCACAAGTTTTTGTAGCCGTGACTTCCAACTAATGGAACCACTGCAAAGAGTAAATACATAAGAAGAACTGGATCTTCTTTTATCCAAATCACCTGTAAAATCAGAGTCATTGTATCCCTTCAAAATTACACCTTCATTGCATCATTGGAACTTCAAACTTAGATCAAGAGAGCCCTTTAAATACCTAAACATCCATTTTATGGCTAACCAGTGTGTTTCACCAGGGTTGGCCATAAATAGACTCAGAATACTAATGCCATGTGCTAGGTCAGGTCTAGTAAT
This sequence comes from Osmanthus fragrans, assembly GCA_019395295.1. Lineage (NCBI taxonomy): Eukaryota > Viridiplantae > Streptophyta > Magnoliopsida > Lamiales > Oleaceae > Osmanthus > Osmanthus fragrans. The sequence goes on along the minus strand of CM033351.1, from coordinate 13,078,275 downwards.
TATCATGAGGTACATTATTGAACCAATAGCAATAGAGTAAGTCACTTTATTCATATTATCAAATTCTTCATCAGTTTTAGGAGATAATTCACTTGATAGTTTAAAATGGTTAGCAATTGGTAAGGTTGCAGGTTTATAGTCACTCATAGAAAATTTTTCTAAAATCTTTTTTACATATGAAGTTTGATTTACACAAAGCATATAGTTACTTCTATCCCCCTTTTTTTTCCATTCCTAGGATCCTCTTAGCTTGTCCTAGTTCTTTCATTTCAAATTCAGCCTTTAACATTGATTTAACATAATCATTTTCAGATCTATCATGGCAAGCAAGAAACATATCATCAACATATAAGAGTAAGTAGATAAAGTCAGGTCCTCCTGACCCTTTGAAGTAAAAACATGGGTCAAAATTGCTTTTAGAAAATCCCAGATTTTGAACATGTGTACTGAACCTCTTACACCATTGTCTGGGTGCTTGTTTTAGACCACAGAGGGATTTCTTTAAAAGACACTTTTTTAGATTTTGAATCCAGTTCAAACCTTTGAGGCTAAGACATATAAATGGTTTCATCCAGTTCACCATTTAGAAAAGCTGTTTTTACATCAAGCTGGTCTAGTTCCCAGTTGAAATGAGCAAAAAGAGCAAGGAGAATTTTAATAGAAGTATATTTTGAAACAGATGAAAAAATTTCATTATAATCAATCCCCTCTTTTTGTGTAAAACCCTTGGCCACCAACCTGGCCTTGTATCTCTTTCCTTTAGCATTAGATTTACCCTCTTTCACTTTATAGACCCACTTACAGTCAATAACCTTCTGATTTTTAGGCCTATTGACTAAGATCTAGGTTTTATTTTCGATTAAAGAGTCCATTTCTTCTTTCATAGCTTCCAACCAATGTTTAGACTCTTTACAGTTAATGGCATCTTCAAAGGTAGTAATCTCAGAATTAACAGTTTTAGATTCAGAGTAGAGAGAAACAAATTCATCAGGGTTAATTCTAGAGAAATGGAACCTATTTCTTCTACCTCTATCCCCGGCAAGTTGATAATCGGAGAGATCATTAATATGAGTTTCTAGTTCAAATTCATATTGAGTTTGATCTGTTTCAGATTGAGTAGTCTCCACCTCAGTCAGATCATTAAGTTCAGTAGAGTTATCTCCATTACTCTCAAGAACAGTTTCTTTAACATTAGATGATTCAAAGGTTTTCTGACTTTCAGAATCATTGCAAGGGAACACGTCCTCAGTAAAGATAACATTCTGCTAATTATAACTTTGAATCCATGTTGTTCTTTTTCCCAAAGTCTATACCCCTTAGTCTCTTCACCATAACCCATAAAACACATTTTAACGAGCTATCTTCAAATTTGACCTTATTCTGGTGAGAATAGGTAGCACACCCAAATACTTTAAGTTTGGAGTAATCTGGGGACTTTCCAGACCATAGTGATTTAGGAACTTGAAAATTGATAGCACTAGATGGGATTTTGTTTTATAAAAAATGTGGCAGTTTTTAAGGCTTCTCCCCAAAATAGTTTTGGCAGACCAGAACTCAACAACATACATCTTACTTTTTCAAGTAAGGTTCTATTAATTCTCTCAACAACTTTATTTTGCTGAGGAGTGTATGTTGTTGTTCTATGTATTAAAATACCACTTTCTTTACAGAAAAAATAAAATTCAGTGTTACAGAATTCCAACCCATTGTCAGTTCTAAGTGCTTTAATTTTCAAATTTGTTTGATTTTCAATCATCAACATCTAGTGTTTAAAATTTTGGAAAGTGTTAGATTTAGTTTTAAGAAGAAGTGTCCAGATTTTTTTGAAAAATCATCAACTATCAACATATAGAATTTAAACCCACTTAGAATACTTACAGAGGTTGGACCCCACAGGTCAGCATGTAAGTAATCAAGTATAAAGATGGATTTATGAATTCCAGATTTGAAAAGCATTCTGTTCTATTTTCCAACGACACATTCTTCACAAAATTTTAAACTTTTAATGTTATCTTTTCCAAAACACCCCAGTTTGTTAAGAATCATAAGTCCATTTTCACTAACATGTCCAAGTCTCTTATGTAAGATCAAAGATTTAACATTAGAGGATAGGATAGTGGCTGACACATTTCCAACTAATGGTTTAGCTTGGAGAGTATAGATACCATTCATTTTGGATGAAGAAATTATTTCTTCAGAGTTGAAAATCAATTTAGTGAATCCTTTATGGATCTTAATTTCAAACTTATCATCTAATTCACCCAAGGAAATCAGGTTCCTTTGAAGATAAGGAACATATCTTGTTAGGGGTAATTCAATAATATGACTGTTTTCAAGTAATAGGTTAATTTTACCAATACCTTTTATCTTACATGTCATATCATTCCCCATTTGAACATGACGACCATTTAGGTCATCAAATTCAGCGAACCATTCTTTAATGGGACACATATAGAAAGAGTAGCCAGAGTCGAGAACCCATTCTTTTTGGGTTTCTTTTAGTTGAATTAACAAGTACAACACCTTGTACTTCAGACTCTCCATTGCAGGCAATGGCAGCTGACAAATCAGCTTCAGACTTCCCTTTCATATCAGATGCTTTCTTAAAACAATATTTTATAAGATGTCTAGTCTTACCGCAATAATAGCATTTTCTGATTTGATCTTTGGTTTTAGATTAACTCTTGTTCTTATTCCTAAATTTGAAGGGTTGAAATTTTCCTCTCTTTTGAGAGTTGAAGTTACATTGATTGCTCTTTTTATTTTGGTTTAACTTCTCTTTGATATTCAAACCTTCCCCAAATTTAGGATTCTTAAATTATGATTTTAATTCAAGTTCCCTGTTTCTCAAGGCTGATACTATAATATCAATAGTTAGTTGTTCTCTTCCATAGTCTAAAACATTTTTAAGTTCTTTGTATTTATCACCTAGTGCATTTAACAAGGGAACATATTGTTGATCATTAGATAACTCATCACAGTTAGACAAATCTTCAATTAGTTTTTTGAATTTATCAATGTTTTCTTCAAGATTGGAGGAGGTATCAAATTTGAAATTATAAGATAACATTTATTAGGCATTGTCTTGGTCAAGTAAAGAGATACTAACTTAGTCCATAAGGTTGTAGTTGTAGTAGTTTCTCCAACCTTCTAATTACACCATCAGACAAATGTAGGAAGACAAAACTCTAGGCAATCTCATCTAACTCTTGTCTCCTATTTGCACTAATTTCAGTACCCCAGGTGCCATCAATAGCACCAGCACACCTCTGTTTAAGTAACAGAGCCCTCATCTTTTGGCGCTAGAGAGTAAAATCTCCAGTGCCTTTCGAAATTTCTACTTCAAATTTGTGTGCAGTTGACATGGCAGAATATAAAGTCACAAAATCAAGTTTGTACAACACACAGTGTGTAACAAATTCAGTTAGCGTGTGATGATTATAAGATATGTAAATTTCAAGATAAGGCAGAATACTACAAAAGTTTCTACTTATCATGCAGTTGTACACATAGCAAAGCTGGTTAAATAATTCAGACAAATCAGAATTATTCAACAATATAGAGATCAACATATGCAAATGTCAACAAAAATTAATGGTCAATGTGATAAGGTTTAAGGACTGATGACTAGCAGATCCACAGCTCCCTCAGATTCCCAGATCCTCGTAGGAGATCTTGGACAAAGGTAAGCAGTTGTAGGCCAATTACCTTACTAACCGAATCAAAATAGGACTATATCAATTTAAATTGACTAATTTAATGCAAGAGTTGGAAAGATTATACCAGAGATGAAAACCTTAGAGGTTTCAGCAAAGGAGCACAAAGCAGAAACAGGAACCGGCTCAAAAATCTAGAGGTTATTATGGTTCTTCCACGAGTCAGAGTAACTCAATACAACTCACCAATGAGTCACTAGAATCAGCAGAACTCAGACTGAGTCAGTTCGACTCACTAGCACACAGGACGAGTTTCAACGAGTACAACAACTCAGTAATAAGTCAAGAGTCAGAAACACCAACAAATTCAGTATTAGTCCAAGAAAAATCAAATCAGAGATATATCATAAGTATTTCTTCAAAAATCATTAACGAGATTTTAAAAGATCTGAAACGGTATTTTTTTTAAAAAAACAAATAGATCCAACCAAGAGTTGAATCATAAAATGATTAATCAGAAAAGAAGCAACGATAAAACTTTCAAAAACTTTTGAAAAACATTTAACTACAGATTAAACTAGGGTTTCAAAAAATAACAAACTAATGCCTAAGTATAAAGAACATCGAGCTCTGATACACTTGTTGGTCTCAAGATCAATACTCAAACAATAAAAGCAACAGTTTGTACAAGAAACAAAAATGTAGAAAAATAGCAACACAAAGATTTTTCGCCCTTAGGCCCGGATGTTCACCCACAAAGGGCTAATCACCATCTTGAGCATCTACAAGTAGATACTGCTCGATTCCACTAAGTAAAATCACCAAGAATCAGTACAAGTGTTCGAAGAAATCAAATATTTCTTCACTTTCTCTTGCCTCTATGAAATCACAAAGAATAGAAGAATCTATACACTACCCTCACTGATCATTCACTAAACAACCAGAAATAAACTCACAAAGAAGAGAGATTAGGTTACAGACTACAGACGAAGAAGAAAGGAAAAAACCCTAGTTCTCACACATAGAAGAAAACTCTCGAATCAACTGTAGAGAATGAAGAGGCAAAGGTATTTATACCACACACCAATCGACTTGATTGAATGGTCACCGGTTCAGTAGATTAAGGGTCCAGATTAGAGAATATAATTAGCCAAAGTCGCATTTCAAGAAAGGCACTATTTCATTAACCAATTAAGTGGATCAGCCTGAACCATCAATTCATCCAGCCCAAGTCTAAAGTAAAGGCCCAGCTGATTTGGGCTCAATGAAAAGCACAGAGCCTAAACCAACAAGAGGGCCAAGGAGCGAAATGAGGGGTTGTATGGAAGGCCCTAAGCTGTGATAGAAAACTGGTACAATACAGAAAAAAGAAAATTTAATGAAAAAGATAGACCGACGTTGGAATAAGTAATTTTTTGAAGTATGTTTTTGGAGAATTTTGTTTCTACTTTGGGTAGAAACAGTCCAATGAGCAAGCAAAACTCGCCGGCTTTGCCCTTGATGTATTTCGGCCAAATTCCATTTTTAAGGCTCTGAAATCGTATTTTTCAGTTTTCAAAATAATTTTATTAATTTAAATTTAAATCAACACTTTAGTTCAATTTATATTTAGTCACTATCTTTAATTATCATCATTATCTAGAGTTAGTCCTCATCTAAGAGTTTAGTCGTTATCCAAATTTTATTTACTGATTTAAGTATGTGTTGTATGCAATTAATTGATATTTTATTAGGGTTAAATCCATCAATAATCACTCAACTTTACACTTGGTGTCACAATGACCGTTCAATTTAATTTTATTTCATCATTGTGATCCAATTTCATATAACATTTTATCATGGCCACTCAACTTCTTTTTCATTATTTTCATTATTTTTAAAAGGGGTAAAACGGTAACTTTGCATTATATATAAAATAATTTTTTAAAAAATGAAAATAAAATAAAAGCTTATTTTAAAATATAAAATAAAAAAAATTTATTTTAAAAAAGGTTACTTAAAAGTAAAAATAAAAACTTAATTTTAAAAAAATAAAATAAATTAAAAACTTATTTAAAAAATGTTCCTTAAAAAAATAAAATAAAATAAAAAAATATTTAAAAAAATATTTTTGAAATAAAATAAAAACTTATTTAAAAAAATGTTACTTAGATATATAAATTAAATTAAAATTTTATGTTTAAAAAAAATTTGAAAATGAAAAAAAAAAACTTTTATTTTTGTTTTTTAATTTATTTTATATATATAATGCAAGTTACCATTTCACCACTTTTAAATTTTGTGAAAATGATGAAAAGAAGTTAGGTGCCCATGATGAAACGTTTTATGAAATTGGGTGGCTATAGTAAAAAAAAAATCAAATTAAATGATCATAGTGACACTAAGTATAAAGTTGGGTGGCATGAAACAAAATCAAATTGAGTGACTACGATAACAATAAGTATAAAGTTGGGTGGCCATTTGTGGCTTTAACCTTATTTTATTACAATAAAATTCGTGAGAAGTTTCTCTAAAAATATTGTCTCTCTTGGTATTCGTGAGGTAATCAACAAATTTAGGATTTTCAAGTAGATTTTGTTCTCTCATAATCTCTCCGTCTCACAAAAATAGTTCTATTTTTCTTTTTCGTATGTCCCAAATTATAGTAATGTTTCTTATTATAGAGTATAGTTAATATATTAGTTTTCTAATATACCGTTATTTAATGTGCTTTGTTATCATAAATATAAACTACTCGATTATTCAATTGTCGTCAGAACAATAAATTTAAAACCAAAAAAAAAAAATTCATCTTCCATGACATTTATTCATTTGTATTTGGTGTATAAAAAAGCCCACTATTATATATTGTTATCATTGTTAATTACCTTGATTCTTGCATTAAACAATGATTAGTGTCAAAAATAGTTTAATTACCTTGAATATTGCATGCATAAGTTAATTACCTTGAATATTGATTGCATTAATGTAGGGGTGTATTAGAAAAAAATGATAGTAAAATTTATTAATTAAACTATATTAACTATATTTTCTTAATCTATGTAAAAACAAAATGAGATTATCTTTATGGAAGGGAGGGAGTATAAGTTTTCACTACGTTAGAAAACTTATCAACGAACCAATGAGTGAAAGGAGCTGTTAATGCACCACTTGTCCAGAAAGGCAACCGATAGGCGCTAGGGGAAAATTATAACAGAATAATGACCAACAACGGGTTACCCACGAGTCTTAAAAAAGAGATTTTGGAGCATCTCTTATAGACTCTCTAAAAAAAATGCTCATTATTTTAAAGAGCTAATGTTTAAAAATAAAATCCAAAAGACTCTCCATTTTAACTTTTTAGAGTGGAGAGTTTGTCGCTCTCTAAATTTAGAGAGTCAAACACACTCTTTTTTTTTTAATGAACAATTATTACAATTAATAAGTTACATATTTTAATACTCCATTTCTTAAACTATTCAAATTATATTTAAATTGATTGACCATTGTTGACGATAAAAATTGGATCAACAAATCCTCTCACCTAGTCTAGATTTTCACCTCGAATTCTCATAATTCATTTTCAAACTAAAGCTAGAAATAAAATGATTATTTAGTAGGGAGATATTTGAATTGCACGCGTTTCTATTCAAATGATGGGATATTTATAGTTTTTTCTCCAAAATTTGGAGTAATTGGATCATTTGAGAGAATGAGAGATAGCACCTCCTTATTGACTATTCTATAACTGACTTCATTTAAGAATCACACTTTATTCATTAGCTTGCTTGCCTTTTATTGATATTATGTAGTCAGCTTGAATAAGGAAAATGATTTGTAGGCATAAGTCGAGCCTTCTATATTTTTGTTCCCTTCGTGAGTCGCTTTACACTTCGCTCATAATTAGCCAAGTTCGTGGACTTCATCTCGTGGGTTAACAAATGGTCCCTAAAATTCGATTTTATTATTATATTACATCTAGGACTTTAATTGTCTTATGCTATGATTGCCGAAATTATTGAGGGCTTTTCGACCCAGCTTGATTAGCCCTTTTTGTTTGGGAGGACGTGAGAAACGTGTTGGCGATCATTATCATTTTATGTGCTAATGGGCCTTATTGTACGTTTTTCCAGGTTAATGGCCCATATATTTTTTAGGCACATGGGGGTTGCATTTACTTGGCCCATTTATATCAGGATTCGATCAGCCATCCGTTCATTTTCAACGATTATGATTGTCATGATTTAGCAGTTTATACCTTCCATCAGAATCTATAAATATGTCATTATTTTAGCTAGCATTTTTCACGAATATGCTCCTATTTGGCCATCTTCAAAAGATTTATTTGGGTGTGTGATTTTTCCTACTTTTCTTTTTAGCTTTCTCTGTAATGTATTCCTAAACGACTCGCAGAGTATGTTTGGTAATTTTGATTCTAGAGGATCTAATCTTAGAGGTGACACTTCTAGCACATCTTCATCTTCTATTGAAGTATTATACATTGATGTGCTCCTTTTGAAAGCCAAAGAATAACTAACCAAGAGGTAGTGAATTGATTTTTAAAACTTTTTCGAAAAATAAACTTAAGTCATGGAAGCGAAAGATATTTTGATCAATTAATAATCATAAGCAAATAAAAACATGCAAACCAATCAAATAACAAACGTAAATAAGATAACGATAAGTAAAAGGGTAGAGATGATGCATATGATATAATTGTAGAGGTTCGATTCAAAGCAATGATCTACGTCCTCCGTTACCAAACTCTTCGACACGAGCAAGACATTTTCACTATATTGATTGACTTGTAGTGTAATCCAACCCTTTACAATGCTTCTGATGATTTACAAATAATGAGCACCGATCCTAATATAATATTGAATTTTACGAGACCTCAATACGACCCACACAGTGACTTACAACAAGAAGTACCGATCCTTATACTACTGAGCTTTTACGGGACCTCAATACGATCCACAAGTTCACAAAAATGATTTTATAATGAAAATTCTCTATTAATAAATGATACAAATGAATTAAGTACTAAGAGAGATTAACACTTCAATGAATAGCAATAAATGATAGCTCAAGTATTATATGAGAAAACTTTGATGAATATGATGATTTCACAGTTTAATTCAATCAATCAATATTTTTCATTGTGAAGATGAAGAATAAATAAATGCAATGTTAGTTCAAAAATCTCCTCAAAATATTTCTATTTTAATGAATAATGATAATAAATTAAGTACCAAAACAGATATGTGGAACTTTGATAAATATTATGATTTTATAAGTTTGATTCAATAAATTAAAGTTTTGAGATAGAGAAGTGGAAGAAATGACAATGTAAATTCGAAACTTTCTTTCAAAATATATCTCTCTTCCATGAATGATAGAAATAAGTTAAGTACAAAAAAAGATATAGAAACTTTGATGATGATGATGATGATTAAAGAGTTTGAATCAATCAAAGTTTTTGATATGATAAAACAAATGAAATGAATGTAAAAGAAAGCTCAAAAAATTCTTAAAATAAAAATATCTCACTTTGATGCTCTTGAATCTCTTGTGAAGAATGGAAAGAGTGATGATATTTATAGAGTTCAAAATGTCGAAAAACTAGTAAGTGTGGATGACTTGTCCGGATGACTAATATAGTCTTTTGTATAGTAAGAAATAGATGTCAGAATGGTCAAATTTTGGACTGTTGAAATTTTTCGATTGACAGCCACCTTTGGCCTGTCGACCTCCTCGGGTCGACCACCCCTTTAGACCGGTTGACCGCCGAAAGTTTTCGGTATTTTTGCGTTTTTGCCCTGTTTGACCTGATTTGAAAGTTCTGAAAGGTATTGACTTTTGAAAAGTATTTTTAGCTAACTTTTTAAGATAAAAAATATTTTTCAAGTTCAAATATCTTTTTAAAAGTCATTTTTATATTTGATCAAAACGTTACATGACTTTTAATGCACAAAGAATTGTTTTTAATACATAGAAGGTTTTTGAGCTTCAACATTCATTGTCAAATATCAAAGTGTTAGTACCTTTACATTTTATCTAAGGAATCAAGTCTTTGATCTTACTCCGAAATTTGGCTCCTAAGTTCTTCAATATGTGATGTCGATCTTGACCTTCTTCGTGAGTCCGATTGGTGATTATAGCTTTTGATCTTTTGACGATCATTGATCAAATTTTCATAATATGTTTTGAAAAACTACAATCACTTAAATTAAACTTTTTAGTAAACAAAAGTAACTTGTTTGTTATAATCAAAACTTTAAGGTTATCATCAACCATATGTCAACAATTTCTCCCCTTTTCATTATGACAAATAAGATGATTTGTAAAGTAATATTGAACGATTGTTAATGAATTAATTCTTAAGTTTTGCGTGTAATCCATATATTTCCCCTATCTTTTAAAAACCAATAGCTATTTTTTAAAGCATATGTTTATCAAGGCAAGCATTTTGATCATATATTTTAATTCAATCGTATCAATCTCATTTTCAAAGAAATTATCATCACATTTTCCCCATTTTCAATGCTTTTCAAATCTTTTTCAAATCTATTTGATTCAATTTCTTCATTTTGTCATAAGCAAAAAGGTAGCATATATGAGAGCAAGAGTATGATAAGATCAAAAATTAAATCTACCATAGAAAATAATAATATTCCCCCTCAATTAAATACAAAGAGCCAAATGTATGCAAGTCTAAACTAGAGGATAATCATCACATTTCTATCAAAATACTAATTAAAGCATGAGTGATGAAATGTCAAAAGCACAATCATTTGGGTAAGATTTATAACATTTCATCAATGATGCACATAGAATCAATCACGTGAGAACATTTAGTATGAATTCAATTTAGCCACATTCTTCATATTCATTGATAATTCCCAAACCTCTTTGAATATATGAAAGTCCATCAAATGTTAGAGGTTTTTAGTGAGAATGTCGGTCAATTGATTTTTCGTATTTACAAATTCTAATACAATATTCTCCATTTTGGCTACTTTTAGAATATCTAAAAAATCGTTTTATGGCACTAAGGCATGATTATTGAGTTTTGGGTTAAAATCTAGCTCATAATCATATAGCAAATATAATATTGAGTTTACTTGCAATTAAGTAAAGAAGAGATCTGGTCATATCTTGATATTTTGTTATGTCTAAGGAAGTACCTTGATCATTTTTGTCTAACATGATCGATGAGTTCATTGGAGTGTTCATGGATTTCACCTCTTCCATTTCAAACTTATTGAGCATGTCCATAATGTATTTTGTTTGACTCCATTCCTTAGATTGATTACTTTGTACTTCGGAAGATTTTTCTTCATCTTGTTGCACATTTGCTACTTCCTCATGTTGATCTTCAACATCTTTAGAATCTTCCTTGTTTTGATTTTGAATGTTCATTTGCACAAAAGGAATCTTCAAACCTACATTATTAATAATACCTTTCTCTTGATCAAGATGATTAGTTTCATCAAATGTTACATGTATGGATTTTTAAATGACTAAATTTCTTTTGTTAAAAATAAAGCTCTATAAGCTTTGTTAGTCGATGAATATCCAAGAAGGATTCCAATATCAAATGTTGAATAAAAAATTCTCAAAATTTCTTTAGTGTTCAAGATAAAACATTTACAACCAAACACTTTAAAGCAACCGATATAGAGAATTCTATTTTTCAAAGTTCATATGGAGTTTTTGTTTTCTTTTGATTAACCAAGACTCTATTTATAATATAGTGAGCGGTGTTAACCGCTTCAACCTAAAAAGATTTTGGTAAACTATTTTCATTTAGCATAGTCTAAGCTATTTTTTGAAATGTGTGATTCGTCCTTTTACCACACCATTTTATTGAGGAGTTCTAGGAACCGAAATCATGTTCATTACCATAAGTTTTGCAAAAAATTATCAAAGCAATATTGTCAATATTCTCTACCAAGATTACTCCAAAATGTAGTAATAGTGTGCCCTAATCATTTTTGAACCCTTTTAAAAAATGTTTAAATGCATTGAGAGCTTTATCTTTGAGATTCAAAAATAGGACTCAGGTAAATTTTAAAAAAAATCATCAACAATAACGAAAGCATGATGTTTTTACTACTTAAGCTTGTGGTTCTAGATGGTCCAAAAAGATATTGTAGTTGAAGAATTTGAAAGAGCTCTTCACTTATTTTCCAAAATGACATGCATCACAATTTTTTTTTTTTTTTTTTAAAATTTGGCAAACCATTAACAAAACAATTTTTAGAAAATTTGAAAGTAGGTCCATGCAATCATGACGTGATATTTTATTCCACAGTCGAGTATCATCTTTTAAATTTGATAAACATTTTTCTTCACTTTCAAATTCAAAGTTTATGACATAAATATCTTTATTTCAGCTTCCTATTAGCTCTTTTGATGTAGCATCCTTAATAAAGCATTTAGAAGAATCAAATTTGATATGATAACATTTTTCACATAAATGCTAAGCAAGTGTGTTTGAGCTTATCAACTTATAAGAATACTTTTAACAGAGGGAGATGAATAATTACCAATATCTTCAATGTCAATGACTTTTTCCTTTTGACATAATCACCAAAACTAACACACCATCAACCTTCTTTTTGAAGCTTGATAGCAAAGTTTGATTTTCGATCATGTGCTTTGAGCATCCACTATCCAAGAATTTTTTGCTTTTTATCTTCTTTGTTATCTACAAAAATAATTCAGTTTTTGTTCTTTGGTACCCATACAACTTAGGATCCATGGTTGTCAATCTTTGTGGACTTTTGAATCCACTTGTGTTTCCTTTCAAAGTGCAACATCTTTTTGATTAAACAATTAAATGATATATGTCCATTTTTATTGCAAAATTCACATATAACATTTGTAATAGGGGAAGTAGAGACTTTAATGAAGAAATTTTTAAGAGACTTTTGTTTTAAAAATGGTTTGTATCCAATTCCTCCTTTATAAAAAATACATTTTTGTTCACCAAGCATTAAATCAAAACTTTTCTTGCCTTGAATAAATTTGTGAATAATTTGAGTAAAATCTAAAATCTTTTCTTGTAAAAGGAATTCTCCTTAATTAGAGAATCGTAATTGACTTTTTATTTTTCAAAATTATTTCGAGTTTCCAAAAGTTTCTTCGCCTCTTTTTCTAATAAAGAATTTTTCTTTTTGAGAGTGGAGTGTTTGAGAGCAAGGTTTTCAAATTCTTCAAGAAGTTTATCATATGAGGTAGATAATTCATCATACAAAGAATTGTTATTTGTGTTTACCTCATTTTCAAAGGCTATGATGCACATGTTGGCAACTTCCTATTGACTTTCATTTTCATCTTGATCTTTATCATCACTCTCATCCCATATCACTTGGAGTGCCTTCTTTTTTCATAAATCTTATCTTATTTGGACACTCGATTTTCTTGTGATCGGGTTTGTCACAATTATAGCAAACAATCTTATTACTTTTTTCATCGCCCTTTCATTATTTCTTTTGAAATCTCCAATTGTCGTGAAGACTCCTCTAATTTTTTACAAGAAGAACAAGGTCATCAAATTCTTCATCATTCATATTTTTGCTTGAAGTGTCTTCATCCATTATCGACTTTAAAGCAATTTGATGCTTTTTTTCTTCCATGTTTTTCATTGTTTTCTCATTTGTCTTGGTGCGATTTAGCTCATATGCCATCAATGTTCCATACAGCTCTTCTAATGGATATGTGTTGATATCTTTGGTGTTCTCTATCAACGTTCTCAACGAGATTCAATCATCCGAGAGAGACCTAAGCATTTAATCAAAAGTTCACCGTTAGTAAATTTTTGGTCAAAGCTTTTAAGGCCATTAACAATATCGGTGAAGCGAGTAATCATATTAACAATAAGTTCATCTTGTTTCATAAAGAAATTTTCAAATTCATTAACTAAAACATTTATCTTGGTTTCTTTTACTTTGCTAGTGCCCAAGTGAGTAACTTCTAAGGCATGCCAAATATCAAAGGCGGAATCAAATGTGTTAATACGATTAAATTCATTTCTATCTAAATTAAGTATATTTTTGGAACTGGTGTTTAACAATAATTTTCTTTTATCTTCATCATCATACTCCTCTCCAAGTTTGGGAATGATTTGGTTCGTTTACCAACCACTTTAATAACCTTTTAGGTACATATGGACTAAATTCAATAACTTTCCAAACATTATAATCTATTGATTGAACATAAATATTCATTCTAGCTTTTCAATAATTATAATTTGTACCATCAAAGAAGGGATGACGATTTGTAGAATGCCCCCTAAAGATTTTGAAAATTGTGGTTAGCCATTGCGCAAGATTGTTAAATTTTTAAATTCAAAATGAGCATCTTGCTCTGATACTAATTGAAAGCCCAAGAATAACTAACCAAGAGCGGATGAATAGGTTCTTAAAACTTTTTCAAAAAATAAACTTAAATCAAGGAAGCAAAAGATATGTTGATCAATTAATAATCATAAATAAATAAAAGCAAGTAGATCAATCAAATAACAAACATAAATAAGATAATGATAAATAAAATGGTGGAGATGATACAAACGATATAATTGTGGAGGTTTGATCCAAAATAATGATCTACGGCCTCCGTTACCAAGCTCTTGGCACGCGCAAGACCTTTTCACTGTATTGATTGACTTGTGGTGCAATCCAACATTTTACAACGTTTTCGAAAACTTACAAACAATGAGCACCAATATTTATTCAATATTGAGTTTTACTGGACCTCAATATTGTTGAGAATTTACTTAAATATGTACAGCGAAAAATAATACAAATTTCTATTCCCACCAAGGATTTGTTTTGTGTTTAGATAGAAAATATGATAGAAACTGTACATTTCTTTAGATCTGCAATCTCCTTTGTTATTCCTGTAGTACCAACAATCATGATCTACCTCCCATAGCTGTCCAATTGTCCAACCTCCAATGAAATCCATACAGAGAACAAGATTGAGAGAGAACCATAGTTTACTTTTCTTGTGCTAGCAAGAATAATGAAAAATCTGTTTTAAAACTCTAGCGACTTATTTATAAAAGCCCAAACTGACTCGGTCCATCTTATAATTTAATCCGGTCCAATATTTAATTAATTTAATTAATTAAATCTGGTCCATGAATTAATTAATCTAATCAATTAATTCGGACCTATCAATAATCAACTCAATTAATTAATTATCCAACACTTGTCAATTAATTAATTGTTAAACCTCATTCTTCTAATTCTCTTTTTGTGTGTGACTCATTAGATTCTCAATCACAATACCTAACGACGATAATTATTAGTTTGATCTAATCAAAATCAATAAATCAAAACACCCTTTTGATTTATTACTAATTCACTTCCGTCATTCCATATTGACATCTAGCAATGTATCAGGACAATACATGTGACGAGAAATGTCACGTGGTATGACAAAATCAAATTTGTTCATTTACCGTGAAACTATAATCATTTCGTCAATATGATCCGATCAATCAGAAGATATGGATATGTGTCAATCTCAATTATCGATCATATATTTTATTTCACTATTAAGTCAATGTAATTCGAAAACTCATTTTCGACTTATATGTACACCTTGACCAATGATTTCATTATCAACTTAACTGGATGAAATGTAGACCATAACCTCTTACTATCTAAGAGTGATGAATTTCCTATTGATCATTCACAACATTCATATGATTCTTGACATATCTGAACGATGTCGTATTAGCGGCCCTTGGCAGAGTAATATCCAACATCACCAAAGTATGACTGTCCTCATATAAGGTACTACGATGACCTCAAGTCGAAGGATCATTTCCACTACCGAACGTTAGAGATTAACCATTGACACTTAGATAGTTATCCATGTGAAATCTCCCCAGTGGGTCTCCAATATTTTGTTTTATAACAAAACATTTACGTGTTCATTTAAATGTCATCACGCTTTAACTTGCGAGTTCAGCTACTTACTTCACAAGTAAGAAACGCCACACATGATGGTCTATCTATAATAACGACATCTGTATCTCAATATTACTTACGACCACTAATTATTTAAGATTCAATCACATGTTATTTGTATCTCACAATCACAACTCCTAGTGATTAACAAATTATCGAGACTTGAATCTATGAACTCTATTATTTGACACCATAATAGATATTGCCAAAAAAATACGTTAAACATATATCAAAAGTGCTTGTGCCCAAAGTTGATTGGACCTAGGGCATAACACTTACAATATGACCCATACAATGACTTACAACAAGGAGCACCGATCCTTATACTATTGAGCTTTTACGGGATCTCAATATGCCCACAAGTTTAGAGAAATGATTTTACGATGAAAGTTTTATCTTAATAAATGATACAAATGAATTAAGTATTAGGAGAGACTAACACTTCAATAAATAACAATAAATGATAGCTCAAGTGTTGTATGAGAAAAATTTGATGAATATGATGATTTCAAAGTTTAATTCAATTAATCAAATTTTTTCAATGTGAAGATGAAGAAAAAAATAAATGCAATGTTAGTTCAAAAAAATCTTTTCAAAAAATCTCTCTTTTAGTGAATAATGCTAATAAATTAAGTATCAAAAGAGAGAAGTGGAACTTTGATAAATATTATGACTTTACAAGTTTGATTCAATAAATTAAAATTTTGATATAAAGAAGTGGAAAAAATGATATAATGTAAGTTCAAAACTTTTTTTCAAAATATATATATATATATCTTCTATGAATGATAGAAATAACTTAAGTACAAAAAGAGAGATAAAAACTTTGATGATGATGATTAAGGAGTTTGAATCAATCAAATTTTTTGATATGAATAAACAAATGAAATGAATGCAAAGGAATGCTCAAAGAATTCTCAAAATAAAAATATCTCACTTTGATGCTCTTGAATCTCTTGTAAAGAATGAAAAGAGTGAGGATATTTATAGAGTTCAAAACGCCAAAAATTCTGTAAGTGCAGATGATTTGTCCGATCGACCACCTGTTGTTCGGATGATTAATATAGTTGTTTGTACAATAAAAATCAGAGGTCAGAACGGTCAAGTTTTGGACCGTTGGAATTTTTCGATTAACCACCCCTTCCGGTCGATTGACCACCTATAGTTTTTGATCTTTTTACGTTTTGGCCCCATTTGACTCGATTTGAAGGTTTTGAAAGGTATGGATGGAAAGTATTTTTAACTAACTTTTCAAGATAAATAATATTTTTCAAGTTCAAATATCTTTTTAAAAGTCATTTTTATATTTGATCAAAATGTTGCATTCGAATGACTTTTAATGCACAAAGAATTGTTTTTAATACATAAAAGGTTTTTGAACTTCAACATTCATTGTCAAATATCAAAGTATTAGTACCTTTACATTTTATCTAAGAAATCAAGTCTTTGATCTTGTTTTGAAGTTTGGCTCTAAGTTCTTGAATATGTGACTTCGATATTGACCTCTTTCGTAAGTCTGATTTGTGATGATAGTTTTTGATATTTTGAATATCAAAAACCAATTTTTCATAATATGCTTTGAAAAACTACAATCATGTAAATTCAACTTGTTAGTAAAAAATAGTAACTTGTTTTTTATAATCAAAACTTTAAGATTATAATCAACCATAGTTCAACACTTTATAGGCCTATTACCAATTTTGATATATGCATTAATCCAAAATATTTTGGTCAAATAGGGAGTTTCTGACCTAGAGTTGGGGAGCGTAATAAAGGAGGTGAACCCTCGACTGTGCTAGTTGGCCTTAATGAGAGTGGCGGAAAAACCTTTGAAGCTTTAGGAATTTTTAGCAATCTCTCTAAACGGGACTTGACTAAAATTAGGATTTGTTTCAACGTTCCTAATGACATAGAGCTATTACGTCTTGAACAATTTTAAACGACGGATCGTTCGTCCCTAGGTTGCATAGCTATTCATAAATGTTCAATGAATATGGGGCTTAGACTCTGGTTAAAGAAATTCTTAGAAGAACTACAAGCCACTGCAAGATTACCAATCAATCTTGTTCAACTTGACCAAACTAAATCTTCACCAAAGGATTACCATGATAGTTCATCAAAGAAAAGGTGGAATATGGAGTTATTGTATGACCCATGTTCATACAAAAGGAAAAACTATATACATCTTCACGAAAGGATTACCAAGGCACAATTTTGATGATTTTATCTACAAGTTGGATATGATCAACATCTACGATTTAACTTGAGGGACAGTGTAAAAAATCCTAGAGATTGATCACAATTGATTAAATCTTTCCATAACTTATGCTAATTTCTTATCTCTTAAATTAGGAGATTATTTTTCCTTTTCATCTTTATTGTTGTACTAGAAATAGGTTATAATAAGTGTGTTAAATTAATTCAAGAAATGCAGAAAGAAATCATTCTAATTTCATAGATTAGAGGTGGTTTTTTTTCCTAAAACGAGCTAACAATGGGGACATCTCCATCAATAGCCAGAAATAGATAACTCCAGGAACTCGCACGAGTCAAACCAAGTTCACTCCAGGCAACATCACCTCAAATTCTGATCAATTAGAAAAGATCATGGAGATGATTGCTACTCTTCAATCCTTAGGTCAGTCATAAAATATACATTCATTCTGGGTTTTTTAAACCTTACTCACCTCTCATACTC
The DNA here is from genome assembly GCA_019395295.1 of Osmanthus fragrans. NCBI lineage: Eukaryota > Viridiplantae > Streptophyta > Magnoliopsida > Lamiales > Oleaceae > Osmanthus > Osmanthus fragrans. The sequence goes on along the minus strand of CM033351.1, from coordinate 13,059,955 downwards.
ATACTCCCTGGATTATAGATTCAAGAACATCTGACCATATACCCGATTCTTATCATATGTTTTCAACATATTCACCATGTGATGGAAATATTGAACTAAAAACTACAGATGGATCCCTTTCACACGTTGTAGGTAAATGAAGTATCCATATCTCCGATTCTATCGCTTTAGACTCAGTCCTCTATGATTTAATATTATCTTGTAATCTGCTGTCTATAAGTTAGCTGACTAAATACTTCAAATGCTCTGCTAAATTCCTTCTCTCATTGTTCATTTCATGACCTGTCATCAAGGTCATGAAATGGTATTATGATATTGTTTTGTCAAAATCAAACAGAATTTTACTTGGATAAAGAAATAACTTTTTTGTGGTAAATGTGTGTGCACCATTTTTTGCTTCTTTGTGCTATGGTTGGGGGTTGAACTTTCAATGTTCCTTTCGCCATTTTCCATCAAGTTGTACGTCTTCCTTTGAACTACATTTTTTTTGTAGCCCTTAACACTAGAGGATCGGTTGCCCCTTTCTTTTGAATCTGACAGAACTGTTATAGATCTGGTAATGCGACATAAAGGAGACTTGAGTATTTCTCTTTTGGGTTCGATAATCTCCACTGAGTTAGATGAATTGCCTATTTGCCATGTCTTCAGTGAACCTAGAGACAATGCCACAACTAGCATACAAGCAACCTCTTGATGTACCCATACCGACCCCTTAGAAAAATTACAAGAATCTGCTGCAGGGGGTGTGTCTTCAACTTTTTGCTTGTTCTTGTTGGAACAAGTATCTGATCTACGAGTTGGTGATGCCATAGTGGGCCTGAATCTTGAATTGCGACTTCAACAACAAACAATTATCTATGAATTTCGTTGCGGCCTGTTGTAGTAACCTCTTATTACTTATTAGGGTTTTTATATGTACCGTAGAGCCAAAATTTCGAGAAAACAATGATCTTGAAATTGATTTTTTGAAGGATAATCTTTTACGATTTTTGCTGTAAATTTGTAAAAGAATAATCTTTGGAATGTTTTTGATTTCTTTGGTAGATCATTCATGAGAGAATCGAGATTCACATAAATGAAAAGTGCAAAAATTGGAAATTTTGATGATAGTCAAAGTATGTGAAGGGCATGTTTGATAGAGTAAATTAAGTTGGCATGTTTAATACTATTAGAAATTGAGTTAATTCAATCAATAATCACTGAACTTTACCTTAGGTTAGTCACTGCTCACAGATCTTTAGAAAGTTACTCATTGCTCACTGAAATTTGTTATAAGTTACTCATTGCTCACTGAAATTTAAAATGTTACTCATTGCTCATCGATCTTTAGAAAACGTTACCCATCAATCACCCATATGTGTTACCTGTAGTAAAGTTTAGTCAGCAAAAGGTAACTTTGTTCAAATTTAGGTGAGCAGTGAGTAACTTTTTAAATTTTAGTGAGCAATGAGTAATCTATAGCAAATTTTAGTGGGCAATTAGTAACTTTTCAAAGATCGGTAAGCAGTGAGTAACCTAAGGTAAAGTTCGGTGATCATTGATTGAATTAACTCCCTTTGTTTTTATATTTCATTTTTTACTTATATTTTGTAGTAATTATGGGATAAAAAGTGTAAAAATATGTTTTGTGTTGTAAAAGGAAAGTTTATTAGGGTTTGTAGTGAATGACAATTATACCTCTGCAGCCCTAGAAATTATTATCATTGTATTCATGATTCTTACCTATAAATATAGGGCTTTGTTCATTAATAAAATACGCACAATGTATTGACTCTAATTCTCTCTTCTTCTTCTTCTCTATTTTATAACACGTTATTAGCACGAACGCTTAATTTTTAAAATTTAGTGAAAGTAGTAATTTTTTTTTTTAAGAATAATCATTCATCACGTGTACCAAAATTAATTTGGTTACATGTGAATTATACATGCCGATTACATGTTTATTACTCTTGTTCATCTATCAATGTGATTTTTTTTATAAAGTAAATTCCAACAGTCAGCCGATTAGATGTGCTTAATTTTTTTCTGGTTGTTCATCTATCAATATGATTGTTTCTATTGAATTCTACATGTTCATGTCATTCATTTTTTTTCTGCAATTATTTCATGTCATTCACTTTTTCTGTAATTATTCCTGACTACAATTAATTCATGTTCCCTTAATATTAGCCAATTCACGTGCTAATACTATTAAATAATAGCAATAATAATAATTTCTTTATGAAATTCATGTGCACTTTTGACATTTTTTATTAATACATGTTGGTAAAAGATTTAGCCAATAAAATTTTGTCAATTTTGTTAACTTCTATATATGAAGATTTTATTTCCTAATACATGTTTGGTAATTAAATTTTAAATATAAATTCATATCCTATCTATTTGGTAAATAATTTTTACATCATTTTTTTTGTATGGTAATTAATATTTTTGTTTAAATATTTGTGATGTTCTATTTTAAATTTTAAATTAATATTCTATCATGTTGTTGCTCTTGAAGTAACACAATATTATAATTAATATTCCAAAAGAATATTATTTGCTCCTGAAGAGCATAAATTATAATTTTTAATATTCCTGAAGAATATTAATATACCGCTTTTGAAGAAGTAATATTAAAGTACAATGTGCTCCCGAAGTAGCACATATTTCGAAAAACATATTATTTTAAATTAGTGTTTATCCCTGAAGGAAAACACGTAACTCATCTAGTATAGATTTGTCTTCAACAACCAGAGGCAGTAGCTTAAATCAATGGAATATCATAAATATTGTCATGTTATGTTGTGCGTTGACCTTTTCAATCACATGCTACAAAGTCAAACCACATATGTTATGTTATACATTAGCATATAACAATTGGTAGTCCGCAGTCACCATGGCTATGCACCGATAATCGTTGATAAATTGATGGGAAGAAATCAAAGTCATCGTCTGTGATAAATCAACGTCATCATCCGTTTCACGTGTCACACCACATACCAAGTTTAATTTCTTTTCTTTCTCCATATCTATGTGCTTAGTAGACTTTATATTCTTTTTATATTATTATGTTATCCAAATAAAGCGCACATCTATACTTATTAATGTCCATGAAAAATATTTTATCATTCTTGAAGAATTCAAAATTTATGCATATTAAATTTCATATGATGTTAATATTCTAGGAGAATATTACTTGTGCAAGAATATCGAATTCTATGAGATCTAGTTTATTTCCTGATTTGAGAAATTTTCTAGATCGATATCATAAATGAATATAATGTTATTGCTCCTGAAGAAGCTCATCTCTACAAATAATACACGACTCCTGAAGAGTTAATATTTTCTAAATAATAATTCGTTGCTCCTGAAGTAGCACACTATTATTTATGTTTTAATAATATTTTACTTACTCTCGAAGATGATAATTAAAAATTATCTCTTTACTCCCAAAGAGTAAATTCTTATACAATTTATTATTTTAAACAATAATACGTTATTGCTCCTGAAGAGCAAAACACTCTGATTCAATAGTCCAGAAGAATGTTATTCATATATATGTATATTACAAATATTTTGTTGCTCATGAAATAGCACAACATTAGATTGATATTACTCCAGAAGAGCATGATATTACAATTTCAATATTCCAGAAGAATATTAATTGATTTCTATGTGAAATCACAAATTAAATTATTCAATTTCTTTACGTATCCATTCTTCTACATTAGGATTTATATATTGATATTCTAGTTATATTTTATTTGCTCTCAAATAGTATAATTAAAAAATTCTATTTTACTCTCGAAGAGTAAATTTTTATCCAATTTATTATTTCAAATAATAATATGTTGTTGTCCTTGAAGAGTATGATACTACGATCCCAATATTCCGGAAGACTATTGATCTATTGCTCTTGAAAAATTTATAATTAAAAGTAATGTGTTCTCGAAGTATCACATTTTCGAAGAATATATCATTTTGAATTCGTGTTTATCTCTGAAGGAAGGCATATAACTAAAGTCACGAGAATATTGATTAGTTTGACTACTTGAATGATATATGATTATATAATGTTTATTCATATTCTTCGAAATTAAATAATTGAAATATACCTTATATTGAACCAGAAGTTCAATTTGATTGACATGATCAGTTGGACCATCGCTGGATCAATAATGATGCGAAATTTAAAATTCAAATGGATATTCAATGAAGAACCAGAAGATTCTTCAATCGAATGAATTCATATATATCATTTGTTCTCTTTATCGACAATTGATCATTAAACGCCACAAGCTAAAATAAGATTCAATTCACTACATTTTTGAAAATTAATTAGGGTGATATATGGGGCCCCGTCACCCACCACGTTGACCATCTAAACATTATTTGTATCTAATAGATTTGATAGAAATATTAGATGATTGCATGGTGTTCGCAACCTGAAGTTTGCGAAATTATTGCTCAAGTTATGAGCATAATTTTCAAATTATATAATCAAGACTATATCTTATTAATGCTAGTGGGCATAAATCTCAATATTTGAATAAGTGTCAGTTGAGATGTCGATAAATGATTTAACACTATTGTTTGTTAAATGCCTCCAATTAATTTAGTTGAAAACAAAGTGTTTTTCCCTTTTTGTTTGGGTAATTTTATTACGCATCATTGTCAACATCATAGTTCTCCTATTACAATTGGCTTATGGTCAGAGCCTAATTTTTCATCTAATTATTTTGATAGTGCAGTATGTGCAAAATCAACCCACCACAATGCACTGAGATGAAAAATAAAGAATGCTGAGAATAAATACATAGTTTGAACTCTTATCCCAAATAGGTGATATTTTATAATGCTGAAACAAAATTATTGTCAAATTGATTGGACAATTCTTTCAGCATTAGGGGGAGGAATTAAGAAGTTGAAAATAATCTACAAATGCATCATTATCTAAATTCTCGCAAAAGATCACTCGAACCAGAAGTTCGAAAGATAATTCATTTAGATGCATGTATTGACCAAAGAGATTAACAATCTCACACATCAGCTTTAAATGCTCCAACTCGAATTGACTCTTAGAAGGACAATTCGTTAATATTATATTTGATAAATTTATGGCACGCGTGAAGCGAGATGATATTCGATTCTATCACAAAATCCTCCAAACGAAAATAGAGCAATTAGTAAAGATGATTTTATTAGGGAGGCATACACTCTTAATGAGTATTTAGACATAACATATTATAAAACCTCAGAAGAGGTTCAGGTACCTGAAATAATGAAAATTTGATATATCTCAATAAGTTATGTCGTTATGGAGTAAGAAATATAATCGAAAAACGAAAAGTTGTCGACAACAATTTTGTACATGATGTGCTGCATCATATATAAATCGCGGGGAATCAAAATATATCGATCGAAGTAATGTTTGGCCAAATAAAATGGACGCAATCCTAAATTGATTTTACTTGAGAAACATGATGTGTTTTGGACCTGTAGTCCAATAATCTAAAAATATATACTTATGCGAAAAGAAAATGAGAAAAACGAAGTCATAATGTGTAATGTACGACTCTCAACATAGTGAATTTCGCAAAGATCGTCGTTGATGAAATTATGAATCTATATCATGTTATCTTGACAATATATGAAATTTGAAATACGTGATAGTCAACTCATCTGACATGACTATTAATATTATCTCTGAAATATTTAATATGCCTGAAGCATAACTCAAATGATGCATGTCCGAGAACCATGTTTCAAATTAAATGAGGGCTATAAGAATGACGATGTCTGTCCATATGCTTTCATAAAGAAAACAAATGTTGGATTTACAATTGTAGCAGTTTATGTGGATGATTTAAATTTAATTTGAACTCCTGAAGAGTTCAACGAAACTGCTAATTATTTGAAAAATAAATTTGAGATGAAGGATTTAGGAAAAACAAAATTTTGTCTCGGGTTGCAAATTGAACACGTCCCAGAAGGATTATTTGTTCATCAATCTACATATACAGAAAAAGTTTTAAAACGATTTTATATGGATAATGCACATCCATTGGCATCACCTATGATTGTTCGATCACTTGATGTGAAAAATGACTCATTTCGTTCACTTGAAGATGGAGAAAAGATTATTGGTCCTGAAGTACCATATCTTAGTGCAATTGGAGCATTAACATATCTTGCAAATTGCACTCGACCCGACATAACTTTTTCTGTAAATCTCCTTGCAAGATATAACTCTACACCAAGTCAAAGACATTGGAATGGTGTTAAACACATTTTTCGTTACCTAAAGGGTACGATTGACTTGGGATTATTTTACTCCCAAAAGTCGGGATCTACTTTAGTGGGATATGCAGATGCAGGTTATCTATTTGACCCACATAAAGTTAAATCACAAACAAGATATGTGTTTACACGTGGAGGAACGGCTATATCATGAAGATCTGTGAAGCAATCCTTGACAGTAACATCCTCAAATCATTCTAAAATTATTGCAATCCATGAAGCAGAGTGAGAATGTGTATGGTTGAGGAACATGACCCATCATATCCAAGCATCATGCACGTTAACTTCAACAAAAGATAGTCCAACAATTTTGTATGAAGACAATGCAACTTGTATTGCACAACTCAAAGGAGGCTATATCAAAGACGGCAGGACGAAGCATATTTCTTCAAAATTCTTTCATACACATGAGTTTCAGAAGAATGGCACATCGATGTTCAATAAATTCGCTCAAGTGACAATTTGGCCGATTTATTCACAAAAGCACTGTCAACATCTACATTCAAGAAGTTAGTCCATGAGATTGGAATGCATCGACTCAAAGATTTTCAGTGATTAATATCAGGGGGAGTAGCTGTACTCTTTTTTCTTCGCATAGGTTTTATCCCACTGGATTTTCCTAACAAGATTTTAATGAGGCAGCATTTATTTTTAATACTCCAAAATAACTGTATTCTTTTTTCTTCGTTTGATTTTTTTGTCCCATTGAGTTTTTATCAAACAAGGTTTTAACGAGACAGATATTTTGTAATATGTCATTCAAGGGGGAGTGTTGTAAAAGAAAAGTTTATTAGAATTTGTAGTGAATGACAATTATACCCCTACAGCCCTAGAAATTATTATCATTGTATCCCTGATTCTTACCTATAAATATAGGGCTTTGTTCATTAATAAAATACACACAAGGTATTGACTCTAATTCTCTCTTCTTCTTCTTCTCTATTTTATAACATTTTGAATATTTTTAAAATTTTAGATATCTCATATTATTAACGATAAATGTGAAATGGGAAAATTAGACCCACTACGATCCAATATTAAAGAATTTGAATAATACTCTCTTAATTAATTAAAAGTTAAAACCTTTAATCACGTAATTAATACGTTCTAAACCCCAATACCCCAAAGCCTAAATCAAAGCCCTATGATTCTCGGTTTCAGAAAACTCTCAAACTAGTACAGGAAAGAGAATTTTTCAACCATGCTATGACTCCGTTCCTCCTCACACACGACTCCGCTCTTCCTCATCCATTTCAAATTTTGAATTTCTTTATTTTTTTGAATTAAATGGATGCATATTCATTGTTGGGTCAGCTGCTTTGCAATTGGAGCAAGGAATGAGTTCAAAATCTTCGATTGTAATACTGGAAGTTTCCTTTGTAAACGAGGTATGTATATGTATGCATTTATTTGTCAATTAAATGCAACATTTTATGGCTTAATTTTCTTTAAATCACCTATTGAAATTGGATTTTGTCTGTTAGTTATTAGGGCTTTTGTGATTGTTGAAATGCTATACAGTTCAAGTCTTCTTGTCGTTAGTTTTGTTTTGAATTTTTCTCTAAAAATAATTGTATTAGTTGTGTTTATTAGTTTAGACTAATAGATTGGTCCACTGAAGTACTTATTGACGACTCTATAAAATTTATATTGTTTTTCTAATCAAGTAACTAGTTGTGAAACAATTATGAACTTCATTTACTAATAAAGATTTTGTCTAGATTGTTTCTGCACATGTTATTCAGAGTAAATTATGAGCTATTTCCTACTCTCTGTCCATAGGTTCAGTGAGGGGTATTTCAAACTATCCAGGTTAATGAAGTGTCTTCGATTCTACATCAGAAAGAAGAAGGGGCAACTGAAGACCACAATGTTGAATTTTGTCCAATCCTTGTTTATTGATCAGGAGTGAGGCCATCAGAATCTAAATTCATTTCTCAGGATTCTTAAGATACTACTAGCGTAGAGTCCAGAGGAAGGATCCAATTTCTAAATTTGTCTGAAAGGCCTAGCAATCTCAAAGTTTTCACTATTTCAGACCTCAAGCAAGCTGTTGGGAAAAGTGGATTTGAATGTGTGTTTAAAGGCATCGTAAGGAATTTTGAAGATCCAGCTAAAAATTCAAAGGTATTTAACTTCGATTTAGAAAGGTGACAATGTATGTTGTTAAGCACCTCGGGCCTCAACCTTTTTCTTCTAATTTGTGGTTGGTGTCCTCCAATGCATAGGCAAGACTAGACATGGTGGTTGGGGTTTTCCCGATTCTCCTGCTTGTTGGTGTTTATTGATTAGTCTTTCCTCACAAAATATAAATGTCTTGATAAAACTATCACTGAGTGCTGTGTAGCATTAAAAATTGGTTGGCAGTGTATATGTGGAAGAAAATGCACATTAGATTCTATACATGCATACATTGTATTTCATTTTACCAATTTGAATGATCATGAATTGGATTGTTTTGGTTGTCTCATTACCTATTGAAAGTTGTTCTTTCTTTTTCTATATTCCTTTTTTCCCTCTTAAAAGACCACGTACTTGATACTTCCCGTTACAAGCTGGGTAAACAAGTTTGCAAATGTTGGTGACACTGCTGCATAAATAGTAGGAAATAGCAAAATAGTTGCTATCGATGTCATCAAGAACGTGGACAAGAACGATCCATTTGGTGCCAAGGTCACCAAAGTTGTTGCTAAGAAGGGTGCCAAGGTCACCAATGCTTCAATTGATCTTCGATTATAAATTTGGTAGAAATGTTTTGTTGTTACAATGGACTTATTTGTTGATGCTTAACATGATAGATGTCATTTGTATTACCACAACTATGGCTTTTACTGATGTGCCTGGATCTTTATTGTCTCGAGATGTTTTTTCTTAGGTTTCTTGTTGCATGGAGTGTAATCTATAACTTTACAATGAAATTCATTTATTATAGTAACGTATCTAGTTGTCAAGGTTAAGTTTTATATTATTTATACATGCTCAAATCTATTGACGGTAAAAACATGATTTAGCTAAACTTAAAAATTACTATCAAATAACCTTTTTTTCATAAATTTATTGATTAAAGTTTTTCTTGTTTACTTGTTTCAACAGTAAATTAATGGTTACTTTAAAATTAAATAACTTTAGTGATTTACTATTGCTTTCAAAAAATCTATTATAAAACCTTTTCCTTTAACTTTATTTGCCTATTGGATTATCGAAGGGCAGAAGTATAACAATAACAATGAATGAAGATATTTTGAGAAACATTTAAGTTCTGAAAAGTTGATGTAGGAACAAGAGATTTCGGAAAAATCTCGATTTACTATGTAACAATGCTTCTAACTGTGGATTCAAGTGACTGGCATGCTAGTCGCTTCGGTTCATATGTCACTTTTTTAACAAAAAGATATATAATGCCACTTTTTTGACATTGCAATGCTTTAAAGACTGACAATATTGTTGCCATAACAAAAAGTGACATAATGAACATGTTAAGCTCTTGCATGTTAAAATGTTTCTGTCACTTTTTCAACATTACAGTGTTTACCTTTTCAGTGAACATATATACTATAATAATTGCACTTTTTCAACATTACAGTGTTTACCTTTTCAGTGAACATATATACTATAATAATTTTTAGCGCTCATATGTCATATTTTTAATGAAAAGTTGTCACTTTTTAATATAATTTTAAGAGCTCATTTGTTACATTTTTAAAGAAAAGTTGTCATTTTTTGTTAAAAAGTAGCACAATATCACTGATTTTACATGGGGAGGTCACCTAGTGCATTACTAGGCGATCGCCCAGTTGAATGTTTAAGGGCATGCTGCCCCTTAAACTGTTTGGGCAATCATTCGGAAGCTAATGCCTCGTTCTCTTTGTTGTTCCAAATCATTTTTTGTTTTCGATTATTCAAAATAGTGAAAATACGTTCTCTTTTTCATTTTTAAAAAAAAATAAAAATAATATGCAAAGAAAACCAAAGCACGGAAAACGGCTCCTCTTTTTCCATTTCCCCCAAAATTCGTCCTCTTTCTTGAGCTACCCATCCACCACCTCCTTCCATCAATAACAACAACTACCCACCACCTAAGCCGCTGGACTCACACTCCACCGGCACCCCCTCACCTCCCTCTACAACCTCCGACCATCGCCTGTCCACCAGACCGCCGGAAATAGCACCAATTTCCATCCAAAACAGAGAGCGCAGTCACGATTTTTTCCCAGTTACGTCCACATCCGGCCACCCTCTCGATAGTGGAGCACACCAAAACATTCCTCTCAACCAGGCGCATCTAGTTCTACCATGGGTCACCCTCAATTTCGTCCAGAATCGGCTGAGCTTGTTGGATAGTCCGTGAGCTTTGTGAAAAACAGATCAGCTAAGCACGTTCGTCGTTAGCCATAACTGATTTTTGGATCCCAAACTCCTCACCTATTCACATGATTTCCAGGTGTCTCTATCACTATTACGTCACCCAATTTTTCCTTATCAAACAATAAAACAAAAGATATCTTTCCTTTTTTCTATATATACACATATCGTGGCATTGTTCTTGTTTCTTCATATATGTTTTTGGGTTCCTATATATGTTAATGCATATGCAAGGGCATATCAGAATTGATAGGACAATATGCGTGTTTTGATTTTGTGATTAGTTTTAAATTTCACCGGATTGATAGAAAACTCTTGACTTCGTCAGCCGAAACCGTGTTCTTAAGATCTTGATGAGTTCTGTAAAAATATACTTAAAAAGTGACGTAATTTGGATTAATCACTTACAAGTATTATTGTTATTTGGTTGTGTATTTGTGCATACAATTATTTTGCTGTTATGGAACAATTAAATCACTATATAGTAAGTAGTTCAATTCCAATTTGTACATAATTTGAATTTTATATAGATTATACTGTTGATTTCCATCTTGAATATTCTTGTTCCTTGAGGTTTTTAATAAGATTTTTCCATTCTATTCAAATAAAATATATTTCTTTTAAAATCTTTTAATTGATCTAGCAGTTGATCTTATTGGGTTAGATCCAGGGGCTCACCGATCTGATTTGAAATACGGGTTGATCTCAATGCTGAATTTCGAATGTCTGAGTATATAGTTTCAATCGAGGATCCTAAATTTTGTGTCATGTTTCTCTAGGTGTACCCTCAGAATTTGGATAATCTGGACCTCCTGTACTTCAAATGATATAACCATTTACCAACACACGAGCGTCACAGTTAGAGAAAAAGTTCACCAAGGATGAGGGCAGTCGTGCTAGTAGCCATTGCGGCTGCAATTGGCAACATGTTGCACGGATGGGCTAATGCAACTATAGCAGGTTTTTTATGTTCTCCTTTTGGCAAGGCTGTTGGGTGGTTTCGGAATTGGTCTTGCTGTTACTCTCGTTCCTGTCTATATATCTGAGACAGCACCACCAGAAATTAGAGGACTGCTAAATACCCTTCCGCAGTTTACTGTTTCTGTTGGCATGTTTTTGTCATATTGCATGGTCTTTGGAATGTCATTAATTGAGTCACCTAGTTGGAGGTTGATGCTTGGAGTTCTCTCGATTCTGTCTATCATCTATTTTGTACTCAATAGTTTTTTTCCTACCTGAATCTCCAAGGTGGCTAGTTAGTAAAGGAAGGATGAAAGAGGCCAAACAAGTTTTACAAAGACTGCGAAGAATAATTATATTTATGCACTTTTAAAAAAAAAAAAATGTCTGTTGATTTGTTAATTGAAAAATGATCTGAAAATATAGCTTTTTTTAACATGAGATCTAACATTCACTTATATTTCTATCTTTTTTTGAGCTAAAATAGAAAGAAGTTTTAGAAAAAGCTATGTGAAAAAGCTGTGTGCAAAGCCCAGCAGAAGCGGAATGGTTTATGAATAATGACGTGACTAAACCCACTCACTTTTTAGCTGCTCTCGTGCATTTATGGATAAGGAACTTGATAGTTCATCTTTTGATGTGATAGTCATGTTTTTTTTTTCTTTTTTTTTCTTGCTGGTGGATATCTTATCCTTTTACTTGATTGTAATTATAATAATTTCTTGTTTCCAATCCTATTTAAGTGTTAAAATGCATGCAAGTCACTTCTACACACATAAGTTACATTGGACTAATAACAATAGATAAATCATTCGGAAATCTAGCGGTGCGTGTGAGAACTAATTTGGTATGGTTATTGGGTTATAACTTTTATTATGTTATTGATGATATTTCTATATGAGGGTTGTAATATAAGTCAATATGTTCTACTGGTTGGCAGGTATAAAGCCATGAATGCAGGAAAGTTCCCAACTGCCTTCAAGGCTATGAAAGAGGCTGGTGGCTCTTACTATGTTATCAGGCAGATCCTTCAGGAGCCGGAATACAACTCTAAAATGTCATCCATGGGCACAAAAGATTTAAGTTCAGTGGGAAATTATAGGATGAAGAAGAATGAGATGTCAACTGAAGAGTTGTCGAGCAGTTCTGTTATTTCTCAAGATGCTCAAAAGACAAATGAAACTCCAATAGGAGAAGACTTACATCAACGACAGTGAATCTTCCACTGATGCTGCTCAAGTTTCAGGCAATGTTTCTACATTTGATGCACATATTAGTGAAGACGGTCAAATCTATAATGAGAATTCGCTGGAGAATCAAAATTCCATCCATTTTGCTACTAAACCTCATCGAGGAGTAGGAAAATCTGACGAAATTTTGCATTCACATCATGAGAAACCAGAGGATTATGTGAAAAATGAGACAGGATCTGAAGATACACTGAAATTTGATGGTCTGAAGCCCAATGCTCAGCAGCGGAGGTCATCAAGGTAATTCTCATTATTTCTAGCTTATACTGTTGACATTTATGTCTGACGGTGTATTCTAGAATATGGATTTACTATCCTGTGCCCGGTCAGCAATGGCTCAGATTGCTTTTATAATTTATAGTGTGATGTTTACTGTATTTGAACTATACCCTAAACTTAGAATAGATATGCTATGACAGTCACCTGATGGAATTTGCCATTTGTCATTATTTTTCCTCTAGGCAGGATGAAATCTGTGCTTGTATATGCATGTCTTGTATAGAATAGGGTTGCAGAGGGAGTTTCCGATCCATTAATAAGTTATATCACGAAAAATATTTTATACTTTTACATGGAAATTTGTATGTTCCATGATTCACTAAAAACTCTCAATTGTTTTTTACCTAGGGAATTGTACAAAGAGCCAAGTGAAGATGCTGAACCTGAAGGGAAATCATCAGTTTGGGAAAATTTGAAGTCTCTTGCAAATGGATTTCTGGGCATATGGAGGAAACGTTGATACTTTTTTTTTTTTTTTTTTTTTTCCAGATGATCCTTGAAGATTTAAAGTTTTGTATAAAAATCAGTATTCTAAAAAGCACGTCTGACGCCTAGGGAAGAAGCGTGATTAAGGCGCTTCGCCTTGAGGCTAAACGAAAATTCTTGTTGACCGCTTAATATATATATATATTTTTTTTTTTTTTTTTTTTTTTAAACTTTTCATTTTCATTAAATATACATTTTTTTTGTAGATGAAAAAAGAAGATATTGAATTAGAGTCCGATAAAAAGTTAGATAAGATTTAAGCTACAAGCTATCTATGTTATGTAATTATGATTTTGAAACTTATCTTTTTTGTAGGAATTATTAAGTACATACAATGTTTTATAATTTTAGATGTTTGGTATATATTATATGAATTATTGAATTTTTTTTACAACGATTAAAAATTGAAAATCAAAAAACGCTTTTTTACGCCTAAGTTTTGCCTAAGCTCGTCTAGGTCGTAAAGCTTGAAACTTGACCTCCACGTCGAGCCATGCTTTATGTTTTTTAGAACACTGATAAAAACTACCAACTGGGTTTTTTCGTGCTCAACTCTTGCACTCAGTCATTAACGCATTCTTGTGTACATCGTGAAGCGAGTAAGGATTATCAACATCGAAGAAAGAAGACGAAACAAGCCAATTGAATTATCGCTATTGACCACTCCAGAATGATTATGTCGATAGGCATTAACATTAAATTACATATATGACAACTGATCCGGAGGCTGTAGAATGATTTTGAATTTGTGACATAGATATATGTAGAGAGAGTGGTAGTTTTCATAATGCATTCGATAGCATTGAAGGTAGTTATGGTGGCATTGGAAGGAGAAGCACTGACCTTGAGTTGTACAGGAAATGCTCAAAATTATCAACATGAGTAGTCTAACCTCGAATAAATTTTTTGAAGTTCGTGCAATTGGTGAAATTTGATGCTACCGAGTAAACAATTAAAGAACAAAAAAGTTGAAAATATTTGCTGTCTGTTGAGCAAATGTATGTGAAATTTTATGTTCAAAGATATGTATTCAAAGAAACTTTTACACTCACAACAATCAAGAATTTTAACTCATAACCTCTTAAAGATATGTTAGACGAGAGGATTTTAGCAATGCTGCATTATTAATTTTTTTTTTTTTTTTTTTATCAATTGATTAACATTAAACTATTAAAATTAATTGAACAATTATATTTCTTAGATAAATTATTATAAAAAAAAAGAATCTCAAAATTTCAAAGTAAACACGTTTTTCAGTTTTATATTTTGAAAAACAGTTTCCCAAAATGATAAAAAGAACACATTTTCATCATTTTCAAAATAGACACTCAAAACACAAAATACAAAGTAAATTCAAAACTTAAAACTAAAAATTGAAATACGAAGAGAACGATCCCTAAGTTGTTGGGTGATTGTCCAAACTACCAACCTAATTTTTTAAATTCACTTTTTAAACAAAATGTGACATAATATTACTTTTTTGATGAAAAGTAACACAATATCACTTTCTTTCTTTCTTTTTTGCAAAGTGACACAACGTCATTAATTTTACACTACGAGGTCACCCAGTGTACAGTCAATCACGCCAATTGAATGTTTAAGGGTGGTAATTTTTTTTTAGTGTTTATTACTTTTTTTTTTTTTTTGTCACTTTCTAAAAACTTCTGTCACTTTTTTATTTTTTTTCATTTTTAAGTGTTTGTCACTTTTTGAAATTTCTATTACTTTTTAAGTGACAGAAACCACATGTTATTTCTTAAAGTGACACAGTGATAATGTGTCACTTTTTAAATATAAGAAGTGATATTTAAAAAGTAACAATTAATTTTACACAGAATTTTTTTACGTTCAAAATATTTTTTCATATAATTTTTCGAAAGATTCTTAATTTTATGGGTATTTTTGTAAGTTGTCCAAGTAAAATTCTACTCCAGTTATGTGTGGGCCGTAGTGTGCAAAAAGAGTGGGCTTTTAAACTTAAACTGCCCAAACACAATCCTCCACTTTCCCGCTAGGAAGCCCATATAAGCTATAATTTTCTCTTTCTACGCATTTGTTTCTTCTGGTTTACCCTGTTCACTTTCCCGAGTCTTGAACAGAACTGTGAAACGGAAGCCCCTTCACGTCCCACGAATAAGAAAGGTGAAATCTTGTCTCCCCTCTCTCTAAAATTACTCTTTTCTTTCTCAAATTGTTTGTCTTAATTCAGTTTATTTGAATTCTTCGGAATAAAATCAATAGTAAAATATAACAATGATGATTTTTGGGGTACAAAAAGGACCTATTTCTTGTTATAATATTTGGATTCTTAATAACTTTTTCATATTTTTAATGCGTGTAATGAAAATAATTGAATTTGAGGAGTGCTGATTTTGGGTTTTTTATTCTGACATGATACAGTGATCGAGGGAATTTGGCTTTGTGCTGTTAAATATTTTAGATAAAGCAACGAAAATGGGGGATGAAAAGGATGCTTTTTATGTTGTACGGAGAGCGAACACATTTGGGGTGTACAAGAGCTTAAGTGATCTTCAAGCTGTGCTCCGATCTTCTGTAATTTTCTCACAATTTTTTAACCCAATTATTGCTTTTCATTTATAAGTGTTTTCTTTTGCGGAAAGGTTATTGGTAAAGAGTAAAAAGTGCCTTTTTAACTTTTGCTTACTTTACCTTTGATCTTCTCTTGGTTTAATTTACTGTCATGGATGGAGCTGTCCGTATTGAAAAATGAAATAAAAGTACGAGGATATGTACTTAAACATAGATGCACTTATGACCTAGCTCTAAGGATGGGTAAGGTGTGAATATGTGTCTTGCCATTTCTAGGTTTTTATTAATTGGCCTCAACTTTTTGTACTTTTTATAGCACTAGTAAGGCGTTGCACATTAGTTGGTTAACGTTGAAAATAAGTGTAGGTAAATTTTAGAAAAATCATTTGTAGAAAGATATTTATAAATTTATTTTGATCTCCTTTCTTTTTATATTTTTCATTTTTGATATGAACATTTGGTATTCACTGTATTAACTTCTCGTTACAACAATTTATTTATTAAAGTTAGTTATGTATTGTTTAAGTTTATAATATTTTTTATCCAATGTTATTAAATTTACAGCTGTAAATACCGTAGTAATGTAGTACTTTTCCACAAAGTAAGCCGAAACAACATTATATATAACTAGTATAAGGTATGCATAAACTTCTTTTATTTTATAAAAAGAAAAAAATAGCCATGTCATTAAATTGTTGCTCAATTAATAACATCACAATGAAACTTTCGAACTGTTGTGAATGAGATTTTAGTTGTTTCAAGTACAAATAGAAACTGAAGAAAAATTTCAAAAAGAATAGGTTAAAACTAAAACTCTTATACGAATTCAGTATACAACAGTTGGAAGACACTCAACAAACAATTTTGCTACATCATTTACAGTTTGACTATAAATCATATTAGATCGAAAAGTTTTTAGTAATAGTCACATGGAGTCAATGTCAAGTTTTTTATATATCCCACGATGTAAAGCTTTAGCATAAACTCAAATAACTTATTGTAGAGGTGGTCAAACATTCCAACCAGAAAACATTTGAGATCAACTTTGTTAACCCACTTTAGCAATTGCATCACTAAGTTCGTGCTTTAGTAGTTGAGGTCCTTCCAACTATGTGACGTACAAAAACACAATATAAAAGTCATTTGTACAAAATAGATATTGAAGAAGGGAGGGATATAAGAAACATTGCTTAAATTTAACCTACATAAAGGATTTTTTGTATTGTAATAGATGTAACTTTGATAATGAAATAACTTGATATTTTATCCCCTAATTTCTTGCTTTCTTCACTCTTTTCCCCTCATTTCTCTCATTCTTTAGTAGTTGAGGTCTTTCCAACTGTGTGATGTACAAAAACACACTATAAAAGTCATATGTATGAAATAGATATCGAAGAAGGGAGGGATATAAGAAACATTGCCTTAAATTTAACCTACATAAAGGATTTTTTGTATTGTAATAGATGTAACTTTGATAATGAAATAACTTGATATTTTATCCCCTAATTTCTTGCTTTCTTCACTCTTTTCCCCTCATTTCTCTCATTCTTTCCCATTTTCCCCTTCTATGATTCACTATTTGGTTCAATAGCATCCTACGTCAGTATGACAAGCAAAATCATGTCAAGCTGATGGAAATGGAAACAACCATGAAAAGTCAAAAGCGAGAACTCTAAGATGGGAGAACTTTAAGATGCACGAACTCTCCTACTAGAGCAGTGTGTCCATGTCCATGTCCGACACTTATCGCGTCGTGTCGAGCTTCGACATTCCTGCACACTCAAGGACGTGTATCCAACAATCCATATGATACATCTTTCAAATAAGCGACGTTCAAGGGTTACTTTAGAAACATTGCTTGACAAGTGTCCGCATGTCATTCAACATGTCCTCTATTAAAAATTCTTAAAATAAAGATATAATATATGGATTTAAAAATTTAATTGGATGTGTTCCCAAAATTTACATATCCCGCTTTTTGAAAAACTACATGTCAGTATGTCCGCGTCGTGTCTTGTCCATGGAGAACTGAGTCTTAGGTTGACGAAAGTGAAAACGTTTTCTCTTCTCTTTTAAACAATATAGCAATTAATGTTACTGAAATTTTAATTCAACATTGCTTTTGTCATGATATAACTTGCTCCAAATATTTGAAATGTCAATTAATTAATATCTTTATACCATTTTTTCTCCATTAGGTAAATGATCCTTTACTAAGTGTGTTCAAAGGATACAGTTTAACTAGAGAAGCGGAGGATTACCTTTCCTCTCATGGACTAAAGAACGCGATTTACTCCGTTGATGCCAGCGATGTGCAAGATGATCTTTTTGGCCAAGTTGTCACTTGCCCATTTCGGGTTAGATGTTTCATTTTGACTGCCATCGACCTTCACTTGATGTTTCTTAGCTCTTATTTTATAGCATACCGTGGTTTGTTTTCATGAATTTTTTCCTCTATCAGTATTCGTTATTTTGCATGTTAGGCCCCTATTCGTGGCCTATGGGCTGCTACATTTTTGCTTATTGTTCTACATAAGTCCATATTTTTAGTATATAGTCGGTAGGCAATAACATATATAATTAGATGTTATGTTGGTTAACTATTTTATTTATCATACGTACAAGGAAGACATAGCCATAGGCATCCTCTGACACGTGTTATTAAAAAAATGAAATGTTGGTGTGATTGAGGATATTGATTTTTACAGCACCCAAATTCTTCTAAAGATAAAGCTGTTGGCAAGAATTATCCAGAGAAGAGGCCACAGGTAATTACTGGATCTGAATAGTTTTCAAATAGGAGACTTGACATGATCTATTATGCAGCCATGATCCTAGTTTTAATTTAATCGGCAAAATTGATTTATTTATTGGCGCGATTATCTTCCTACATGAGGTTTTCTGTTTTATTGATATTCTTTTGTATTGTTTGGCAGGAGATTGTTGGATCAGCTTCATTTGCCGATAGTTCTCAGCAAAAGCATGTAAAATTAGATAATTTCCTTCCGGTTCCGCCAGTTTCATCTTATTGTGTAAGTTTCTGTCAAATGGTAATTGTTATATTTGAATTTTACTAATACTATCATGCATGATTCATTATTTTGTTTCCTGATTGAGTCATGCTAGCTTAAAAGTGTGAAAAATATCGTTGGCTTGAATTTGGATATAGATGTATGTGTCTTCAAATTCTATAATTTGATATCTCTGCCAGAAATATTTATTGTAAGAGGAATGTTGTTTTCTTGAGTCTTAATGTGGAACATGTACCCGAAGTTAGGGTAACTTAGCTCTCGTCAACAAAGACGGCCAAACTAAATATAAACCAATAAATGTCAAAATTTTCCCAGTTTAAATCTATACTAATATTCATCAATATGCAAGACAATCCAATTTGTCTGCAATTGATGCAGTAGTAAAAACTAATACACAGGAGTAATCCATTTCATCCCTGGAATTGCTTGTAACATTGTATGATTGCATACTAATTGTATGTGTGTACCGTAGGATATAATATTGCCACTTCCTATATTCAACAGTCCAATTTTGATATTTTTGGAGTTATAATTAGTTTCATATGGTGTTTGGCAAGAACCAGGTTATTTGCAACTTGATTCTGTGCTGCATGACAGTAAATGAAAAAAATTACTTCCAACTATGTAAGTTGTTGGCAACACTTTTGCCTTAATGCCTTATTTTAGATGCTTGATGTGTCAACTATTGAAATTCTATTTAGTTTTTTGCATTTCTTGGCCATTAGCTGTCCGGCGTAAATCTTATGCATTCTCCTTCTCTCGTGTCTTCATCGTAGGGAATATGTTGTTTTATTCTCAGTTTTTTCATTTCCACTTTTACTTACAGAGTTCCTGTATTCTTGAGTTTGATGGCGCCTCAAAGGGAAACCCTGGACTAGCAGGTGCTGGAGCTGTGCTGCGGGCAGCAGACGGAAGCATGGTATACTCTTTTATCTGGAGGGCTCTATCATTTTTAATATGCTTGACCTTGAATTTCATTCTGATAGGTGTTTCGATTGCGTGAAGGCATGGGTGTTGCCACTAATAATGCTGCTGAATATCGAGGTCTCATTTTGGGGTTGAAATATGCTATTTCAAAGGGTTTCAAACATATACGTGTTCAAGGAGACTCGAAACTTGTCTGCATGCAGGTTCTAATTTTTTTTTATTTTTTTTATTACCTTTGATTTATATCATATCTTCATTTGTATTCTTCTCGAATAAAATGTATTGCCAGCAAACCACCCCCTGCAAAAATAGAAATCAGGACAACTTTCGAAATTTTTTTAACTCAAAAGATACTTTGGCACTGTAGGAAAACTCATGATCATTAGATGTGTTACATAATAGTACCTACTTCACCATGCGAAGCAGTAGGTGCCGTTTGTTCATTGCTCTGGTATTATCTGTCTGGAGGGTTGTGTACCCTGGTTCAGTTGTATAATGTTTTAACAGCTAGAGCATGGTTGGTACAGTCCTTGTTATTTCGAACACTATACGACCCTCTCTACCTACCAAACATGTCACTAGGGTATGTTTGGTAGGCATCAATCGAGTGAAGAGCATAATAAACCAGATTTTACTTTATTTTTCTTAATATTGTCTAGTATAGTTCAATCACCCACCAAACATGCCATTATCTTACAAATCGCCCATGTGATTGTCTGTACAGTATTTCTTTTACTTGATTTCTGAAAGTATCTGATGGACAGATTCAAGGTTTATGGAAATGTAAAAACCAGAACATGGCTGAGTTATGCAAGGTGGCCAAAGAGCTAAAAGATCAGTTTATGTCTTTTCAAATCAGTCATGTTGAAAGAGTACGTGAGAATTTATTTATTTTTTTTTTTTCTTTTCAATCTGGTTCTGTGTGCTTAAAGTTTTTACGAGCTTAGAGTTTTCTTATACCTTTTTTTTTTTTTTTAATTCTGCTAAGATAAGCACATTATGTACTAGAGTACAAATGTTGACTATATGTTACTTCAAATTAAAATAGGCAAGTTTTAAAATAATATTTTTATTGATCAAAATGGGAAACAAGTACCTTATTTGTTTATACATGGATTTGCTTATGGTCTGAGAACGCATAATTTGCATAAAAAAAAAGGAATATTTTTGTCCAAAAATAGAAATTTTCATCCCCAAGATTCATTTCTATTGGTTCTACATTTTTATCCCGAAATAATGAATTGAATTCGTATAGGCATTTTGGATTCTGCTATTGAAATAGCCCTTCGAGCTATATTTTCGGTGTCTCCACCCATTTCATATGGTATTCGACCTGGTTTAACAACAGCTACCCAATATTCAAGGGATCCCTTTCCTGAACCCATACGTGTTTCGGGTCTTACCGTAATCGGTTTGTCTAGAAATATACGGACCCATATTTTTCCACCACGGTGTGCATTTCGTGTCATTGCTTGAGCTTCCTATTTACGGTTTTTATTTATTTATTTATTTTTTTTAACTTCTCATCTAAAAGTATCCATTCCTTGTTACCAGGACTTCAACACCGAGGCTGATGCTCAAGCAAATCTTGGAGTATATTTAAAGAGTAATCTCTACTGCCCATTTCAATTGGTTGTGCAGATTATTTTCTTCATAATTGCCTTTTTTTTTTTTTTTTAATGAGAGAATCTAATGCTTTTGCAGTGGGTGAAATTCAAGTGGAGTCAGACATGAAATGATCCAAAACGCTTCAAGGAATTATCAAATGACTTTTGAAATTGTAAATAAATTATGGAAATGATGTGGAGACTTGGCTATCACTTCGGAGATATCTTCTTGATGTTTTTGCCTCTCTAGTGAATGTTACTATTGGGCTGGGGTTGGGCTGGGCCTGAAGAATATCTCAAGCCGGGCGGCCCTATTCCAATTCAACCTATCATTCTACTTCTAGGACAAGATTATTGAACTAGCAAGCAATTATCAATTAACCAAAGAAAGAAAGTGGCTAATTTCAACATTTTTTTTCTTTTATTAGGTTCCATCGAATATTTTGAGGAAAATTAATTTTGTATTTTAGCAAACAATAGACCCAAAAAAAAAAAAAAAAAACAAAAAAAAATTCAGTTTAGAGGCAATAATACATTTTTATTTTGTTTTATTTATGGCTACGATTTAAAAAGTGAGGTACTTCGAAAAATATCTTCTTTACAGGTCAAGATGAAAAATGATATTATAAATGTTTGTTTGGTTTAGCTTATTTGATATTCGATTTTCTTTCAAATTCATTTTAGCAACACATTTTGTCACAATTTTGCATGTGGTATAGCTCGTATCTTCATTTGTCAGAACGAGAATTTTGTATTGAGCAAAATTTAATACTTGGGTACTTTTTAACTAAATATTTTTTTTTTTAAAAAAAAAATTCATTTTTCGCATCAATAATCTCTTTTAAACAAAAACTAAGATTCGTGATAAATTGGTAATAATGTGATGGACGCAGACCGTTAGTTAAGTATTTTTCATCCAAATGAGAAGTGAAATTTTAAATTATAATAATGTTATTGAAGTGCAATGACTCAGTTGAGATATTTTTTCATAAGTTCAGTGACTCATGTCTTTGATTGGTTATTGAATTTAGGTTCATGTCTTTGATTGATTATTGAATTTTAAAATATCGAGTTTTGGTCACTGAACTTGGATCGATGTCTTCAATTGCTTACTGAAGTTTAAAATATTTTGTTTTGGCTATTAAACTTTGAAAAATGTTGTAGATTACTCCCTGTAAACTCGACATTCTTTAAAGTTCAACATTTATGTCAGTGAGTAACATACAACATTTTTTCAAATTTCAGTGATCAAAATTCGATATTTTGAACTTCAATAAGCAATCGAAGATATGGACCTAAGTTTAGCTATCAAAATTTGATATTTTAAACTTCAGTTGGCAATTGAAGATATGGATCTAAATTTAATGATAAAAACTCGACATTTTAAACTTCATTAATCAATCAAAGACATGAATCTAAGTTCGATGACCATTAGAATAATTAATTCGATGAAAATATACCCTTTGTGGATAGAGAGATTATTGCTCCATAAACCACTTCTCACTCTCACAGATAGTTGGTAATATACAACAATGGCTTCACTGTCTTCATTCTCAATTTCCGCACGCAATTCCCATATTCTTCTCACTTCGTCGTCATCTAATTTCAGACCAATCGAATTGCAATTCCTATGTGTTCGATTTCAAAATAAAATCAAAATTTCCGCCATTGCTTCTTCTTCTAAGCGAAGGTTTCTTAAACCTACAAAAATAAGGTCTGTTGTAGAGGAAGAACAAACCCTTGTTCCGGAAGCTGAAGCTGAAGCATCTCCGCCTCCAGCTGCCGCCACTGCTGAGCAGACAGTTTCTGTTCCAGCCTCCCCTTCTGATGCCCTCACAATGTTATTTCAGGTATTTCAATGTATATAAGGAGAAGCAAATTGTTGATTCTTGCACAATTTTCATTTATTTCGTTACCATGGAACAATAACTAATGATTAGTGTGGCGAAATTCCTGTTATCTAGTAACTGCTAATTATCACTTGCCTGAGTTCTTAGCAAGAGTCTGTTCAAAATCATCGTTCTGGCTTTGACTCCCGTTTTGTTCCTTCTTGAAATGTCTAGGCAGAAGGATCAATGATTGATGCTGCTATTCCCATAGTGACCAAAGCTTTGGAGGTATTCATTTATATCATATTTTTCCTTTTCTTTCCGTTATCGTAACATTTGAAACGTTCGAAACTGAAACACCAGGTATTGAGGTTAAGTCGAATTTATCTAAATCTTCTCATGGGGTAAGAAGCATACCTCATGGATTTTCTGTAGTATGAATTGTTTTTACTAGTTGTTAGCTCAATGTATTTGAACTGTTTTTTAGTTGAGTTTATTTCCTTTTTGCATTTTGACTTGAGTAATGCTATTCATTCCAATGAAGTTGGAGTGCATTTATGTACATTGGACATAGACAGATGATGATCTAGACTCTACATGTATAGCATTATTCTTTTGACTTATGCTGCTCAAGTAAATGTATGAAGGCAAATTCCATCAGTTCGTAGCCAACTCTTTCTTCATGCCACTAGCCGTGGGAGGTCTAGGAAATCTGTTTAAGTGACATTATATAATTATCGTGATAATATTAGAAGGTCAACTATAATTTTCGAAAGGACCGGAACAAGTCTAACCAAATGCAATGCCTGACACTGAAACCTTTTGAATTCCCGGGCAGCGGAAACCACCTCAACTCCCTATGTAAGTTTGCAATAGCTACACGGGGAACTGACCACTTCTATTTATATGACAGCATGTTTGTCTAAGCCTAAAAAATGAGTTATACTTTCTTTACAATTAAGTCAAAAACTGTAAGATTTTATGTTGAAAATTTAAAATAAAAAAACTTGTAAAAAATTTCAAAAATGCTTGGCAAAAAGGATACTTGAGGGCCACTTTCAAGCGTAACCAACATACTTCAAGCTCAATGGAGTCATCAGATTAGGTCTTCAATTCAAGATGGTAAAACACTGGCAGGGTGACTTTACCTTTCTTATATTCCAGCTGCTGAAAAAATTCTTCTTTGTTTAAAATTCGATGTCTGCTTCTAAAATATATTTTCAGAAGTTAGGCACTATTTAATCTTCCGATTATAGATGAATCTATGAATTCATGCATGGTCATTCTTTCTGATGTGCATATATCGTATTGTGTAGGAAGTAGAAGGCATTTCATATCTCAAAGTACAAGTTCGCGAGGGCATTGCCAGTGTGAAGGTGAGCTTCACTAGCGGTTGCTAATTACATCATATCAACAATTTGTTTCATTAAGATGTGGAGAAAGAAATTAGGTGGGGTGTAGAGAAAATTATTTCTGTATTCTGTTCTTTTACTTTTTCTTAAATGAGTATTTCAATTTCAAACTCAAGAAAGCACTGAAAGACTTGGGTGTGTATTTCATATGTGAATCCAACTATACTAATTTTGGCTAGATGCTTTTTAAGTTGAAATGCATTGCTTTTAAGACTCAGAGAATGTAGTGATAATTTGGTAAACTTCTTAGGAGCATGTTTGGCTATGCTTAAATAGTTTACTTAAAAGTAAAATAATCTGTCTTAAAATAAATAATTCTTTTAGATCGACATAAAAATAAAAAATTACTTATTTTGGCAGCAAGGTAAGAGTTACTTTTAAAATAAGCAACTTATTTTACTTCAAGTAAGAAAAATTTAAATTATACAAAGTTATTTTTAAGAAACTAAAAGTTACTTCTCAGCTTATTCAAGCATGCTGCTAGAAAATTATGAAACTGATCCATGGTGTGATTTTGCTCTTGCTTTCCTGTTTATGAGCTTCTGGTATCAAACAGGGACGGTAACAGCTGGGCATAAGAACTGGATTGTGAAGATTATTTTGTAGCATAGAACAAAATCTCTCTTTTTTTAAATTTATAATCTATATCACAACAGTAAGTTGATGATCTCTTTCTATTTTGTGTAGTTAAGAAAGCAAACAACCGTACAAGCTACTGGGGTGGCTTCAAGTTTAGTCGAAATTATACAAGGGTCAGGCTTCAAGTTACAAACATTGAATTTGAGCTTCCAAGACGAAGAAGATATCAGTTAGATCTTTAACTGCTTGGTCTTTTGTGGAATGCAATAACTTCATTTGAAGTTCTCTCTCAAATTTTGAGTAACAGATTGTAGTCGAACGCATTACTAGTTGAGTTATATGCCTGTCTCTGCCGATTATGTTTGTAAAATTGTCTTATCTCGTGTATTACTAGGTGAACAATGACGTTGAACAATCAATCTATCATTTAAAGACGACGAATCTGTTAAAGCTTCATTCTCTGGTCTCATTTGTGAAATTTGGATTGTGAATTTTGTACTTTTGGTATGTTAGACTGAACGTGACTCAATTAGACAACTAACAGAATTTGCCACATGTTTTTCTTCCTCAATCGCGCTCAGTCAAGCATATTATATAAATTTGTAGCTTGAATGACTAAGCGTAAAATTTTTTATAAGTAACATGAGTTGTTTTGCGAAGTTTGGCTACAAAATTGGATCAAGTGAGAGAACTAAACCATTCCCAACCAAAATTGTTTTTGTAAATGATAACCTAAACCCCTTCCAATTAGGATAGATTGAGAAAGTTGGAAGTAAACTCACCTTAAAAATCTTTTACACTTTTCAACGGCATGTCTCGTGTGCAACTTTATGTGTGATCAGGATGCTATACTAGAAATTGGATAAGACAATTGACAAATTTTATCACGTATCTCTATTTTGTATTCTAATCTGGTCTTGTTTAATCTAATGTGTCAAACATGTCAAATGTATGTGATTAGAAAGTCAAACTCCATTAAATCGAGAAACCCATGTTTTATGTTTCACTTATATGCGAAGCTGTCTTATGGCTATGTGCAGCTAGGCGCTACCAGGAGCGCAGCACAACATTCTCTTAATATAGTGTATACCATAATTATACTCTTGAATTATCACTTATAACTAAGTAGCTTTTGTCCTTGTTTTAATTTCTGTTCCTGTCAAAGAATGGCTTTAAGAGAAATGCTCTTTCTTTTGACATCCTTTGTTCTAATCACCACAAAGACGTGTATCTGCCTTTTATCCTTTTTCTTATAGCGTGTATAAAAGACCTTAGATGGTTGAAACATGGAGTGCACACATACAATATGCTACAGTTTTTTTTTCTCAACTAGATTCCAAATTTCTAACAATATTCTTAGTTCTGTAGATTTTTTAAAAAGTCTACTTTTTGAAGAAATATATTTATGCTTTATTATTGTTGCCATTACATTGTGCTTAACGAGTTCATGATTCAAGTTCTTGTAAAGATTTTCCATGAACAGACGTGAATCACTTTCTATATTAATTATTATCCAAACAAGGGCATGTTACTAAATAGAATTTGATATAATTCGACAGTAGAAAGCACAAAATTTTAGTTTATTTTTCTTCCTTAAATACAGACTAATTTGCCGATGAATTGATTTACCTTTCTCTAATTTTTCTACACGAGAGGGGCATGTTTTAAGACAATTTACATAGATCAAATTTGCGTCCCTTTTCTAATGTTTTAATTTTTTAGATGAGGTTGGTCGATATGCTTGAGATCAGATTCTCCTTCAGAAATACATCGGAAGATGGGTTGGATGAACAAGTGACATGATTTGAGAACATGGGTTAAAAATTGACTATTTTACACCTCAATCCTGTTTTTAATTAACTGTTTTAAGTTACAATTATTTTGGATAATTTTAGAAACTTAAAATGTCGGGTATGTGATAAGTAGTTGCCTTTGATTAATCAAAATATTATTGGACTTCGAGGAAATAAGCCAATTGAACTTGTCTTCATAACCTAATTTTGTTGTTGGTCCATATAATTCATTCGATTTAGTTTATGAATCTGGTATATAGCATGCTGAATTTCTATATATATATATTTTGATGACTCAGGAACCCGCAGTCGTTACTGGCGGAGCCCGACCACTCTTAGAGCGGAGCTCGACCACCAGTGCGCACTGGGTAAACCTGAGGCCTGATGCAATACCCGCAAATCACACCAGACGGGTAAATCTCCCCCAAGGGGAAGGCGGATGTCTCAAGTGTGGGTTGAACCCTCGTTGAAGGAATACCCAGTTTTCCAGGCGGCCCCCTTTAGCCAACTCGGCCACACACTCTTGACTGAATTTCTATATTTTCATCATAGGAAGCCACGGTGGTGGACAGTTGGACACCCTTCAAACACTCATAGGAAGCCCGGTGATGGACACCCTTCAAACACTGATACTCCCCTTATTGCTTGGGGAGCAGGGGTTCGATACCCAGTCCCAGTTTCCCACAATCATCATTCTGAGAATATTGTTCTCTTTGTTGACAAGCACATGCATGACATGCCAACTCCACCAGAGTGGGGTCTTGATGGCATAGAGAGACTAGATGTTAACCAAGCTGATATTGCACCATTGATGGTTGTACAAATTACTCACCGGTGGACTTTTCTGTTTAAAACGCCAGATTCTGTCATTTGAAATGCCTCTTACATTTAATGATTGAGCTATTTGATGGCAACATAATTTACTTATTTCTGCCTTTTGTCATTCTCTCAATAATGTTGCCCCATTTTACTGGAATTGATTGGTGGATAAGTGACTCGGGATTGATTGTTTTACCAGGTGGAAGAAGTTGAGGCTGTACTTGCTAATACGAGACAAATTCTCAATCAATTTCTTCGCAAGTCACGTGTCCTTTATACTGAAAATGCCACTACTATTATAAAATGCAACAAACATGACCATTTCAAATGCCATTAAACACTAGAGTCAGAGACACATACATTTCTATTTGGTTTTCTGGCCTCAGAAGAAATATTTTTTAATTTCCCATAATTTTAAAGTTGTCACTTTTTTTTAAGTTTGTCATTGTTTGCCTATTAGCCCTGTTTGATCGGGAATGTTTTCCATAGAAAATGAAAATTATTTTCCTTCTTTTCACTTTAATGATGTTTGATACATTTTTTTTCCATGAAATTTTTTTTCCCACCCCACCCCCACGCGCCCCTTTTCCTCTAAATTAGGGAATTAGTTTTCCCATTACTTTGGTGGGAAAATTGATTCAATTTTTTTTTTTATTTTTTTTTAAGGCAATTGAAATTTTTTTTAGATCTAATGGTAAAAAAAATTATCACCTTTATTGACAAATTTCATGCAAAACAAAACCAAACGAATTGTATTCGATATGGTAATTTTTTTTAAAAAATTTAAAATTTTTTTGGAACAATTGGAAAAAATTCTAGACTCAATGATGAAAAATTTTATCATTTTAATGAACAATTTTTATAAAAAATAAAGTTAAACGGACACAAAACTTTCAACATTTTTCAGGTGAAAAATTATATCAATCAAACACAATTAAGGAGTGGAGGATCAAGGAGTGGCGACCACTCCCCAACATTTTTAAATTTCTTTAAATCTATGTAGAAAATTTTCCCTTTATTTATTTATTTTTTAAATAATATAGAGATAATATATATGCATTTTGCTCCTTCAAAATATTTTCGGCCTCCATCGTCAAAATTTCTGGCTCCACTACTGCATCTAGGGTATTTATTATATTTGATTAAAGTAACCTTGACATATATTTTAGAGTTATAGGAGTCAAACTCGTTACATTTCAAACCTTTCAAACCCTTGGCCAATTATTCTTGGGTATTGGATCAAATATAATATTTGATATCCGTTTGGGACTATGAAGGAACAAAGAATCTATCTGAAAATCTTAGAAGCTTGGCACTGTATTGGCTTCATTACTTTCAAACTTACGACTGGTTGATGCTGATGACTCTTATCTCTCTTGGTTTTGTTGGGTGGATGATCTATCTTATACTTCACGTGTTGCAATCTTATACTTTGTTGTCGGTAAAACTCTTTGAAAAGGAGCAAGTACTTAGCCCCCGTTTGATTCTCATTTTCACAAAATGCATTTTTCTCTCTCTTCTTTTTAACCACACATTCTTTAATAAAATAATATTACACGTAAATCCAAAACTTTTCCTCAATTTTTAACCACACATTCTCCATCAATCAACTATTCAAAATGCATTCTTTCTCCAAAAATGGGAATCAAATAGGGCCTTAATCTGAGAAACAATTCCGAAAAGGTACATAAACTTCTATATTTATATTTCAAAATCTCTAGAAACTTCTGTTTTCTGTTTTGTATGTATGTCTTTTATTGATTGGGGGCTTTGGAGAAGGGATGTTTGAAAAATCGGGGATTCGACCCAACTATACCTAGAGGGGGGTGATTAAATGTAAACGCGAAATTAAAAATTAATTAACATGTAACAAATCACAAGTTAATTATGTAGAGGTGATTAATCAAACAATTCAATTTATCCTAACTTGAACTACCGCAATACTGAAAACAATAATAAAAGCAGTAAACAACACGAAATTGTTCATGAAGAAACCCAACGTGGGAAAAACTCCGGGTGTTTTGCCAGTCAAAAATTCACTATAAACTGTATTATAAACTTACAGACCACCAGCAAAGTTGATGACACAAGCTTTCTGATCCCCTGTCTAAATTTCGAAGCAGCTCTCCTGGAATGTGTACACGAACACCAATCCTAGTTCTTCTTGCAGTTTATCTCCTGTAGATCCACCAAGAACTCCTCGTTCTTGAATTTCTTCCTTGTTCTTCGCAGCCTACCAACTTGACGAAACAATCTTCCTGACAGGCACCAGTGTATTTGATTGAAAATTTTGATGTTTTCAATCCAAATGGTGCATATGAATTGATTGAACTTTGAAGGATATTTAGCTCTTGAGAGAATAAGTGTTTTTTCTTGAATGTATTTGTTCAATCCATAGATCCCGAATGCGCAAGCCTCCTTTTATATGTTGGACGAATATGGTAATTTTGCCCAATTAAAATCTCGCGAAATCGCGAATTAGGTCAGGCCGTAAAACTGTCGCTCGAACGAGGAGCATGGTCGCTTGAGAGAAGGGTCTGTCGCTCGAGCGACAGTGGGGCGAAGGTCGAGCGGGGATGTTCCTGTTTCATCCGCTTGAGCATGACTCTACCGAGCATTTAACGAAAATACGGCAAGAAACCTTCGTGTTCCAAACTTGGACCCCGAACCCTACGCTATACAACCAATTATGAAACTTTACAAATAAATCTCTAAACTTCTAAAATGTTCAAGTTGCTCATTTTGTTCACAAAATAGCCAATTACAATAATCTAACACTAACAAACTCTCTCTTTGACATTCTGTGACAAAATCAATTACAAGGCACAAATTCAGCCCAAAAAGAAAACTAAGTCCAACTACCATTTAAATGTAGTTTCCACTTTGTTCAACCTGTATCCTGAAGTCAAAACACACACACCCAGCGTAAAAGCATGTGATACCAGAAATAAACAATAAAGCACCTAGAAGCTTACATACATAAACAATCAAATAAACATACTTGTTTGAGATGTAATACTAATACTAATCAAAACACTATATACACATTAATACCACAAAATATCAAAACTCAAACAGCTATTCATAAGGTGCAACACAGATGCAATGATAACATACTCCATATCAGTGCATAATATGCAACGCACATGTAAAACACAAGCTTCCCCTTACTACAAACTCACTTGAAGTTAAAACAGTAGGTAAATGTATCTATGTCTTTCCCCAACGACCCCAAACGACATAAGACATAAGTATAAATATCATATCAATAAAAATCAAGTCAAATGTCAAACAGTATCTATGTCTCTCCCCCAACGACCCCAACAGACATATATCAAAAGCATGCATGTTAATAAGTAACCAATTATCTATGTCTCACCCCAACGACCCCAAATGACAAGCATCCAAATGACAATGTAGCTGCTCAAAGACTTATAAATCTCCCCCTCACTATAAAATTTCTCTTCCTTTTTGTCACAAATTCCGAAGGGAAAAGAGAACCAAGCAACACAATGGAAGAGAAACAATAAAGCATATAGCGTAAAGAGCAGCTCAAAGAAATGAAACAAAATCAATATATAAATAACTGAAGTTTGGTACAAAATGAGTGAATACATCAAGAGCCTACCACAACTCTAGTAAGTCAAAAAGAAATAGATTCTACCACTAGATATCTAGCCCTAAACTACAAAGTCGGAGCGTCATCCTCATCAATAGCATCTGAATCATCGCTCCCTGCATCTCAATGATCACGCATCCATCTCACATGACGCTGAAAATATGCCACAGCTCTCCATAAGTCAGTGACATCAGCTTGAGTCTGAGTTACCTCGGCTAGTAACCGAGTCTGCTGGCTGACCAAAATAGACATCTGGCCCATCAAGGTGGCCATGGAGTCAACCGAAGAAGATGTAGGAGTGGAAGGAATAGAAGAAAATGATGGGATATCAGAAAGAGGGACGATCGAAGGACCCCCAAGAAGATCACCTAAAGGATCAACTGGCTCTGCAGGATCAGCAGGCTTAGCCGGAGCAGAAGGAGCATGGGATCGACTCTGTGACATGATCGCATGACCAATATGATGACCTATGTGGCATGAAGGACCCTCCAAAAAAGTGACACCAAGGGCCGTGACCAAACGGTGAATAAAACAAGTATAAGGCAAACCCATCCTACGGCCAGGGACTTGAAAAGAACGCAGAATATGCTGGTAAAGGAAAGTAGGAAGGTCAACAGAATCACCATGCACAAGGGCATAGAGAAATCTAGCCCGAACGGACGGTAGAGAAGAAGTATGTCCGACTGGCCATAGGTTCATATACATAATGTGCAACAGAACCTGGCGATCAGCAGGCAGTGATCTAGTGCGGACCGCAGTGGACCCCCCTACATAAGGAATGTCAAATAGGGTGGAATAAGTGACAGTATCAGAAGGACTAGTCTCGGCTGAAAGATAAGGATAAATGGGATAGAGAACCCTAGAAATATGCAGAGACTCGGCCAAAACATCGGGTGTAATCCTAAGGGTGAGACCTCTAAGGTAGAACCTGAAAGAAGCATCATGGACCTCGTGAATGTTCGCGTAGAACTCACAAACCAAAAGACTCGAAGACGGGACCAACCAGGTCAACAAAGAATCACAGCCCTGTGAAGTAAATATCGAGGAAATATCGGGGGAAAGATTAGCAAGGAGTACCTTACGCTCCACTAAGATAGGACGGCGTGAGAACTGGGAAGTGAATACTTCAAAAGCAGTAAATAATGTAAATCGGGTTTGGCTGAAAGAAGATGAACCACTGGCCTGCTGCGCTGCGGTCCTTTATCTCTTCGGCGGCATTGTGACATGGTTGCAGAACAAACACGTCAAGAGATGCGACGAAGTAGGAGATAGACCACGAGATACAGCAATACACCAAATGCAAGAAAACACGTGAAAGGATGCACCATAGAGGTATGCACGCAAAACGATGTAAAAATAAGTCGAAGCAAGCAAAATAATGCAAAAGGGCGTCAATCACACGCAAAACTATGCCAAAAATGCACAAGATGCGCAAAACGGTGCATTAATGCACATGTCACGCAAACTGATGCACAAATACGTCCAAGCACAGAAAATGATGTACGATCGAACTAATGCACCCAAATCAATGCAAAAGTATCAAATATGCCATGAAATGACCAAAACATGCAAGGCGTGACGTGGTGCAGTGGCGTCAAGGCATAGTGCAGCACGTCAAGGCATGGTACAGTAACGTGAAGGCACCGTGACGCGATGTGACTTACATGTCACGGTGCAAAATTCAATGAAAATCAAACTCACAACCTAGGCATGAAAGTATAAACATGATCATGACATGAAGTGTAACTCGTGTGCGCAAAGAAGTTGGCAAAATCACACGAAAATCCTAATGCGGCATTTTATCGAACATGTGGTGGGCACTATAAAACGTGTTGTACAGAGCAATGTAAACCCAATCAAGCCAAACCAACCACACACAATGCATAACCTATATCCCAACAACGAATTTTATAACAAATATCACCCAAAACGAGCAATAATGGGTACCAAAATCAACCCTAAAGTCATGAACTCGAAAACCAAGAATTATGCCAAAATCGAATTCAAATGTGTTATAAATGATGCAAACACAATCAAAGCATGTTAATAACCTCTCAACGCACGAATTCATGTGAAGAAACCAAGCCAAAAGCAATTAAAACCAGAAAAACACCACAATTTTCGAAAACAAGAGTTTTGAGAATTACCTTTGAAATTCGTCGAAATTGATGATGTTTGTGATGTTAATGCATTGAAAAGTGTTTGCTCACCCTTCAAAATATATCAATATCCAACAATTTGACAATGGTGGGAATGGAGAGAAAATGTCGCGAAAAATGGCAAAAATGAAGCTGAAATCACGTAATAAAGAAGCCAATCGCTTGAGCGAGAGTCTAGCTAAGGTCGAGCGAAAGGATTCTGTGAGTGTCACTCGAGCGAGAGTCGAGCGAAAGTCGAGCGAAAACTCAAATTCCAAAAATAGCACCTCACTTTTAAAAAATTCATTTTTAAGTACAAGTTTCAAATATTGACACAAATAGCACCTTTTTCCAAGACTTTCAAGACTAGCACCACACGAATTTTTATTTATTTTTTTCATAAAAAACCTATGGCATGCACTTCAACATGTTGGTCAATGAGAAGATGCAGTTGATCACAAATATGGTAAATTTAAGAACTCAAGTGCTGTCCCCCACACACTGACAACACATTTAAATGGAGTAAATTGTACATGTGACTCAAGTGTGTAATGTGTCACTATTTTCAAGTAAAACAGACTCCAAACCTTAAATTTGTGAGAAGAGACAGGCAAAATCACGATCAATAGGTCTATTTCCCTATTAATGAAAGTCAAACTTTTAAGCACATTAGGACTTATACATGAATTTCGTTTGCTATATGCCAATTCTTACTCCCCTATCTTTGAGCATATATATGTTTTGATATTTCAATATTGAACAAGCTCAGAATTTATTTCTTTTCAATAACTCATAAATTTTTCATCTTAAGTGCAGGTTCTAATTCATTAAGCAACTAAGATGGCCCCTGTAGCGAGCGTTAGGTCGGTTATCCCAAATCAGATGACCATAGGTACCAGGTCTAGAGATACTCTTCAAACTTAATTGCTCGAGTCAAATAACCTCGAAGAAGAATATTAAGATATGAGTAACAATTTTAAAAATAGGGGGTTTGAATATAAACTAAGGTCTAACCAAATAGTCAATTCATGTTCAGAATCACCCTATCAACAAGTGACACCCATCTCAAATCTCACATATATAGTCTAAACCTATTTACATGGTCATAGTGTGTGCAGTGCACGATGTACATGACGACACATAAACCAAATACTCCACAAAAATTCAAGTCATGTGATGGAGATTGGACTATTCATCTAATCAATGCATATTCGATCACAGTGTGCATTAACAAGTATAACACACATGATGCAGTAGTCCACACAAATACTAATATATATATTTTTTTTTTTTTCAATTTTTCAATGTTTTTGGTTTTTTTTTTTTTCATTTATCAAAAAGCATTAAAAGCATACAAAACAAAGACCAAAAAAATCAAGCACACACTAAAAAAAAAAAAAAAAAAACAAAAGCAATTAAAGCATGCATAATGTAAGATGAATGCAATAATGCATATGTGATATGTTCAATGCGTGCAGATACTCAAGAACGGGATCAATGAGGTGCATAAGCACCAATGGCGTATCTATAATCGAAAATAGATTTCTTGACCCACGCCTTCCTAGTATTCGAGATAGAATTAGTCAATTTAGAGATCATCTTAGTCAATTGAACAACCTGACTGGAAAGATGATTGACCTGACTAGGAATATCCTGATTTCTCTCTCTGCGCACAAACTGACGACACCTCAGCCTAATGTGACCCAAAGTTCCACAGTGATGGCATGTGGGTACAAACCTAAGCCCAAACGTGTGAGGTGACTAATAATGATTTTGAGGACTAGAATTCCTACGAGACCTACGAGTCCTCTGTCCTACGATGCGCTTACCTTTAAGATCAGGATTTTTAGCAAAGTGTGGATGAGTGGAAGCCGGAATGAAAGAAGTCCTAGAGGTACTAGCAGCATGTGATTTGTTCCTATCATAACTTAGACCTCGTCTATCACCTACAGACTTGTTCATACCTAAGATGCTATCAAGTTTCTTAGTCCCACTAGAGAAAGCCTTGAGTTGTGAGTTGGATTTTTCTAGATCACTCGTGAGGGTCTTAACAATCTCTTCTAACCTCTCATTCTTACACATCAACTCACTCAAGTTTTTGGCAGAGTCTTGAAGTTCACTAGCTAACTTCTCTTTCTCTCGCTCTAACAAATCAAACTTCTTAAGAAGGGCAATATTTGACTTCTTAATTTTAAGGCTTTTCTCATATAACTCCTGATACACTGCTCGAATGTCACTCTCCACATCCGAGTCATCAGTACAGCTCTCACTAGAGTCCTCAGACACAACCTGCTTATTAGACTCATCAGGTCCACTCTCTAACTGAGACACGAGGCCATGTACTTTCCTACTTTCTCACCATCTAACTGCACACTAGGATCACTATCACTAGAATCATCATCAAACAGTACATCAACTAAAGCTTTACTTTTATCTCTCGTGGAGCTCCTCTTAAGATTAGGACATTCATTCCTATAGTGCCCAATCCCCTAGCACTCAAGACATCTAACTGACTGGAGCTCACTACCAGACACTTTACCACCACTTCTATCATGTCTCTCTCTCTGAAATTTTCTAGGTGGACTTCTCTTCCTAGGCTGTGATTTATGTCTATTTCTAAAGGCTTGATTAAACTTTTAACAAAGTAGGCTATTTCCTCACCTTTAAGAGGTTTACCATTACTAGACTCTGAACCTTCTTCCCTATGGGTGTTCAAGACAATAGACTTTTGTTTCTTAGGCTGTGCTAAGGTCAATTCATAGATTTGAAGGGATCCTACGAGTTCTTCTATCTTAATATTATCAAGGTCCTTCATTTCTTCAATAGCAGTTACCTTATACCTAAACCTTTCAGGTAGGGATCTCAGAACCTTACGAACAATTTTAACCTTGGGGGATTCTTTCACCTAGATTAAAGTTAGAGTTCACTATATCGTTCAACTTACATAGAACTCATCAAACCTCTCATTATCATTCATCTAAAGTTCCTCAAACTTAGATGTCAACATTCGTAATTTGAAGCTTTTCACAGTTTTAGTACCCTGATGGGTTGTCTCCAAAATATCCCAAACTTTCTTAGCAGTCTCACACATAGACACTCTCCTAAACTCCTCAGGAGACATAGCCATAAACATAGCATGTAGACCCTTAGTATTCCAATTACACTCAGACAATTCCTCTTTGGTCCAAAGGAAAATATCAGTAGGAGTAACAACTCCTGACACAATATTAGAAGGTGCAGACCATCCATTTAGCACACAGAGCCAAACACGCTCATCTAAAGACTTAAGGAAGGCTCTCATCCTAACTTTTCAATAAGCATAATTAGAACCATCAAAGTAAGGCGGTATAGAAAGTGATTGACTCATCTAAACTAACAATTATGGGTCAAGAATTGAATTTAAGCTCTGATACCACTTGAAAAATCGGATATTCGACCCAACTACACCTAAAGGGGGGTGATTAGGTGTAAACGCAGAATTAAAAATTAATTAACATACAACAAGTCACAAGTTAATTATGTCTAGGTGATTAATCAAACAATTTAGTTTATCCTAACTTGAACTACCGCAATACTAAAAGCAATAATAAAAGCAGTAAACAACACAAAATTGTTCACGGAGAAACCCAACGTGGGAAATACTCCGGGCGCTTTGCCAGTCAAAAATCCACTATAAACTGTATTATAAACTTACAGACCACCAGCAAAGTTGACGACACAAGCTTTCTGATCTCCTGTCTGAAATTCGAAGCAGCTCTCCTGGAATGTGTACGCGAACACCAATCCTAGCTCTTCTTGTAGTTTTTCTCCTGTAGATCCACCAAGAACTCCTCGTTCTTGAATTTCTTTCTTGATCTTCGCAGCCAACCAAGTTGATGAAACAATCTTCCTGACAGATCCAAGTAAAGAATGGGCACCAATGTATTTGATTGAAGATTTTGATGTTTTCAATCCAAAGGGCGCATATGAATTGATTGAACTTTGAAGGATGTTTAGCTCTTGAGAGAATAAGTGTTTTCTCTTGAATGTATTTGGTCAATCCATAGATCCCAAATGCGCAGCGCCCCCTTTTATATGTTGGACGAATATGGTAACTTTGGCCAATTAAAATCTCGCGAAATCGCGAATTAGGTCAGGCCGTAAAACTGTCGCTCAAGCGAGGAGCATGGTCGCTCGAGCGAAGGGTCTGTCGCTCGAGTGTCGCTCGAGCGACAGTAGGACGAAGGTCGAGCGGGGATGTTCCTGTTTCATTTGTTCGAGCATGACTCCAGCGAGCATCTAGCGAAAATGCGGTGAGAAACCTTCGTGTTCCAAACTTGGACCCCGAGCCCTACGCTATACAACCAACTATGAAACTTTACAATTAAGTCCCTAAACTTCTAAAATATTCAAGTTGGTCATTTTGTTTACAGAATAGTCAATTACAATAATCTAACACTAACAATATTAATGAGAAAAATTATGCAATATTAAACAAATTAACACGGTTACTCTAGGTTGGGGGAGAGAGAGTTGAGGGATGTATACAAGTTTAGGTCATTGGTTGGTTGTGTATTTTGAACTGTATTAATTTATTTTGAGAAGTATGTCAAAATGCTCGTGCACACACCAATATCTTGAACATGACAATAGTCCAGTAGAATTATCCTATCTATAAATATTAAAGAGGAAACTCTGGCTCTCTATCTTATCTTAAACTTGTAAAATTAGAAAATCTGAAAAATTATCACAGGCTTGGGACTGGAAAAGAAAATTTAAGTAATCAGTCAGAATATTTCTCTCATCTAGTGTGAACATTTGGGACTAGCATCTATATTCATTCGTTGGAATCAGTCACCATATCAGTAAATTAGCTTTGTTAGTTATCATAAGTTTAGTTAATGAACATAATTATCAAACTCATGATATTAGAAAATCTAAAAGAATCGTCACAGGCTTGGGACTGGAAGAGAAAATTGAAGTAATCAGTCTGAATGTTTTCTCATATAGTGTGAATATTTGGGAATAGCATCTATCTTGGAGTATTTGCTTCTGTTGGCTTTTATCAAAGATGATAATGAGCACCAAACAACACATGCAAGATCCTTTGCACGAATAATACAAGATCAATCTATGATCTTTTTGCTTTGTTATAGCCGAAGCTCAAAGATGGAAGAGATGAGGAAGAACTGAAATCAGGAAGAAACTTTACTAAATAGATTTTGTTGATATGATACTCTTTACAACTGACCATGCACTCCATTATATTAAGGAGCAAGTTTAAGCTTACAAGTAAACTTAAAAGGTACAAAATGTCAGCAAATACAGTAACTTAAGCAAGGCAAACACAACATAACTTGCACTAACAATCATTATAATAAAAACGTGAATTTAGGAGGTTGAATGAAGTCTTCACATTAGCCTTCAATCTCCTCCTTGAAGCTTCCATTCAACACTCTAATCTCATTCTTCAATTCTTCAAAACGAGCCTTTGCAAGAGGCTTAGTGAACAAATCTGCCAACTGGACTTGAGATGGACAATATTGCAAATGAACCTCACCTCCCTTCTTAGCTTCCCTGATTGCATGAAATCTGACTTTGATGTGCTTAGTTCTTTCATGATTAACTGAATTTTTAGCCAAAGCAATAGCTGACTGATTATCAACTAAAATTGAGGTAGGATTAGCTTGATGCTGATGCAAGTCACTTAGTATTTTTCTCAGCCAAATCGCCTGATTGACAGCTGATGATGCAACCACATACTCTGCCTCAGTTGTTGATTGAGCTACTATGTCCTGCTTCTTTGAATTCCAACAAAATGCACCAAATCCCAGAGAAAATAAGTACTCAGAGGTGCTCTTCATATCATCTACTGAACCAGCCCAATCATTATCTGAGTAGCCAAATAAATATGATCCAACTCCTCCTTCATAGTAAATGTCGTGCTTGAGACTGCCTATGATATATTTGAGTACTCTTTTGACAGTAGCAAAGTGTGTTTGCGAAGAATTGGACATAAATCTAGATAACAAACTTGCAGCATACATCAGGTCTGGTCTGGTCTGGTTGAAGTCAGATACAACAGGATTCCAGCAAGACTTCTAAAGTTCTGTTCATTTGCTGACTGATCTCCATCATCTCTTGATAGCTTAGTATTCAATGTTATAGGCGTATCCACTGGCTTGCAATCCAACATGTTGAACCTTCTCAAAATATCAGTTGCATATTTATGTTGAGACATAAAGATTCCATCAGATCTTTGCTCTATTTCAATTCCAAGGAAATACTTCATTTCTCCTTAGTTTGTCATCTCAAACTCCTCTTCAAGTTCAAGTGTGAATGATTGAATCAATTCAATATCATTTCCAGTGATCAACAGGTCATCCACATATAGAGAAATGATCAAGACATTTGCATAAGAATCTGATTTTATATAATGGGTGTGTTCACTTTCACTTTTTTGAAATCCTTTTCCACATAAATAGCCATCAATTCGGCTATAATAGTCTCTTGGAGCTTGCTTTAAGCCATACAAAGCCTTTCTTAACTTGCACACATAGTCGGGTACTGATTTTGAAATGAATCCATCTGGTTGCTCAACATACACATCCTCTTCAAGTTCTCCATTTAGAAAAACTAACTTAATGTCAAGTTGATGAATTTTCCATCTCTTTTGAGTAGCCATTGCAACTAACAACATGATTGTATCATGTCTTGCAACTGGAGCAAAAGTTTCAAAGTAATCAACCCCACATTCTTAAGCAAATCCCTTGGCAACCAGTCTGACTTTATGCTTGTAGATTGAATCATTTGGATTCATCTTAGCTTTGTATATCCATTTGACTCCAATCACCTTTTTATCAGTTGGTCTAGGCATCAGCAACCATGTTTCATTCTTTTGAATCATTTTCATCTCCTCCTCCATTGCTTCAACCCATTCATGATGTTTTGCAGCTTCATTATAGCTATTTGGCTCGACAATAACCATATAGCACCTTTCATACACTTCATTCAATGGTCTAGTACCTCTAGGAGGTGGACTAGAGCTTGATGTGGACTCAGATGGTCTATCATTTGATGCACTGAACTCCAATACAGGTTGCTGATCTTCTGGTTCATTCACTGAGATCTGAGGCTGTTGTGATTCATCTTCTTCCCACTTCTACTTAGCATTTTCATCAACTTTAATGTCTCTTGAGATTGAAATACTTCAGTTTTCAGGTTATACACTCTGTAGCCTTTTGATTGGGAGCTATAGCCAAGAAAAATTCCTTTCACAGCTTTATTATCCAATTTACCTCTCTTGTGATCTGGAACATGAATGTAGCATAAAGATCCAAACACTTTCAGATGTTTTATAGTTGGTTTGATTCCAGTCCAAGCTTCAATAGGTGTCTTTCCCTTCACAGCCTTAGTTGATAATCTATTCTATAAATGCACTGATGTATATACTGCTTCTACTCAGAATTTCTTTGGCAATTCCTTCTCACCCATCATGCTTCTAGCCATTTCCCTTACAGATCTATTTTTTCTTTCAGCTACTCTATTTTTCTGTGGAGTGTAAGGCACTGAAAGTTGATGATGAACACATTTTCTTCACAAAACAGATCAAACATTTTTGAAGTATATTCATTGCCATTATCAGATCTCAACATCTGAATCTTGCAGCCTGACTGACCTTCAACCAATGTTTTGAACTTCTTAAAGATGTGGAACACGTATTATTTGTTCTTCATGAAATATACCCAACATATCCTTGTGCAATCATCACTAAAGAGTACAAAATACAAATTCTAACTTAATGAAGATGTTCTCACAGGTCCACATATATCAGTATGTACTAGCTGCAATTTCTGTGTTGCTCTCCAAGCTCCACCAGTTGGAAATGCTTCTCTATGCATCTTACCATAGCTACAACCCTCACAAACTCCTCCTGGCTCATTAATTTCAGGAAAATCCCTTACCAGACCTTGAGAATGAAGGCATGCTAAGGATTTAAAGTTATAATGGCCATATCTATTATGCCATAAATTTGATTCATCAACACTCACTTCAGCAGCATTTGTTATCACATTTTGCCAATAGATACTGAAACTCTTATCCCTCATAGGCACACAGGCAATTTCAACATTATGAAAATCAAGTGTTTGACACAAATTATCTTTGAAAAACAGTGAGTATCCATTTTGAACCATCTGTCCAACACTTAATAGATTTGAACTTAAACTAGGCACAAGTAAAACATTGTCAATATACTTCATACCTTTTTTGGTTTGAACTACTATGGTTCCAACTCCTTTGGCACATACAATCTCACCATTTCCCATTTTGATTGATGCCTTGCAATATGGATTCAAGTTGCAAAAAATTTCTTCTTTACTTGTCATGTGATTTGTGCAAGCACTATCAATGAACTATGAATCTGCCTCCACTGTGTTTGCCATATGAAATGCCAGGAATAAGTGATCTTCAGCCTTCTTTTCAGTTGCCAGTGAAGCTTGCTGATACTGATTTCTGGACTGATGTTGTGATGGAGTTTGATTTGAACGTTTGCTAGGACAAAACTTCTCAAGATGTCCAACAAGATTGCATACTCTGTATTTGTGTACTTTCCAACAGAACTTGTCTGAATGCCCTGATTTGCCACAAATGCCACATGGAAGATATGAGTCTCTACTCTCTCTCTCTACTCATTCCCTGTTTGCTACTACTTTCTTCCCTTTTTTTTCTTGCATCAAATTGCTTTTTTCCAAAATTGCTTCTGGAATACTGAGGTTTATGTTTGGTTGCAAAAGCATTCTCATTCGATTTCTCATTCCTTGATGCAACTCTTTGTTCATAGGCCAATAAGGCACCTGTTAACTCAGTAAAAGTGAGACTAGACAGGTCCTTTGTATGCTCAATGGTTGTTGT
Organism: Osmanthus fragrans; assembly: GCA_019395295.1. NCBI lineage: Eukaryota > Viridiplantae > Streptophyta > Magnoliopsida > Lamiales > Oleaceae > Osmanthus > Osmanthus fragrans. The sequence goes on along the minus strand of CM033351.1, from coordinate 13,017,139 downwards.
AACAACATCAAACTTCTCGGGCAATGTGATGAACATCTTTTGAACTACTCTTTTATCTGTCATCTTCTCCCCATTCAGTTTGATCTGATTTACAATATCAACTACCCTCGAAGTATAGTCTTTAACCTTCTCAGACTCCTTCATCCTGAGGTTTTCAAATTCTCTTGTCAAAGCTTGTAATCTCACAGCCTTGACCTTCTCAGAACCTTTGAATTCTTCTTCAAGTTTATCCCAGGCTTCCTTGGCTATAGTTGCAGCCACAATTCTGGGAAAAATTTCCTCTGAAACGGTAGTGAACAAGAAGGATAAGGCTTTCATGTTCTTCATGGATTGATCTTTTTGCTATTTCACTTGAGCTACTGTGTAATTTCCCTCAAGTTCAGGTGATTCATATCCTTGGTAAATAATATCCCATAAATCATGTGCCATAAAAAATGCTTTCATTTTAACTGACCAAAAGTCATAACTTTCACCACTGAAAATTGATGGTAAAGGTAAGGAAGACGAGCTTGAACCAGCCATTTTGATTTTGAAAAACTGGATATTGAAATACTAGATTCAGGGGAAATACCGGATTTTTACTGAACTTACTAGATTTGATAAAATAGACAATACCGGATTTTGAAGGTTAATATTGGATTTAGAGATACGGTATGAGTTTACCAGATTTGATGAAAATGAGGCTTACCGAATTTTGAAGGTAAATACCGTATTTAGAGATACGGTATGTCCTTACCGGATTTGGGAATAGTTTATATTGGATTACCGAATTTTGAGATACCAAATTTCAGTAGCTTAACGGATTTTGGCTTAGTGTATATTGAAATACCGTATTTACAGAAAAATCTTTTCACTTACCGGATTTTAGCTTAATAGGTTCCTTCACTTACCGATTTTGAGTTTCTTCCTTAAACTTACTGGTTTTGCTTCCTTCTCCTTCCTCAACCTTCCAAGTCCTTTCTTCAACAGATCAGAAGCTCTGATACCATTTGTTGGCTCTTATCAAAGATGATAATGAGCACCAAACAGCACATGCAAGATCATTTGCATGAATAATACAAGATCAATCTATGATCTTTTTGCTTTGTTACAGTCGAAGCTCAAAGATGGAAGAGAGGAGGAAGAACTGAAATCAGGAAGAAACTTTACTGAATAGATTTTATTGATATGATACTCTTTACAACTGACCATGCACTCCAAGAAATTTTAAACATTTAACCTTCCGATCACACTAAAACAATAGCTTCCCTGTTTGGACCCAATTTTTTTTTCCATGAAATATATAAGCAAAACTATTCATACATTCTTTTGGCTTCTCAATCTCATATTATCCTATAATGGTATGGAAATTTTTACCTTAAGAAATTTCTAAGACATAGTGCATCTTTTGGCTTTTAACATAAAAAAATAAAAAATCACATTTAGACATGCAATTTACTTGAGCATAAAATAAAAAATACTCATGAAAAAAAATGAATACAGGGAGTCCAAAAGGGCTAAAACACATATTTGGCTATGAATGATCCACTCCACTGTATTTATGCCTATGCAGAACAACAACTCCATGTGCCTCTGTATATCCCAGTATATCTACTTTGTATGTAGTTTTCTTCTTTGCACATTCGCTTAGTATAAATTTAATTCTTCAATAATTTGCTTATCTAAAAAAACCTGCAAAATCCCAAATTTTTTTTATCTCACCCAAATCAAATTCTTTACAAATTCAAGCGGATGAAAAATGAATAGTTAAAATAACCCCATAAAAAATTGGTAAAAGAATCTTAAAAATTCAAATTCAATCAACCCATGTGAGAAAACACACAAGCATTATGGAAAAAAAATATTTATTATCAAATGTGATAATTGAAATCAATATTTTTGTCTTTAAAATTGAATTGAATAAAAAAAGAAGAGAAATTTATATCGGCGAAATTGCGAAGAAAGATCGAGTGAAACCACGGGTCGAATCGGAGCTCCGCAACTCCAGAATCGTAGTGGAATTGTGCGACCACCTGCGGTGAAGTGCTGTTCGAAATCGAAAGCGGCTAAATTGATGCCACCGAAAAATCTTGCTCTTTCTGCTTATTATGCCCTGTGCAAGAGAAGATAAGATCAATTAGAGCAATTAAAATAATGAAGGAAACAGTAAATGGGCACACATGTATAGGAACAGTGCAAAAATAATAGAGTGACACTTTTATGTTGGAGAAAGGTAAGCACAGCTTCGGCCTACTTCGAATCGCGGGGAGTCTTTCAGGAGTTAATGAAGGAGCTGGGTTGAAGGAACTCATTGGAATGTTTATTCACATTGATCGTTGAAGATGGAGAGGGTGTGGGGGTGGTGGACAGTTGGCAGAGATCGTTGTAGTTTGTGGAGGAGGTGGCGGAACAGTGACATTGATCGGTGGAGGTGCTCAAGTTTAGGGGATTTGGGGCAGAGGGGAAGTTTCCAACATGCACTTCAGAGAGTTGGGGGATAGTAACCTGGCACGAATCATACTACCATAAACTCCCTCTTTTAGCCCTTGTTCCAGCCCTATTTTTTTCCATTAAAGTAGATTCTATAATAGTGATTTGACATTCTTTAATAAAATAATATTAAATATAAATTCAAAATATTTCTTTATTTTTTATTCACATATTTATCATCAATACACTATTCAAAAATACCTTTTTTTTTTTTTTTTACAAGAATCAGGTTCAAAGGGATTTATATATAGCCCCGTTTGTTTTCCATTTTTACCAAAATTCATTTTTCTCTCTTCTTTTCAACCACACATTCTTCAATAAAATAATATTACACACAAACCCAAAACTTTTCTTTAATTTTTAACCACACATTCTCCATCAATCAACTATTCAAAATGCATTTTCTTCTTCAAAATGGGAATCAAACATGCTATATATATATATATATATATATATATATGTGTGTGTGTGTGTGTGTGCGCGCGCGCCCTTTTATTATTATTGCCGTTACATTGTGCTTAATGAGTACATGATTCAAGTTCTTGGAAAGATTTTCCGTGAAGAGACATGATTCACTTTCTATATTAATTATTATCCAATCAAGTGCACATTACTAGATAGAATTTGGTATATCTCAACAGTAGAAAGGACAAAATTTTAGTTTGCTTTTCTTCCTTAATACAGACTAATTTGTCGATGGATTAATTTACCTTTCTCTAGTTTTTCTACATGAGAGGAGCATGTTTTAAAACCAAAAAAAAAAAAAAAAAAAACTGAGTGAACAAGCCCTAGCAAAGGGGCCTGTACACCCAACATTTCTCTTAAAACAATTTACATAGATCAAATTTTCGTCCCTTTTCTAATATTTTAATTTTTTAGATGAGGTCGGTCAATATGCTTGAGATCAGATTCTCCTTCAGAACTACATAGGAAGATGGGTTGGATGAAAAGGTGACATGATTTGAGAACATGGGTTAAAAATTGACTAAATTACACCTCAATCCTGTTTTTAATTAACTGTTTTTAAGTTCCAATTATTATGGATAATTTTAGAAACATAAAATGTCGGGTATGTAATAAGTAGTTGCCTTTGGTTAGGCAAAGTGGAAATATTATTGGACTTTGAGGAAATAAGCCAATTGAACTTGTCTTCATAACCTAATTTTATTGTTGGTCCATATGGTTCATTCGAGAGATCAAGTTTGTTTAGCATAGATTATTTATTATTATTATTTTTTTTTTTCGATTTTTGGGAGAATATATGGTTAAGAAATGGAGAAAAATTGTGGATCTTAGAACGTGTGATTTAAAATAATTTTAGAGAAAAATATTTAAAAAAAAAAAAAAGGTCTTTAAGAAACAAGCTTGGATGAGCCGTGTGATTGATAATCGATTGAAAAATAATTAAAAATATAAAGAGCCTACAAGATTTGATTTTTAGGTGGCTCATGTCGAGCTCTGGAATATTGGTTTATGGTACATTAGTTTTGTGCCTATCAAATTGATTACCAATTTGAATATAGTTAGAAATGTAAACTAACAACATATATTGTTCGTTGGAGAATAAGAGATCTTCATCTTATTAAGTTCATATTTGACTTTTATCATACTCTTTTTCAATCACACATTCACATAATAAAATATTTTATAAGTAAATCCAAAATTTTCACTATTTTTAAATTACATTTTCTTTGAAAATCACTATTTAAAACATCATTTTGCTCAATTTCTCTGGTTAAGTGTGTAGAGATATCGTTGATAATTGATTTGAAAATAGATACAATTGTAAAGTACGTGACATGACTTAATGACAATGTTTGAACAATATTAGTGTTTGAACAATATTACAAAAAAATCCCTAATCGATTTTTTTCCTCTCTAGGTAGAGGCGTTCTCCCCCTCCCGTTAGCTCTTCTGAACTGATGATGGAGGGCCTTAATGAGCTATATACCAGCCTGTTCCTAACGGAACAGGAAGAAGATGAAGTGGTGGTTGAAACAAGTGCACTAGAAGAAATCTCTATGTGCAACGGCAGAGGCTTGGTTATGTCGCTGTTCACGGAGAAACATTACAATCGTGATGCTTTCAAATTGACGATGAAGCGAGCGTGGCGATCAGTACGTGGAGTTCGCTTTCGGGAGCTAAACACCAACCTATATTTTGTGGAGTTTGATGACAAGCGCGACAAGGAGCGGGTGATGAGGGATGGTCCATGGGCTTTCGACAAACATCTAGTTTTGATGCAAGAGGTAGATGGCAGCAAACAGGTACATCAAATCAATATCCAGGAGGCAGTGTTCTGGGTGAGGCTTCATGACCTACCATTGAGGGCCCGAAATGTAACTGTGGGCGAACGAATAGGCCGTAAAATTGGACGAGTGGAGGAGGTCGACCTGGAGGAAGGAGAGTTGGCATGGGGGGAATTCCTTCGCGTCCGGATCGTCTTAGATATTACAAAGCCTCTTCTACGAGGCACAAAGTTTTCCATGGGAGATGGGGAATCTTGCTGGATCAGGTTCTCCTATGAGAGATTACCCAACTTCTGCTATGTTTGTGGCTGTTTGGGACACGGGGAAAAGGAATGTGGCCAGAAACAAATGAATGCTCAAGGAACCCATGAAGCAGACCCCCCGTATGGCATTTGGCTAAGGGCGACCAGCTACGGCGATCTATTCCGTGAAGGCCGTACCTGGGATAACCGTGAAAGTGTCCGGCCAGGACAACGTCAGCCCCCGCCGCCTAGCCAAGATTCAGACCGGAATAGGGCGGCGGACAAAGGCGGTGACATAACTCCTGTAATTGCGGAGCTAGAAAAGGAAAAAGGGGGACAAATGGATACAAGTTCGGCTAAATCACAGGAGCACCAGAAGGAGTTTGATTTGGAAACTGCCGCTAATATGGAGGAGATTCCGGAAATCATGGTAATAGACAACAAATTAAACTCCGTTGAAGGTTCTGAAAATCTCCAGTCTATGATGATGGCTAATCCGGAGCAGGAAACAGGGCCAATACAAGAATTGATCTCTCACAAGGCCCCAGCCCAGCCAGCTGACCCAGAACGGCCCACAAACCGTAAATGGAAAAAATTGGCCCGCTTAATCAGCCCCATTAACCCACCAGAAATTGCCCAATTTCAACCCCCAAATACGAAAAAGAGAAAGGGCCTCTGCATATCAGAGGCGACAGAGAGGCGACCTGCGAAGAGGAAGTCGATGGTTGAAGACCTGGGGGAGGAGGCTGCCTCTGGGTCGAAGGTGGGCGTTGGCAAGGTGAAACTAATTGAGGAGCAGGGAAAGGCGACATCAATTAACGACTCAACAGCCACCGCCGCGAACAATGAAGCTCTTAAGCTGGAATGTCCGTGGGCTTGGGAACCCACGAGGCATTCGAACCCTCCGCGACCTTGTGAGGAGGGAAGCTCCCGACATCCTGTTCCTACAGGAGACTCGCCTAAGGGCTTATGAATTTGAAGTTTGCAGATTTAATTTAGGTTTCTCAAATTGCTTAGTTGTTGATTGTCGTAGTAGAAGGGGTGGACTTGCCTTGTTGTGGAACAAGAACATCAACCTGTCTGTGGTGAATTACTCTCACTGTCATATTGACGCCTTGATCGAAAATGATCCCGAGAGAGGATCATGGTTTCTTACCGGAATTTATGGCTTCCCAGAGGTGAATAAACGTAGTAGAACGTGGGCATTGATGCGTGCATTGTGTAGAGACAATGGGAGTGCTTGGCTAGTGGTTGGTGACTTCAACGAAATTCTTCACCAACACGAAAAATGGGGAGGGAGACAACGGCCAAATTGGCAAATGTCTGACTTTAGAAATGTGGTTGATGAATGTGATTTACGAGATTTGGGATTTAGGGGAAATAAATTTACCTGGAGCAACAGAAGGAGAGGTTTGCACCGTACTGTTGCGAGGTTGGACAGAGCACTAGCAAATTCTCAGTGGTGCGGAAAATTCCCCAATGCCTCGGTCATTCATGGGTTGGAACCCTACTCTGACCACGTGCCATTCTGGATTAACACGGAGGGGAACGTCAATTCCCTACGTCGAGGACGAAAATTCAAATTTGAAGAAATGTGGATTGGTGAACAAGCCTGTGAGGATATTATTAAAACTACTTGGGAAAAGGGGGATGGAGGGCACCAAATACTTGACATTATGTATTTGATCAAGGAATGCGGTAGTAAGTTGGAAAATTGGAACAACTCTAGCTTTGGAAATGTGAAAACGCAGCTCCGTTCAGCGAGAAAACGAATGGAGAATTTGAACAGTATTGATCCGGACGAAGATCTTGAAGCTGAACATGAGAAGGCTCGAGAGGAAGTGCATAAATGGATGGAAAGGGAAGAAGTGATGTGGCGTCAAAGATCAAAAGCCTTGTGGCTTAAGGAGGGTGACAAAAACTCAAAATACTTCCATATGAAAGCATCCCAAAGGAGGAAGAAAAACACCATGGAGAAAATCAAAGATGAAAATGGGATTTGGCAATCCGGAAATGAGAGAGGCCGGATCCTGACATCATATTTCGACTCTCTGTTCACCACCTCTAATCCCCAAGGGCCAACAGATTTTTTATCCACCATGACAACCAAAGTGCCGAAGGAAATGAATGAAGACTTATGCCAGCCATACAGTGAAGATGAGGTAATTAAGGCCCTACATGACATGAGTCCATCTACTGCACCAGGACCTGATGGAATGCCGCCAATTTTCTTCCAAAAATACTGGCACGTGGTGGGAGCCTCGGTCACAGCGGCTGTACTGCAGGCCCTAAACTCAGGTGCATTTCACCCTGACCTTAATCACACATACATCTCGCTTATTCCTAAAAAACATTGTCCCACTGTAGTTGCTGATTATAGGCCTATTAGTTTGTGCAATGTTACCTATAAACTGATATCCAAAGTTATCTCCAATCGGTTGAAAGCAGTTCTACCCGGCATTATTGGCGAGAGCCAGAGCGCCTTTGTTCCTGGACGACTAATCACAGATAATGTCCTAATAGCTTATGAACTGATGCACTTCCTGAAGCATAAGAAGAAGGGTAAACAAGGCTACATGTCATTGAAACTGGACATGAGCAAAGCGTATGACAGGGTTGAGTGGTGTTTCCTCAAGAAAGTCATGGAGCAAATGGGCTTTGCAGCAAAATTCATCTCCTTGGTATTGTATTGCATTTCTTCAGTGTCTTTCTCAGTGTTAATCAATGGAGAGCCAAAAGGGCCTATTCACCCAAGTAGGGGACTGAGACAGGGGGATCCCTTATCCCCCTATCTCTTCCTCATCTGTACTGAAGGCCTCATCGCCCTTCTAAATTCAGCAGGCCAAAGGAAAGAGATATCAGGCATCAAAATTTGTAGACGTGCTCCAACCATCAACCATCTACTTTTTGCGGATGACAGTGTTATCTTTTGCAAGGCTGAGGTTGAAGAAAATCAAAGGGTTCAGTCATTATTAGATCTGTATGAAAGGGTGTCAGGCCAGAAAATCAATAAAGAAAAAACCGCCATGGTGTTTAGCTGCAATGTTCCTCAGGAATTAAGGGAAGAGCTCCGGGTGCTATGGGGAAACGGGGAGATTCTGCAGTATGAACAGTACCTCGGGCTCCCGTCAATTGTAGGCAGATCAAAAGCAAGGGCGTTTCAATCCATAAAACACAAAGTCTGGCAGAAATTACAAAGCTGGAAAGAAAAATTACTCTCCCAAGGGGGTAAAGAAGTTCTACTGAAAGCTGTGGCCTTGGCTATTCCCACGTACTCTATGAGTTGTTTTCTTTTGCCTTCAAGTCTATGCTCTGAGCTAGAGGGCCTGATGGCTAAATTTTGGTGGGGTCAAAAGAAAGATGAAAGGAGGATTCATTGGATCAGCTGGGGAAAAATGTGCGAACCAAAGTCTAGAGGAGGTCTGGGATTCAAAAACCTCAGAATCTTTAACATTGCTCTTCTTGCAAAACAAGGGTGGCGCCTACTACAAAGTGAATCCTCTGTCCTACACAAATTACTTAAAGCTAGGTACTTCTCAAAGTCTTCATTTATGGAATCTAGCTTGGGAAACTGCCCATCTTTCACATGGCGAGGCATCTGGGAATCTAAAGTCTGGCTTCATAGGGGATGTAGGTGGAGGATTGGAGATGGAAAAAAAGTGAAATTGTGGAATGACCAATGGCTTCCAGGATATAAACCGTTGGCCCAAGAACTCAGAATGCACCTGTACGATAGTGAAGAAACGGTGTCCTCCGTCATTGATGAGACAACAGGATGGTGGGACGTGACAAAGCTTAGATCTCTCTTCAATCCAAACTTGATGGCTGAAATAATGAAAGTAACGACATCTCAGAGAGGCTCAGAAGACAAATTGATTTGGGGCCATGATCGAAGCGGAATCTTCTCGGTTCGAAGTTGTTACAAGCTGATTAAATCCCACAATGAACTAGACATGCCCGAATCTTCTTTAGCTGGAAATCAGAAGAAACTTTGGAAAGCCCTCTGGAAGATGCCTGTTCCCAATAAGATCAAAATATTTGCTTGGCGTGCTTGCAAAGATTGCCTTCCTACAAAGGTAAACCTGACCAAGAAAAATGTGCTGATTGACCCTTCTTGTAATTTCTGCCAGCACCCTGAAGAGGACCTGCTACACGCGGTATTTAGTTGCTCCCAGATATGTGAAACATGGTCCCAGCTTCTTCCCAGCCTAGCACCTCGTTCCCCACCAGCAATCCCAGATTTAATTTCTCAGTTTATTGATGCAAAAGATTTAAACACAGTGGCCACTTTCTTCAGCCTTGCGTGGGGGTTTTGGTACCGGAGAAACAAATGGGAGTTCGATAAAGTAAAGTTGAGTCCAAGACAAGTCTCTAACCACGCATTGGGACTGATACAGAACATCACATCCCCTACTGGAAAAACTCACGACCAACTGAGAGATTATCTCAGTTGGAAGGCCCCCCCGGCTGGAACCTTAAAACTCAACACAGATGGAGCTATATTCCCAGATTCACACAAGGCGGGGGTGGGGGCGATTCTACGTGATAATACAGGGAAGGTGTTGCTGGCAGCCTCTAAAGTTGAGCTAGAAGTGGAAGACCCAGAAGAAATTGAACTGATGGCGATTTTCAGAGGTCTCCAACTGTGCTCTACCATGGGAATACATCAATTACAGGTTGAATCCGACTGTCTGCTGGTCATCCAAGCTTTGCAACAAAATTCCATGATGTCGTCAATGCTTGGAAACCTTTATTCTGAAGTGCAACGTCTGACTAGATGCTTTGCTTGTGTTTCTTTTTCCCATGTGTATAGGGAGGGCAATACAGTAGCTCATAAACTTGCCCGGTACGCGTGGAGAGTTGAAAACATTGATATGTGGTGGGATACTATTCCAGACTTTCTTTCTCAAGCATTATGGCTTGATAAATGTCTGTAATTCTTTTGATATCCAATGAAAATGATTAAGTTCTATCAAAAAAAAAAAAAAATAGATTGTGAGATGGCTCGTGTCGAAGTACAAGACGAGTTAGTTTATAGTACTTCTAGTTGTATGCATTTTAATTTGATTTTCAATTTGAATATAGTATTAAATGTGTAAATTCTTCGTGGAGTCCTTTTTAGTGTGGCTCGTATAGATTTTGCTACTTGTAAAACTAGGGATGACAATGTTCTCACAGGAGGGGAGCCTACGATTTTTTTATTCATCGTGACCTCCCTTTCATGTGTGTGATTGTCAATCGAAATTGTCATTCCCTGTTGTATGTGTAGCATGGCCCGGCTCGTATAGAGGCCAATCTGGTGGATATTTTGTACTTATTGCATGTTTTGGAAAGCTTAATTATTTTGCACAAAGTCAAAAATACTCTTTAATCTTATGCATATATTGTATAGGATCTACATCTTATTATCTAACAGCAATACCAAACAGCCCTCATGACGTCAGCAAGACGTGTTCCTCGTTTCAGATTTGATTACAGAGTCCAGTAACTCAAAAAACCATTTAATAAGCGAACCTTCGTAAACATCAAGATCCAGCCGCCATTTGATGAGATCTAGCCTCTAGGAAAAACATCACTGAACGAGTTCCCTACAAACCATACAAACCCAACCTTGTAAAAGCATGAGGGGAGGCAATGGGATCTTGGGAGTGAGTGCCAAAAATTCCCAAGAAACAAGCATCATCAAAAGAAGAAAACAATGGTTGAAAAGAAAAGAGAAATGGCTGGTTGTTCTAGGAATTATACTCCACGCAGTGTACATGCTTAGCATTTTCGACATTTACTTCAAGACCCCTATTGTCCATGGCATGGACCCCGTCACTCCTCGTTTCACCGCACCCGCTAAACGCCTCGTTCTTCTTATTGGTACTGCTTTTCTATTTTGCACTCACACTGTTCGATGTTTTGTTTCAGTGAATGGTTTTAAGGATAATTAGAGTTTTGCAGCTGATGGTTTAAGAGCGGACAAGTTTTTCGAACCGGATTCAGACGGGAATTACAGAGCGCCGTTTTTGAGGAGTGTAATTAAAGAGCGTGGTCGCTGGGGAGTATCGCATGCCCGGCCCCCCACTGAATCTAGGCCTGGTCATGTTGCAATCATTGCCGGCTTCTATGAAGATCCTAGTGCTGTCACAAAAGGTTGGCAATCTTTTTTATGTTTATTTTAATGCATCCAAGTGATTTTTTTCAAGTTGTTCAGTGCCATGTATTATGATGGGAAAGTGCTTCATTTGTTATGTCTATTGCAATCTGCTGGAGCATACGTGTGTATGTACAGGATGGAAGGCAAACCCTGTTGAGTTTGATTCGGTGTTCAATAGGAGTCGACATACATTTGCTTTTGGAAGCCCAGATATTGTTCCTATATTTTGTAGTGCTTTACCACATAGCACTTGGAATTCGTATCCTCATGAATATGAAGATTTTGCCACTGGTTTGTTACATCCTTTTAAGTATGATTTGTTTAAATAGACCAGGTTTCTAATTTTGCCCTTATTCAATGCTTTACAGATTCTTTAGTGTTTATGCAGATGCATCTTTTTTGGATGAATGGTCACTTGATCAATTTCAGAACCTTCTAAATAGGTCCAATGAAGATGCAAACTTGAAGCAGCTTCTTCACCAAGATAACCTTGTTATATTTCTCCACCTGCTTGGTTGCGATTCAAATGGTCATGCTCATCGGCCCTATTCATCCATCTATCTCAATAATGTTAGGGTTGTTGACCGTATTGCTGAAAGGGTTTATGATCTTATTCAGAGTTACTTCAAGGACAATCTGACATCATACGTTTTTACAGCTGACCATGGGATGAGCGACAAAGGTTGGATATGTCTGAATTTCATTGCATTAGTTAGAATGCCACTTGCTGAAATCAATATTCGATTTAGTTTATGAATCTGGTATATAGCATGCTGAATTTCTATATTTTCATTATAGGAAGCCACGGTGATGGACACCCTTCAAACACTGATACTCCCCTTGTTGCTTGGGGAGCAGGGGTTCGATACCCAGTCCCAGTTTCCCACAATCATCATTCTGAGAATATTGTTCTCTTTGTTGACAAGCACATGCATGACATGCCAACTCCACCAGAGTGGGGTCTTGATGGCATAGAGAGACTAGATGTTAACCAAGCTGATATTGCACCATTGATGGTTGTACAAATTACTCACCGGTGGACTTTTCTGTTTAAACGCCAGATTCTGTCATTTGAAATGCCTCTTACATTTAATTCTCATTTTCTTTTTAAACTTCTGGCAGTCAACGCTTCTTGGTTTGCCAAGTCCTGTAAACTCAGTTGGGAATCTGCCTCTTGAATATGTCAGTTTTAGTGAGGTGCGTTGCAATTCTTTTCAACAATTAATGATTGAGCTATCTGATGGCAACATAATTAACTTATTTCTGCCTTTTGTCATTCTCTCAATAATGTTGCCCCATTTTACTGGAATTGATTGGTGGATAAGTGACTCAGGATTGATTGTTTTACCAGGTGGAAGAAGTTGAGGCTGTACTTGCTAATACGAGACAAATTCTCAATCAATTTCTTCGCAAGTCACGTATCCTTTATGCTGAAAATGCCACTACTATTAGTTCTAACTATTTCCAGCATCTAGGCAGTGGAGGATCAAGGGGCGGCGACCGCTCCCCAACATTTTGAAATTTCTTTAAATCTATGTGGAATTTTTTTTTTTTTTTTTTCCTTTTGATAATATAGAGAGATAATTCTTGTGCATGTTGCTCCTTCAAATTTTTTTGGCTCCCATTGCCAAAATTTCTGGCTCCAGTACTGCATCTAGGGTATTTATTATATTTTATTAAAGTTACCTTGACATATATTTTAGAGTTAAAGGAGTCAAACTCGTTACATTTCAAACCTTTCAAACCCTTGGCCAATTATTCTTGGGTATTGGATCAAATAGAATATTTGATATCTGTTAGGGACTATGAAGCAGCAAAGAATCTATCTGAAAATCTTAGAAGCTTGGCACTGGAAGGGCTTCATTACTTTCAAACTTACGACTGGTTGATGCTGATGACTCTTATTTCTCTTGGTTATGTTGGGTGGATGATCTATCTTATACTTCACGTGTTGCAATCTTATACTTTGCTTCTGGTAAAACTTTGTGAAAAGGAGCAAGTAGTTAATCTGAGAAACAATTCCGGAAAGGTACATAAACTTCTCTAGTTATATGCCAAAATCTCTAGAAACTTCTGTTTTCTGTTTGTGGGCAGGGAGTTCAAAAGTTTCAGTAGTTTTGTTTGTATGTCTTTTATTGATTGGGGACTTTGGAGAAGGGATGCACAGTAGGGACGTTAATGAGAAAAAATATGCAATATTAAACAAATTAACACGGTTACTCTAGGTAGAGGGGGGGGGGGGGGGGGGGGGGTTGAGGGATGTATACAAGTTTAGGTCATTAGTTGGTTGTGTTTTTTGAACTGTATTCATTTATTTTGAGAAGTATGTCGAAATGCTCTCACGCCAAATAAAAAGGTAAGAAAAAATATTGTACAAAACATTGAACTGTGAGAGGTGGAAAAATATCTTGAACACAACAATAATCCAGTAGAATTATCCTATCTAGGAATATTAAAGAGGAAACTCTGGCTCTCTATCCTATCTTAAACTTGTAATAATAGAAAATCTAAAAAATTATCACAGGCTTTGGACTGGAAGAGAAAATTTAAGTAATCAGTCTGAATGTTTTCTCATCTAGTGTGAATATTTGGGACTATCATCTATCTTTGGAATATTTGCTTCACTTCATATATTGCACTCATGATATCAAACATCACTTGTTACGATTCACCTTTTCTCACTGTGTCAACTTTATGGCAGATATATGTTGCTGGATGCATATTCATGGGATTAGCATGTATTCTACTACTTGTGGAACATTCTCCTCTTCTTTATCATGCATATTTTGCAATGACAATATTACTATGGACCCAAATATTTAGTGAATATCAATTCATAAAAGCACTGTGGAGAGATATGCAACGAAGAGAAGTTTATTATTTCATAAAACTTATAGCCACTTGCATTGTCTCGGTGTTCGTTCTTGAAATCCTGGTACAGTTTTGTCATATGCTATGTTTACTTCCCAAGTAGCCATGTTATATGGAGTGATCTGAACGGCATTCGATTGATTCAGTTTAATACTTTATGCAGGTGAAAAGCTTCATGGAGAGGAAGCTGTATACTTGGTGTTTCTTGTTTGTTGGAGTTACTGCTTCAATTTACCTTTTTTACTTGATACCATGGAGATCTGGAGTGCCAATTTTTGTATGGCTCTCATGTTGGTTTCTGTCTGTATTTACTTTGATGCCTGCTGAAATTCCAGATAATACTCAACTAGTGTAAGTTGTTCTCTCTCCATTTTCTATTTTTTTCATAAATCCTTCTCTTTTGAAAACTTTAAACTTCTGAGCAGATAGACTATTATTTATCATTGTTGAAGATAATATTTAAATAGCATACATGTGGTCATATGTAACAACTTAAGCTTTTAGATCAAGTGATTTAATACAATATCAAAGTATTTAAAGGTCTTGAAGTCTCACTACCACCCATTTAAATAAACTTGTGCACATGTAAGGCTTTGATGGGAGAAAATAAATTCTATGTTCATGTGAGGGAGTGTGTTGAAGACAATATTTAAATGATATAAATGTGATTATATCTAACCGCTTAATCTTTTAGATCAAGTGGTTCAATAAAATGATTTTAAAAAAAATGGGTATTGCCATATTTAGGGCACAATGGCAATCTATGTAATGGACTCAGCTTGCACCAGACTGTTGAATGGTAGTTTAACAAATTGGTTGAGCCAAGCTCAAAAATCTTATATACATTTTTTAAAACTAAATGCAACCTCAAGTCTTATGCTTGGTTACATACTTATATTCAATTCATGTGATGTTTTTCAATTTTTTCGGTGGAAAGATCAATGTAGAAATGAGAAACTGACGATGAACGCTAGTAAGTTAACAATGATCAATTAAAAAATAGGGGAAATAAAAAAAATGAAGGAGAAGAGAGAATTTAGAAGAAAATTTGTAATTGTATTCAATGATAAAAGCTGTTTTCTATTACAAATAAAGAGCCTCTTTATATAGAGTTTAAGTAGGATCATTAAGGAAAACTAGAGTTTCCTCTACAAGGAAATAAAATAAGGTCTTACAAATGCAATAATAGAAAATTAGGAAAATACTGTTAACTCTAATCGATTTAATTTCTCCTACGCCTAGAATAGACTTTACATGTTGCATCATAAAATTTTTCTACGAGTGCACTCATTAGAATTTGTATCCTTGCTCAATATTTTACTGTTTGCGGTGGGGGGGGGGGGGGGGGGGGGGGGGGGGGGGGGGGGGGGGGGGGGGTTATAATTGGTTGCTGAGTTCCTTGCGTTTGTTGGAATCTTCAGCTTTTATGAGAAAATATTTTTATGGATGTTAAATGTCTCCAGACTTGCACAAAATTTTTATGTTGTAAATTAATCTACGAACGCATTTTGACATAATTAAATAATTTCTACATCCTTATATCTAGTAAATTCTTTCATTTTTGCCAGTCCATTTCTCCTATATTTATCCCCAGTCGAATTGTGTAATTGTGATTTTAACTCTTTGATAATCCTAAGCTTGTTCCGTGCAATGTGTGTTTCTGCTTTGTTCAACTATGATTGCGAAAATGTAACATTTCCTTCATTTGGGGGATATAATGGGTGGCAAAACTCCTTGCATTTGTTGAAATCTTCTGCTTTTATGAGAAAATCAGATTTTGTTAGGGATATTAAGCCCCCGTTTGACCCCCTATCATATAAAATCATATCTTTTTTTTTCTCTCTCTCTCCTACTTTTAACCACACAATATTTTATAAAATAATACTACACATATACCGAAAACTTTATTTTCTTTTTCAACCACACATTCTCCAAAAAATACTATTCAAAAAACTCTTTTTTGAAAATATAGGGGCTCAAACAAGGCCTAAAATGTTTCCAGACATGCACAATTTTTTTTTTTTAAGTTGTAAGTTTTTCTATGTACGCATTTTGACATCATTGATTTAGTTTTTTGTTCTTATATCTAGTGATTTTTTGCGTTTTTCAAGCCCAGTTCTACTATATTTAATTATTTATCTCCAGTAGAATTTGAGGCAGCTGCCCCATATAATTGTGAGTTCTAACTCTTTGATAATCCTAAGCATGTATTGTGCATATGTTGTTTTCCTATGCTCAACTATAATTGTGACAATGTTGCATGCCCTCATCTATTCAGACTGGAAATTTGGTTGAAATACATATAGTTACATACCATACCATGTATTTGCTTATGGTTTAACTTTTCTTTCAGAACTCTCTTTTTATTTAAGGTCTTGTATATAATTGAGAATGACAAAAGTGTATAACAATTGAGCATGAAACAGAATTAGCTGTGAGTATAGCCTTAAGAAAGTTACATGGTAGTTTATTTGGAATTGTTCTTTTTCTTTCCTGTAGAGTTGCTAGTGGATTTTTTATTATTGTAATTGGAGGAGTTGCAAGGTATCTAAATAAGCAAGCGGGAGACAGTAGATATTGGCTTAGCCTAACACGTGACATGAAGAAATCCAAGTTCCCAATGCTCTTTCAGTTGCAGGTTTGCTTATTGTTTTACTTTTCCTCACTCTGTTTTCAAAATTGTGACTATGGGAAGACTTAATTTAACATCTTTGCTTCTATGAAACAGATTCTACTGGTTGGCTTTTCATCACTGATGGTGTCCCTGTCAACATCACATAGAACTGAGAAGCAGGAGTTGCTTGTATTACACCAAGTAATAAATTGGTTAATTGCGGGTATTATTTTGGTTCTTTTTCATGATATTAAAAATTTAGCTGAAAACTTGAGATTGTTATCTTCTTTTTGTGCTTTACTATTGAAGTGAGTGTTGTCATATATTGAAATCATATTTATGGTCAACAAAAGTACACTTTTTTTTTTCCCTGTGGGCTTCACAACTGGCTCAGTAACCATAAACCTCCATGAATACTGGAGAGCATTTTGATAATTTTGTAGAGCCACCTCTCAGTGTTCAATATTGCCTGAAAATAGTTTGAAACATAGACTCTGATTTTTGGCATTAGCACATTGTAACTAACATGTATTATGGGCTATTATGCAAATTTACATAGCGACTTCAGTTTTCATAAATGGTTCTTTTTGTAGGGTTTTCCATGGTTCTACCGCTTTTTTCGGCTGTTGGTCTCTTATCTAGGCTTACTTCCATATTTCTTGGTTTTGCGCCTGCCTTCCTTCTCCTGTCAATTGGGTATCCCTCATTCCTAAAACTGATCTCATCAAAAGACTTGAAGCCGTTGTGCATGTAAAGAATATAATCTGGAGATTTATTTGTGATGTTTAAAATTTTGTGAATCCTTACAGATATGAAGCTGTCTTCTATAGTGCACTTGCTCTTGCACTTTTGGCATGGATATTATTTGAGAATGCTATTCTCTGTACAAGTAAAGCGAACAGATCTCCAACTTCAATAAATGCTATGGAGGATAACATTATTGTTTCACATGACGATCGGCATCTGCAGTTATCTGATATGCGAATTCCCTTAGCCTTTGTAAGTTACAGCGTAGTTCATTTTTTAGTCTATTATTGGTTAAATTTAAATGTTTGAAATTGTAGCCTGTGTATACGTCTCTGTGTGTGCGCACATGCACCAGAAAAGAAATAAAGGATAGTGAAGAGTGCTCTTTCGTTTATGTCCCAACAATATAAAATCTTTCACTTGTACACCCTTAGCTTTTAAGTCACAGCCCTCAGCAAGTACCCATGTTGATCATGCATCTGTCAAGTTCTTTCAAGAACCAATTTTGTGCGTACTATTATTAACTAATGCAGGATTTTCTTCCATTTTCTGTGCTATTTGATTTTCTTATAATATCTTGGCCATACTTTACTTTTTGACTTGGTTTTTCCCTACAATGACATTATGCACCCAAGAAAACATGTACACAATCTTAACAATGAAATAGATAAAGGATTTTAAGGTCAATACAACTGTATTCCACCAATAAATCAACTAATGAATAAAATGCCTTTTAACAAGAACAAAACCAATGGGAAAAGGTGTTTTACTTTAAACTCCCTAACCAACTGCCAACTATGCCTATAACCTTTCAATTGAAGTCAGTTGCTTCACTCCCTTGAATAAACTATATGTCTGTATTTGAAGCTCAAATGTTTTGTTAGATATAATACTCTTGATCAAGTAAAATGCCATGTAAATTTTCAATGTTTCCATTCAACCATAAGAGGGCTTTCAGGTTGTGCTTGTTGATTAAGTGCCATTGAATGTCTGAAAGTAGTGGGCTTACTAATTAACTTTTTTATGTTTATATAATTTCTGAACAGATGGTCTTCTTCAACATTGCATTCTTTGGAACTGGTAACTTTGCGAGTATTGCAAGTTTTGAGATTTCGTCTGTTTATCGATTCATCACAATTTTCAGTGTAAGTGGATGATCAAATGCCCTTGATTTTAATTTTCAAGTATTGTTGAGGCTGCTAATTTAGTATAATTTGTTTTTCATTGCAGCCATTTCTGATGGCGGCCCTTCTCATTTTTAAATTGCTAATACCCTTTATACTTGTCATGTAAGTGCATTTACCTAACTCAATTAATTGATGTCAATAAATTGCTTTGCATGAATTAAGATAGCCTGTTCTTTCTTTCCCTTTTCCCCCCCATGAAGTTAAAGAGTATGGAATACCATGTGCAAAATTTGTGATTTTGATCTGGTTCTGACTTTAGCATAGAGTTTGCTTGTGAAATTGTTATACAATTTTTCTCTTTCTGGATTTATATTGGTGTTGGTATCATGTCCTGTAGCTTAGTTTCATGGCGGAGATCACAATGACAATACTATGTTTTCCAGACATTTGAATAGAAATTTCATTTTAGTTATATATATAACATTATGTTGCTCTCAATTGCTCAAGATATTTTTAGTGAAATTTTTATTATTATTGTTCCCCTTTGGGTCAGTTAGATTGAATTACATTGATCTATCTTACTGGATTCCATGGAGCCTAATTATATAGTTCACTTAACCCCCCTTGACTCTGGATCGGCCTAGCTTCTTATGCTATATATAGGAATTTGATGGGACCAATTTTTTATGTGAGATCATATTGAGGGTGAACCGTTATAAAGCTTTGCATTTTTCTGATTTCAGCTTGTTTTGATTGCTCACATAATTCGGTTTAGGGCTTACTCTGTCATACATCTTTCTGGTTTTATTTCAAAGTTTTGTACTCATTTTGCTGAAACTGAAATGCAGTTGTGCGTTTAGTGCAATTACAAAATTGATCCAAGTTCCATTGTTGGGATGCTATTTCCTTGTTATCTGCTGTTCGGATGTAATGACAATCCACTTCTTCTTCCTGGTACAGTCTTCACACCTTCTGATGACATTTTTCTTGACTTGCACAGCAATCAATTCTGTTCATGAAACAGATTTTTCGCCTCTAACAACAATGTCAAGAATATATTATTGATTATTAATTTCCTTTTTCCATTCCTTGTTTGATGTTCAGTCTGTCAAATTCTCTCTTGGGGTTCACCTAATATAATTTTCATTATACTCAAAAATGATATCAATATTTTCTCTAAGATCTTCAACCTCTCTAACTAATATTCCGATGGATAACAGGTCCAAAATACTGGTAGCTGGATGGAAATTGGCAACAGCATTAGCCATTTTGGAATAATGAGTGCCCAAGTTGTGTTTGTTCTCTTGCTTTTTGCCCTTACAAATGTTTACACGAAAGACATTCAACCCAGATCCAGAAAGCAGTTTACTCGAAAAGCAATGTGATTCATTTGAAACCTTAACCATTGTGCCTGTTCTGCAAAAGTTAGGTCCTTCAATTTTGTGAACTCAAGCTTTTACATTGTGATAGGCATCTCGGTTATTCTTTCTCATGTGTGCTGTGCAATGGAAACTGACCAAAATAGCATTTTCTTTTCAATTATTATGATTTTTTTTTTGCCCATCACTTTGTAAATAATCTAGTAATGAACGGAACAAAGTGACAAAAATGATTCACGGGGAGTCGGCCCCATATTTGTTAGGAACATTTTTTTGTCAGCAAGAAATGCAACCAGTAGTGATTGAATTTGGTGGCATTGGACCTGAAAATAGAATGGTTTTGTATTATTTATATCCACCTTCCACTTCAAATGGCCGAATTTAATGCTGCCAGTTATAGCATTTTGGCTGGCTTTTGGATCACTCTGTTGATATATTTTTGGCATTTCATTTATGTTAACTTCCCCAAAACCACGTGATAGGATTAAACGCATAAATCTAATCTCGTTAGGTGACAACTAAGGGTGTTGCACCAAATAAGGATAAATTTTTTGAGTTTTGCCATTTGTACATTCGAGGTTTACCACCTGGATGATAGCCCTCTCACGAGAGGGAGAGAGGGGAGGGGGCACAATTATTTTATTACGCGTGGGTCTCCCTCAGCTGTCATTCGGGTGGTAAACTCCGGATGTACAAATAGCCTAACCGGATTTTTTTTCCTATTCGATGTTTAGCATAGATGGTACTCCGATTAAATTAACCCGATCAAGTTATAGTACCTTAACTGAATAAATTTAATCTCTGTAAATAGATGAGTTAAGACCTAATAAATCTGTGATCATGTACTATCACAAATTTTAAATATTATAAATCCACCACCCAGTACACTAATTCCACCCCTACATGCCACAGTTAGCAACGTTCAGAACTAATCTCTCATGTGATGGGCAAATGGAGATCAGTTCTTGGCCATTTTTTAGTGGGAAATGAGGAGGCAGTGATGATGATTTTGTGAAATTCTGATTTGGTTAATGAAAAAAATTCGACCCGTATCTTGGCTAAGCAACCTGGACGGCATGGCAGTAGGAGATACATTGTCTCTATTGCTAGTGCAACCAGTGATTTACAGCTATGCAGTGTCGGCGTGTTATTGTCCGATGAATGAAATTAATACATCTGAGCCTTTCATTCATTTTCCATTCAGTGTAGCATATGTGGGTGTTGTATAATGAATTCGTAGAACATTTCCCTTTGGAAAATTCTTGTAACAATAACCTTTCTACCTGTAAAATTTTACATGCATTATGAATTTTGCAATGTGATTGAATTGTTATCAACTTGAACTCAATTTAAGGGAAAACATTACGAGTGTTAATACATAACACAAAAAAAACACTACATCGTCCATCAAAACTTAGAATATGAAAATCCAAATGAAATTACGGGAAAAAAAACTCATTTCCAACTTTGTAACTGCTACTGACATTACTTGTATACACATTTGTTAAAGAGGCGTCATCAACTAACAAAGAAGCCTTATATGACAATATCCCATGTCGTCCTATTAGTGACTGACCATAACCATCATCGATCGATAAACCAACTATCTCGTACATGCTAGTGAGTCATTCATTGCAATCTAGTTGTATACTTTCCTTTATCTCATTCCAACAGTTTTTGAATTCCTCTGGCGTCTGAGATTGTTTAATAATATTCACCAACCTATGACACTGCTCGTTATACAACATGGTAATGATCTTTTTCGAGAACTTGTTTAGCATGTGCTACAAACAATAACATTGCAATGTCGAGGGTAGTACCATTGATATAGCTTTCGAAATTGTAGCATCTTGATCATTAATGATAACTCTCGGGGGGTGAATGGTTTGGCATTGCTTCAAGGAACAATGAAAATAACCAAATAAATGGTTCGGTTGTCTCGTCACTTAATAGCTCACGTGCACAATTAATTGTTTGTCCATGATGGTTCACTCCAGCAGAAGGGGCAAAAATCATCGAGTGCTATTGGTGTTGTAGGTTGTGTTGAACACCACGACTTCACCAAAGTAGGCATATGATCTTCTTGATTCGAAATCAGCCTAGAAAAATCGAACTAACTTCTTATTCAAGTCAATCTTGTAATCCAAATAAAGGTTCGGGTATTTCTCTTTATCAAACGTGAAATGCTCGATTAGATTTTCTGCGTTGTGACAACTTTGTTTCACTCATATATTCCTTTCGTACATTTTTTGTATTTCACATAAATATCTGTAAAAAAATAAATTCGTACAGTCAAAATAAATAAACCATAGATATCCAAAATATTACCATATCACAAATAAGGTTTGGCGATGATGGAAGTCCAAAGCAGATCGGAAAGATTAAGAGCTTGTTTGGTACTAATTAAAATATAATTTAAATTTAAATTAAAGTCAAACAATTAATATCAATCATATCTTTCATGGGTCCCACAAGTTTTCAATCACACATTTTAAAAACTTTCATCACAACCTTCTAAATGAAAAATGTGGGTGGAAAAAATGTGGTCAGTGTTAAAAGATGTAATCCCACATCAAATAAAGATGAAAATATAGACTAATTTACAAGGGTTTGAGTTACTCTTCTTAATAAGGTTGGCATTTTAATATGGAACTCCAAGTCTTAACATAATATCAGAGTTCATTAATCTCCAACGAACAATTCAATCCGATTAAGGCTAAAAAACAAAATGAGCATACGAATTTCAAGATTGATCTGCTCAAAAGAGCCACCATCTTGCGGATGCATGTTAAGGAATGTAATCCCACATCGAATAAAGATGAAAACATAGACCAATTTATGAGGGTTTAGACTACTCCTCTTAATAAGGTTAATATTTTAAGATGAAACCAAAAAAATTTAACAGTTAGGAAGGCAATAATTACACAATTGTGGGTATAAATTCGCTCATTTCATCTATAATTAACTAGTTTTAGGTCTCCATTAAGGATGCGTTTGATTTTTAATATTTTTCATGAAAAATGTCATTTTTTTTACCCAAATTTCTATTTTTTTGCTTTTTGATTGATTTTTTTTTCATGAAAAATATTTTTCTAATTTTAGTCACGTGGCCACACTTTCCTTGGAAATAAGAAAAATATTTTCTTCAGTGAGATTAGGTTTTTATTTTAAGTGAACCCATGAAAAAAATTGATCCTATGATCTATCCGAGCTTACACTAGTCTTGGAAGTTTAATGAGCCGGCCCGTTGGGTAAGTCACCCACGAGCAAACCCACTTTTCCCTTGCATTTTGGTATAGGAAAATTACTAAAAAACCTACCCATCAAGTATACAATTCAAAAACAATGGAGATTAGTTTTAAATTCATAAACCATGTACTAATTAAGAATTATTAATTTAATTAATATAGATGTATTATACACCATGACAAACCATCCAACCCCATGGGGTACTTTTAAGTTTAGCCAAGTCAAACCTCCTAAGATAGCCAAATGATAAAAAGACTATATTACCCTTAATGAAATGAATTGAATATTGCAGAATATATCATATCTTTTATAATCGGTTTACAACCTAGTTTTTATCTTATATCTCGAATTTCAAAATATAAATTCATTCTTTGATCTAATAGATTAGAATAATCTATAACATATTGTTCATATTTTTCTTTGAGTCTATTATATTCTTCTGATAATGTATTAATATTTTCTAATTGAGAAGTAATATTATTTATTTTATCTAACAGTTTTTCTAATAAATTATCGAATCCTTCAATAGTATATCCAGGTATCAAACAACAAATATTATAAATATTTTTAGCGATTTTAAACTTCTAATAACAGTAATTAAAACATCATAAATAGTAGAAAAGCAAATATTAATACAAGAATATAATATAACAAAGATCTTATAGTATTGGAACAGAAGGTAAAAGTAGATTAATATCAACTAGATTTCTCTCGAGTTTGCACCCATATGTTTGTATACTCAGATATAAGTGATCGGTGTTATTTGAATTTAAGAAAGTGGGTTATGGTCCAACACGACTTCCGCACACTCACTGATTTTCTCTCTGACTCTTTTGCATATCTCACAATGGATCTCACGGAATCACAGTTTTCCTTTCAACTCCTTGTTAAAACATCACCATGAATGGTAACATGGTTCTAATGGCTTTCTCTAACAACGCCAAAAACGACAACACATCAACGAGAAAATGCACAAACCATAAAGGCTTTCACCGTTGGAGTATAAGTAAGATAAGAGTTTTCGAGAAAATAATAAGGATGAAAAAGAAATGTTTCGAAACAACTTTGATTTCATAAACACATCACACTAATATCTCTTACATAAGAGTACACATACATATTTTGGCTACACTCTTGGTACTTTCTCTAAGGAAATTAGAACTCCATAGAGATTACCTTATTACACTCTTCACTGAATAAAGACTGAAAATATTACAACATATGGAAAATTAGGTAGAGAGATATTTTTTCTTAAGACTTGGATGCCTTCTTCTGAGAATTCGTCTTCAATTTATAGACTTAAAAAGCTTCTACAGTTATCCTTCATTATTGTTGTTTTAATTGTGTAGGGTCTTGAGAATCTCACTGTAGAATAAAATTCTTTTGTCGGGATCCTTTGAGAATCTTACTGTGACATAAAGTTCTTTTGTCATAATATGAAAATTATTGGGGTAAACCCACAGTTTTTCTTTACCAGAATCTTTCTGATAAAGTAGTGATAAAGCGGTCCCTTCTACTTTTTCATATGTGACTCAAACCACTCATCCGAAAATTCATCTGGATCTAGAGAAATTGGTGAGATGTCACCTTCAGTGCAACAGTATTCGCACTTATATTTTGGATAACGCCAAAATTGTTTACACAGCTCTTCTCTTGTCTGCTGTGTCCCACTAACTAGTCCTTCAAAGATATGATCACTCAATATGTCAAGATAGTGCCAATCTTCTTGTTTAGTGGGTGCCACAGCTTTACTATAGATTATGTGATCTTGTGACTCGTACACCCATATTTTTTTGTGTTTCTTCAATAATTTTTTGGATATGCTCAAACTGTTCTTTGTATCCCTAGGCTCTACGAAAAGTTATCATCTTGATTATATCTTCTGGTGTAGATTCAATAACTTCACTCTTTTCAGGCTGAAGATGTTTAGTAGTAGTAGTCATTTTGATAACATGGCTTGCTTGAAGCATCCTATTTTCTTCATCATCCCATTCAGAACTTGCAGTGAAAAATCTGATATAAATATTCTTATGTTTAAGAACTTGACAATATCTTTCAATAGCACGGACTATATCTTTTGGTAGCATAGAAATTTCTTTTAAGGATTCTGATGGGTAAATACAGAGTATATTTCCCATTTCATACAGAGCACGAACCCAATAAGATGGAGCTCCTGGATAGATATTAACTTTGTTATATGTTCTACACGTTAGAGTTTTCATCCATCCTCTAATACTAGTATGCCAGCAGCAGGCAAGATTGAACAATACGTATGACAGAATAAAATCTTTTTTTATTTTTGATATCCATAACACCAGGAGTGTTACAGACTTTGATAACATTTGAGCGATTAAGCTCTGGTATAGAGATAATTTCCTTCGTAAGTTTTTTCTCCTGTGAGGAAGACGAAGTAATATACTCTTTGACAGATAGTTTATGAAGCTTTAATGCTTCTTATTCAATATTGACGTTAGAACCTTCAGATTTATCGGCACTAGGGCCTTCAGATAATACATCATTGTTGGCCTTTTTCGATATTGACTTAGCAACAGCCATCTCCATCATCGCTATCTTGGATTCTATTGCAGCAAATTTCACACTCATCTCGAATTTCAATGTTTCGAGTTCCTTCTTAATTTGCTCCATTTCTGGTTAAGAAATCTGGAATAAAATTGTCTTTCCCTTTAATATGGACAATATCAAAATTAAATGGCGCAAACCACATTTGCATTCTAATAAGTGGCCTTTGAACTGCACTGGTTCCAAGTTTATTAGTTAACAATGATTTTACCTGAGTATTATCCGTTCTAATAAGAAACCTTTTAGGTAACAAATAAGGTTCAAATTTTGTTACTTCTTTCTTGACAGCTAAACATTCTTTTTTATTAATATCATATCTAGTTTATGCATCCTTGAAAGCACTTGAAGTATAAGCAACAAGCTCTTCTGGACATTTACACAATGGATTACAAAGAAATTCTCTATGATTCTCATTTCTTTTGAGAATTGCTCCCGAATGTATTAGAGATGCATCCGTTTCTAAAATAAAGAAATCATCATCATTAGAAATATTTAATTCGGGTAGATTTTCACATACTTTCTTTATTTTGTTTATCATTTCAATATCTTCTTCTGTCCATTCCCAATCAACACATTTTCTAAGTTTTTTTGTAAAGTGGACTTTGTATTTAGAGCAACTTTTGATGAATTTTTCAGAGTAATTTAATAATCTAATAAAGTTTTGTAGCTCTTTTTTATCTTTAATTACTTCTGAAAATTCGTTAATCTTCTTACCAATATGAGGTTGTTGAAATATTTTTTCTTCTGTAAAAATATATCCTAAGAATTCGATTTCAGTTTTAGCTATTTCTGCTTTTCTTTCAGATAGGGTTAAACCATATTTTTTGGCAATATAATTGAACTTCTTAAGATGTTCGATATGTTCTTTTAGATTTTTACTATGGATAATGATATCATCTACATAGGCAATGCAGAAAGTTTGTATTGGTCTGATGATCTTATTCATTATTTGTTGAAATATTGATGGAGCATTCATTAATCCAAATGGCATAACATTCCACTCGAATTGTCCTAATGGATTAGGGGTTGTAAAACTAGTTAAAGGTTTAGATGTTTCATCTAGTTTTATTTGCCAATATCTTGATTTACAATCAAATTTAGAGTATATTTTACTTCCTTGTATTTGTTTTATTAACAAATCTTTTATTGGTAATTTATAGCTATTAGGTATAGTTTTAGAATTTAAGTCTATATAATCAACTACCGTGCTACATGTACAGTTTCCTTGACATGGTGCATGACAGGGTGACGTGGATGGGTAAAAAAAATTGGAAACTGAAAGGGCAAACCAAAAAGGAAGGAGACCGGCCCATTTATCAGATTACCTAACCCGCACAAACCACTTTCTCCCAAAATTCACATCTTCGCCGTTCACCTCCATCTCTTCCGAAGCTTGTGTACGTCGACCAATCACCATCTCCGACGCCGTCTTTAGAGGCAGAAGCTGCAACAAACTTCTGGTAAGTTTTTCGTTTTCGACTCAAATTTGGGATGGGATGGGATTGGGATAGCGTTTTCCATCCCACAATAGGTGTACTCGAAGGAAAACGCTGGTTTTCCAACCCACCTTTGGACCTTTTCTCAACTTCAAGCTTGTTTATTCTACTCAATTGGAGGATGGCATCGGGATGGGTGACTCTTCCTAGCTGAGGATTTCTGGAAAATGTTCCTTGTTCCCACCTCAATTTTTCGGAAGAACAGGGCCGGGACATTACCTTATTATCATGTTTTGTGCATTTTGTAATTAATAATAATTATTTTTCTTCATTTCCTTGACTAGCAGTGATAATATTTTACATTCTACAGATTATGTTTGATAAATTCTACTGAAGTATAACAAATATGTTTTATAAAATTTGTACGTATTGTATCGATTAACATGCCAACAGATTCAATAAACAAAAAATACTATAGATACCTGCAAGTAATTTAGCCTTACTACAGATTTTGTCATCATAAAGTTTTTTGGCTCAGAAATTCTAGGTTGCAGGTAATCCCACATGTTTGATGATGAGTACGTTGATTGTGAGAAAACTCAGTGCAGTGTAATTTTTTTTTTTTCAATTAATGTGGTTGGTTCATATTTCAGAATCGCTAGAAAGAATCATGGATTGTGTCATAGCTGTAGGTGCAAGGGGCACTTATTTGCAGATTGCCCGACCAAACGCTTATGCCCATGCTGTAAATGCTTGTTTGTAAAGTGTTTTGAGGTGGAGAACGAGACTAAGAACAAAGGTAGGTTGTTCAACTGCTGTGGAGGGAAATGTGGTTTCTGGGAATAGGTTGGAGATCGTGAATACGAATGTGAACCAAGTGTGGATAGTGCGACTACAACCAATGTTGCAGATGTCACTAGCATCTTCGAATCAAGTCTCCTTTTAAGCAACGAGCAAGAATTTAAACTTTCCGTGAAGTTGACAATTCGCAACAACATCACAGATGCTGAAGGCAATTACAAAGGGAAGGCCCAAGAGTAGTTGTTACCTATTTGCAGTTTGCACTAGTTTTTAGGTCAATGTCTTATGAGAAGGGGATATGTAATCTGGTAGGGGGCAAAAATGTTAAGTTTATGTATTTAGTGCAGTTTATGTGTTCTGGGAAATAAGAAATGCTTGTATTTTCTCTTCCAATGTTTTATGCAAGATTGTTTTCAGTGAGAACATGGTTGGGAAATTATTAAAGCTGGACTTCAGTATGTGCCCATCTCATTTGGATCTGATGCAACACTTATAAAGCAGCCGATTTGTGTGAGCAACATCATTTCGAAGCTGTGTAACATTTTCTATGAAACAAGCTTATTCTCAGCTCCCAATTTGTCCACAAAATGTGCAAATATTACCATGAAAAAACTCTTTAGAGGATGAAAATTTACAAAATATATATACATCCGAACAAACCGTTTGCAAATGAAATCTAAAAAATTATACATCCAAAAAAATCATTTGCATCTACAAGTTATGAACAAATGAAACACGATAATTCCAACTAAGAACTTAACAAGCTAAATGTTGTTACATATGTGTCTCGAAACATAGGCTAATCTAAGTTGAGCACTTCATCTGTTTCCCTGCACGAAAAAAAAGTTACGATTACACCACAATAAAGAACAAAACATTATCAAAAAAGTTGATTCCAATTAGTCTTGCATAGAACAAACATATACCCAATTCGTAATGGAGATGTTAGTGCCGTCTTGGTCTGGTACAAGTTGGTATAAGTTTGGCAACGGATTTAGCACTGTCAAATACGAACCTCACTAAGAAAACTATATGAAATGAACAATTGTCCAGTACATCACTTAAGTCATTGTTGTACCTTGCGAATTCACAACACCACATGTTGACGACGGTTGGAAAAAATCAGATATTGCGCTGGTTGTGTGACTGTATGAAGTCCATTGTGCACCTATGTGATAATAGAAGTTTTTATTAGTTTTCCGAAAAAAATTTGACATAACATAGCTGAAGAATAAACTATTAGCATGTCCGCTTGGTAAGATAATTATAACAATCAACTCTTCAACTAAGATTTTAATATAAGCCCGACCAATACACTCCGGTAATAAACATCAGTGCAGCAATCCGAGTGAAATCCACCTTACCATTCTAAAACAACAAACAAAAACGTGGATTAAC
Source organism: Osmanthus fragrans (assembly GCA_019395295.1). NCBI lineage: Eukaryota > Viridiplantae > Streptophyta > Magnoliopsida > Lamiales > Oleaceae > Osmanthus > Osmanthus fragrans. The sequence continues at coordinate 12,987,835 of CM033351.1, read as the reverse complement.
TCTGTCCAGCAGATTTAACTGGAAGCAATAAATGTCATAAACTATTGTATATATACCAAAAGTAATTCCCGATGGATTTCATCATAAGAAGAACAAACAACGTGTCAATCATATTGCTAAACTGCTGTATGTGAAACATCAGCATTGTCCCAAAAGATGCCATAAACACCAATGTGCGAGTACAAATAGGTACTAACTAGAGGTGCTGGCAGAAGGGCTTTCCCGCCCGAGCATCACAATCCAATGGTATAAACAAATTCTTGACAAATAAAAAACTATCAAATGCACGCGACTTTTTATTGAGGCTCGGTCCAAAACAACTAACCCAATAAAAATAGTATGTTCATGAAAAATGCATCAAAGACAGACTAAAACCAGAACATCTGAAAACTAGAAATAGGCACCCAACAATATCAAAAAATGCAAAGTCAAAAAAAAATTCACATAACATAGCTGAAGAATAAGAACTACTACACATTTCGGTAGAAAAAATCAGTCACTTGGAGAGAAATAGTTCTAACCAATGGGAAATGTGAATACGGTACTGTGGCCGAACATCGTATTGCGGTGGTAAAGTGGTCGGCATGTCTGGTGCACTAGTCCCCAAGTTGCTTCGACGTGGCTGCAGTATCTTTCCTTTACTGGATGTCGATTGTGCCATTGGAAAAGCTCCCCCAAATCCCCGTCGCCATTTGAAAGCTGGCCGTGGACAAAGGAGTTCGAAAAATCGCCGGTGGATTTGGTGATTTGGGAGGTCTGCTGATTCGAGGGATTTGGGTAAGCTGATTCAATTTAGGAGGGAACGTGAAATAACCTAAACGAGGATATTCATTCAGCTGCATTTTGGCCCGGGTTGCTCCATTTCAAAAGACGCGGGTCAAGAAACTTAAATACACGTCATTCTGTCAACTTTCGTGTAAGGAGGCGTGTACAACCAGCGTTTTCCCTATAATCAATTACCATTCTAGTTTTTCCTCTTTTAATTTCATTATGGTTTCTAACCATAAATGCAGGACTATTATATGGACTAGTTGATTCTCTTATCACTCCTAATTCTAAGAATTCTTTAATTTGTATTTTAAATTCTTTTTTATCTTCTTTGCTATATGGAAATTGTTTTCCAGATATCTTAGCATCTGGACTTTTTAGTTCAATGGTTGCAATATGTTTATCTTTGTCCCAATTGGCTAAGGGATGTTCATGATAACATTCTTTTAATTCTAGTTTAATTTTTTATAACTCTTCTTCTAAATTGTCAATTTTTAATACCGAGATTTTTTTTGTTTATAATTGATTTCGGTATAACATTTACCACGATTACCTGCAGAACTCTGATGTCTAGGCTTATGGTGTATTGGTTGATGTGCAATTCCAATGGCTTTATAAATTTTTGGTGTTTTAATTTTATGATTACAAGGTGTAGTGAATTCAAAACTATCTTTATATTGCGTAAATAGATTATATGTACAGAGAAAATTTTCTCCTAAAAGGATATCACATCCAATTTTATCAGTTGCATATATTCTAGGAATAAAACATTCTCTATTTCATATAATTATAGGAATATTTTCTACAAAATCTCTATAGATTTCAACAATATCACTAACAGTTTGGCCATAAGTCGTTTTCTTATAGTTTCTTTTATAATAATGTTCAGGAAATACATTTCTTTTACATAGGCAAATTCCAGATCCAGTATCAAGTATATCATGAAATTTTATCATACAATAGTCTGGTAAATTGAAAGTTATCTCAATATATGGACTAAGTATACTAGTTTTGATTGATCTAATTTCTTGTATCATATAAATTGGTTATTTGGTTTTATTAACTTTAGGAAGTATTTTCTGTTTATCCTCTATAGTTATTTGTAGGGTGTTTTTCTGGATAACACATGGTGATACCTTTTCAAGAAAATTCATTCCAAGTAATATTGGGCTAGTATCTTTTCCTTTCCTATAATCTTTATGGATTTTAAGGTTTAATTTTAATTGTTCTCCTTTTATATCAGTAAAATTTAGTTCAAGATTAACAAATGTTTTGATTTCATATTTAATTCCATGATAATATGTAAGAGTTATTCTTTGTGGTAGGTTTTCTTCAGATAAATGATCAACTAAGTCTGCTCTTATATGGCTGGTACTAGCTCCTGTATTGACAAGGGCTATGATTTCTTCGTAGTTATTTTGATTATTGACATATTCTGTTAAGATAAAGAAGTTATCTTCATCACACTTTCTTAAGTCAATATCAATACTATTTCTAGGTAATGTTGAGTAGTTTTTACTTGTAGATGGTCTGCTAGAACTTACGAGTTCTCTAGTACTGATACATATTTCTATTCTTCTACTAGGCATTCTAACTACAAGTTGTCCAGAGTTACTCAAAGTAGCTAATCCTTGATTTCCTACATTACTGTCTATTCTTCTAGCTCGTTGATGAAAATCAAGCAATATGTCTTGTGGTAAGGAAATATTATTATCGCTTAACATTCTTGGTGGAGTAAATTGTGCTAGGTTTCTAAAGTCTTCATGAATTTCTATAAATTCCCCTGAAATTTTATTGATTTCCTTTTAGTGTGTAATAGTAAAAGCATATAAATCTTTACAATGTAAAGTTACAGCTTTACTCCTTGGTGGCATCATTAATCTATCAATTTTGTGATATAAATTTAATCCTAGACATAAATTTTCATCAGTTAAAGACATGGCAAATCCAGGTCTTATAGTAAATATAATTTTCTTATAAACAAGATTTCCAGATACCATTCCTAATAGGGCATCCATAGGAACATGAAGTATTCTATTATCCATTAAGTATATTTGTATAGGAATATCCATTCCTTCTCTAAAGTATCCTTTAATCATGATTTGGATTCCTCCAATCACTATATTCTTTAATCTATCTCTAGTTGATTTTTTTTTTTTATATTTGCTAATTCTTTATTAACTCATTCTCTAGTTATAAGAGGTATAGTGGTATTGCCTTTAACATGTTCGATATTAATAGGTACTTCATCATATTTGGCAATGTATATAGTTTTGTTGAACCAAGATACAATTGGTCTTATAAAAACATCTTTATCTCTTAAAAATATTCGTTTTTCTTTTATAGCTCAATATCTTTCTTCGTCAAACACCACTGTTTGCGAAATTCCTTCTTCATTATCTAAGGTAGTTTCAACCGTATAAACAATTTCTTGATTCATATAAATCTGTTCATATTCCGGTTCTTCAATTTCTTCTATATCTGGTTCATAGATTGAGTCAATTTCAGATAATTCGTCTACATCTTCAATTATCTCATATTCCGAGTCAGATTTTATTTCTTCCATTAATCTAATGGACTTAACATTTTCTCTTTTATTTTTATTAGGACAATTGGGAGATATATGTCCTATTTCGTTACATGTAAAATATTTACATTTTTTATAAAATTCTTCCTCAGATTTTTTCTGGGATTTTTTATGTTGGTTAAAATCTTTTTTTAAAGATTTTTTCTTCTTAAAATATTTCTTGTGGCTCTTAAATCCTCTATTTTTCTTCTAAGGCTTAAGATATTTCTTAAATTTCCTTTTATAATATGATTTCTTGGATGGTTGATGACAACCAAATTGTGGTACTGTTGCTATTTCTCCATAACAGCATAAACTAGCTTTTTTACCATATTTTCTAAATAGGTGTTGGTACATAGATTTTTTGCACCATTCAAATATTTTTCTTTTAACGAATGAAGTTCTCATTCCTAGAGTATCAGTCTTTTGATTAGGATCTTCCCATTATATTTTCTTCCAATAAATTTGATACTCCTAAAATAATTTCTGACCCCATGGCCATGGCAGTTTAAGAAAATATCTATTTAATAATTTTTTATCCTCTTTAGATATATTCCATTCTTTTTATGGATTTGGATGCTTTGATATATATTTTTTCGAATTTCTTAGTATATTCATTTAATTCACACATATTACAGATTTTTAATAATTTCATTTCTTTTTCCGCTTGTAAGGTTTCTTGAGTAATCATATCAATAATAGTTTCAGGTATAACTTCTCCTAAGAGTAGATGTCTAAAGAAATTTTCTATTCGTTTTAAAATCTCTTTAAAATTTTCAGCATCTATACTTTCATTATTATCTATGGTAGTTGTAGATTTTTCTCCATATTTTGTTTGATTTTTGGTTTCTTTAGAAATTCTTCTCCAAATGTCTGAAGTAATTCCTCTAAAGGTGTGGATTATAAAGTTATAAGCTTGAGCGGTATTCCATCTATGAAAAGCAACAGCTAAATCAGTAGCTTTTGCCCAAGAATCAATAACTTCGCTTTCATTATTGCTATCATCAATATCTAACCAGATTCCTGTTGTAGGAATTATTTCAGTAAATAATCTAACAGGATTATTATCCCTAAGATGTATAGATTTGGTTGCAATAGTTTTTGAACCTTTTCTAAAATTATAACCTGCTCGCTCATTACTTATTCAATGTTCTCTTATCCATTTCAAATTCTAATCATCAGATTCATCTTGAATCCAATCAGTAGTAATATTAGTTCCACTATTTTCTCCCATTAATGGCTCAACTTGTTCATTTAAAGGTGAAGTATTAATCTCAGCAGTCTCCTCTTTAGGTTGAGGATCATTCATATATATATATATATATATATATATATATTTGGTCCAATCTTAATATTATCATTTACAATTTCTAAATTTGATTCAATATTTTTCACATGAGTCATGATATCTTGATTCATCATATCGATTTTTTCAAAAGGTAAAACATAATTATCATATTGTTCTAAAAATTGATTTATAATAATATCTTCCTCTTCATATTTGGGAGATTCATCTACTAAAATTTGTAATGTTTTATTTTTTTACTTCAGTTAACTGTTGAGAATTATTTATTTGTTTTATCTCTTCACTTAGAGATTTAAATTTGCTACTTAAATTTATCGCTAACTTTTGTAATTTAATTATATTAGTATTAGTTAAAATAACAATATTTTGTAATTTTTCTAAAATTAATTTATCTTTTCTATCCATTCTAGAAAATATTTTTAAAGTTCTAAAAATTTTCTTCAGATTCGTTACTAGGCTCTGATGCCAATTTTTTGAAAAGGCGAAAGCATTAATATAGATCAAAAATATTTTGAGAACTAAATTGAAAATATTTTATATTAGGATGACAATGGGTGCAATTTTTATATTTGGGGGTCTTTTAGGTAGTTAGTGATGT